>CAUJRU010000606.1:0-431945 GCA_963277665.1 Viscum album
CCCCGAGACAGGACCCCACCACTATGGACAGCTCGCACACCCCCTCAACACCCCACCCCCTGGAGAGCCCCACCACCCCCATGGACAACCCACCCACCCCTAGACACCCGGTACACCCTGGATAGCCTCTACCCTCATGGATAGCCTACCCACCCCCGGGACACCCCTACCCCTCTGGACACCCCCACCATCATGGACAGCCCACCCACCCCCTAGACACTTGGTACCCTTTGGACATCCACACGACCCCCATAGTTAGATCTTCGACCCCCCTAGACACCCTGTACCCCCGGGATAGTACGACCACCCACGTGAATAGCCAATCGACCCCATGGACACTGGTACCTCATGTATAGCCCCCACCCCCATAGACAGCTCTCCAACCCACCCTGGACAACCCCTACTGCCTGGATAGCCATACGACCCCCGTGGACAGCCCGCCCGCCCCCCTGGACACTCATACCCCCTAGAAAACCCCCACCCCCGTGGACAGCCCGTCCACCCCCAAAACATCCCCTACCACCTAGAAATCCCCTCCACCACCATGGACATACCACACACCCCCTAGACACCTCGTACCCCTTGAAAGTCCCCCACCCCCGTGGAAAGCACACCCACCCACTAGACACCCCCTACCCCTCTCGACAGCCCCACCACCCCCATAGACATCCCCCACCCCTGGAAAACCCCTACCCTCATAGAGAGCCACCCCTGTGGATTTCCTGCCCTCCCCTAGAAACACCCTTCCCCCTGGACAGCCCCGCCACCCCTACGGACAGCCCGCCCGCCCCCCTAGAAACCCCGTACCCCCTAGACACCCCTTCCCAGCCTTGTGGACAGCCCTCCCACCTCCCTCAACACCCATACCACCCTGGATATCCCCCACCAGTTTGGATAGCCCAGCCACCCCCTAGACACTCCCTACCCACTGGACTACCATGCCACCCCCGTTGACATCTTTCCCACCACATAGACACCCTGTACACTCTTGTGCTGCCCCCTCACCCCCGTGGATATCTTGTCCACCTCCCTAGGCACACCGTACCCCCTAGATAGCACCCCCACCCCCGTGGACTGACCGCCCACCCCTGGACACCCCCTACCCCTGGACAGCCCTACCACCCACTTGGACAACCCGCCCACCCCCATGGACACCCCCTACCAGTTGGATAGGCCCCCACCCCTATGGACAACCCTCCCATGCCCCTCGACACCACTACCCCCTGGAGCGCCACACCATCCCTGTGGACAGCTCCCCGGGCACCTCTACCCCTCTAGACACCACGAACCCCATCAAAAACCTGCCCACCCCTTCAACACCCCACCCCCTAGACACCCCTAACCCCATGGATAGCCTTGCCACCCCCATGTACAACTCCCCCACCCCTAGACACCTTGTACACCCTAGTCAAACCTGCGACCAGCGTGGACAGCCTGCCCACCACCCTAGAAACCCCGTACCCCCTGGACAGCCCCCAGCCATGTAGATAGCCAGCACAATCCCATGGACACCCGTAACCCCTAGATAGGCACCCACCCCCATGGACAACCCACTCACCCCCTCGACACCCCCTACCGCCTGTATTGCCCAGCCACACTCTTGGACAGCCCACCCACCCCCCTGGACACCCTATCCCTCTGGACACCCCCACCCCCATGGAGAGACCACCCACCACCCTAGACTCCCCCACAACCTGGACAGCCCCACCACCCCCATGGACAGCTCTGCCACCCCTAGACACCCTGTACCCCCTGGATAGCCCCGCCACCCCTGTGGATAGCCCACCCACCCCCAGGACACCCCGTACCCCCTAGACAAACCCAACACAAGTAGATAGCCCACACACCCACCTTGGACACCCCTACCCCTAGATATCCCTGTGACCCCTGTGGATAGTTCGCCCACCCCCTAGAAACCCCTACCCCCTAGACAACCCCCCCCCCCCCACACACACACTCCCCACACCCGTGGACAGCCCGCCCACCCCCATGGGCACCCCATACCCTAGTGAAAACCTCGTCACTCCCATGGATAGCCCGCCCACCCCTTGGACACCCCATACACCCCTAGACAGTCCCCCCCCCCATGGATAGCCCGCCCACCCTCTGGACACACTGTACCTTTGGATAACCCCCCACCCACATGGACTACCCGCCCAACCCATAGACACCACCTGCCCATGGACATCCCTACCACCCCCGTGGACAACCCACTCTCCCCTATAAACACCACATAACCCCCTAGATAGCCCCCTCCCCCTAGACACCCTTCCCACCCCTAAATACACTTACCATCCCTTGAACAGTCCTGCCTCCCTTGTGAATAGCTCGCACACCCCTTAGACATCACATACCCCTCTGGACATACCTACCACCCCCATGGATATACCGCCCAGCCCCTGGACACCCCGTACCCCCTGGATAGCCCTACCTCCCCCGTGGATAGCCCGCTCACACCCTGAACACCCCATTCCCATGGACTCCCCCCACCCCCATGGACAGCCAACCCAGCCCTTGGAAAACCTCCCACCACCCCCCGGAGACCCCCATCCCCTCGTAAACCTGTATCCCCCAGACACCCCCGCCCCCTGGACACTCTACCCCCTTAGAGAGTCCCCACCCCCTAGATTGCCCCCACCATTTAGACACCCCCACCCACCACACCCATGGACACCACCAACCCCTTTGGACAGCCCGCCCACCCCCTGGACACCCCATACCCCCTTGGATAGCCCCACCACACCCCCGTGGACAGCTCGCCCGCCCCTTGAACACCCCTAACCCTAGGGGAAGCTCCCCTTACACCCTTGGATGCCCCACAACCCTGAGGACAACCCCCTGAATAGCACCCCACCACCTAGACACCCCACCCCCTGGACACCCACCACTCCGATGGACATCCCCCACTCCCTTGGACAACCCCCACCCCCTGCACACAATCCCACCACCTAGATACCCCAACCCCATGGATTACCCCACCCCACCCCTAGGAATGTCCCACTTGGGACAACCCCACACCCCCCCCCCCCCCGCCTACCCAACCCCCTTGATGGCCTCTCCCCCCTTGACACCACCCCAACCCCTGGACACCCCCACACCTGGATCCCCCTAGACACCTCCTACCCCCTTGGACACCCACCCCAGCCCCCTGGACACCCCCAACCCCTTTCGACAGCCCGACCACCCCCTGGACACCCCTATCCCCTTGGACCCCCCCCCCCTTGGATAGCCCGTTAACCCCTTGGACACCCCTATTCCCATGGACAACCCCCTACCACATGGATGACCCCCAACCCCCTGGAAAACCCCCCACCCCCTGAACACCACCCAATCACCTATACCCCCCCCACCACCCTGGAAACCCCCCACCCCCATGTACACCACCACCCCCATGGACAACCCCGACCCCCATGGATGGCCCCCACCCCCTGGACACCACCCCCCACCTCGACACCCCAACCCCCTAGACAGCCCCTACCCCCTGGACAGCCCCCACCCCTGGACATCCTCTACCCCCTTAGATTTCTCCCCCAACCCCCTAGATAACCCCCCCCCCCCCGTCATCAATTTCTTATTTAACTTCTCTCCACTATATATTTCCAAAATCCCTGATAAAAAAATACAATCAAATCCATAAGAACATCAATGTCCCCCTATTTATTTGTTTTACAATACCAACAAAAAATCCAATACCAATATGTTTGTATCATTTTCCACATTATTGATTATAAATACAAAGGATATCTTCGGATCTTTTCATTTCATTTTACTTCTCTAAAAGATACCATCTTATCCCTATTTTACTCAGAATTACATAATGTGTCGCCTTTTGAGAGAATGAATGTTTCACTGATAACTTACCTTAGAGACTTTGGTAAATATATTTTATGTCTATATGGGATAACATAGAAAATAAGAAAGAATTAACCAATACATAAAGTTTGTACATTAATAAACTCAATATGTGAAACCATTTTGAAATAACTCAAATTAAGGGTTGCATAATAGATCCCTCATAAAGATATATTCTACAGTCAACTCAGCACAAAGATTATAAAATTAAAGCATAAGACATAATATTATATTTTATGATTTTGAAATGGGGAGATCATTATAAACCGCAAGTGAATTTATAGTCCAGTGGTATAGAATTATAGGTATTTGGTATTGTGAACACTGTGTTATTATGCAAGTAAATGCATAGGGAAGCGGCTTGCTTCAGGAAAATTCGTAGGTATAGGGATGCTGCTTTCTTCTGGACAAATTACAGGATCTATACCAACAGTTTCCAAAACCATTGGTATTGAATTAAATAACCCATTCTTTACCAAAAGTTTACAACCATCGGTAAATGTCTCAGTTCAGCCATTACCAACGGTTTATGAAACCGTTGGTAAAGGCCTTGTAATCGTAATTTTTACCAACGGTTTTTGTAAACCATTGGTAAAGATCTATTGTGATGGTTTTGAAACTGTTAGGAAAGATAATATGATTTCTAGTTGATTTTCCCAACGTCTATTTGATAATCAATTGGTATATGCCTACCCCCACAGCTTGATTTCCAATGGTTGGCTAAACCATTGGTAAATGTGTTACAAATGGTTATACATGCATTACCAACGGTTTAAAACTGTTGGTATATACTAAATTTTCTGTAGTGTGTCATGATGTTTTGAGCAGCCACTCCCGTCATATCAGGAATATAATAAGGGTGATCTACACATTTCTAATCAAATTGGTTGTTAGAACATGATCTTATATTTCCATCCATTAACTATGAAAAAAATGTATAATTAGAAGTCTTGAATACATAGCTATTGATCATAAAAAAGGAAACTTTGAACATAAAAGGATAAATGTATAAAGAATAATTATATCCTAACTTGTGATTCCTTATGATTATATCTATGTTATCCCCAATCTATATTATAACTTATATTATTATGGGATTTTTTTGTCTCTTAATATTGGTTGATACTAAGCTCGTGAATCAACCAAATCATATTCCTTATGTGTGAAATAAATACAAGTGAAAAAAATCCCATTTTTGTGTACCAGTTCAAGTTCGAGTTTTGCTCAAAGTAGTGTTTTCAGGTTTTACCCCTAGATACTTATTTTCTAGAGATGTATCTACCTTCTCATATCCATGCAGGGATGTATTTTCTTGATAAACCAATTACTCTATACTCACCAAAATTTAAGAATGTTTTCTAACACATAGTCTCTTCCCTAAGTTTCTCACTATGGTTCTCTATTTCTAATATCCATAAATAACTAAACTTCCCTATGATACCAACTATAGCGACCCAAGCCTTTTACATTTAGCATTACATGATTTTATGCATAATTATACATAAGAGTACTAGCCAAGTATCATTATGTATAGTGTCTTGGAAGACTATGGGAAAAAACACTTGTTTATTTATTCTATATAAAGAGATCATAACTTCCTCCAATCCCTTAAATCAGCAAAGGGTACCCTAGGGAACACATGAACAAAGTGGTGGGCTGAAAAGCCCAGTAAGGTAATGAACATAAGGATACATCTTAAGAACATGACTTAGGAGGCATGACACAAATATATCTAAATCATGGAAAATATGAAATCATATCTTATAAGCCTGGAATCATAAAATCATGGAATATTATAAATGTAGCGGAATCATAAAACATTTCTTTGGTACGGGTCCAGGCTAACGGCCAATCCTGTTTCCTATTTTAGTACTGGTTAAGGCTAACCGCCAATCCCGTTTCACATCACATCTCATGATACTTAACTTTACCCAATGCATTGGAGTGCTATCTGGGAACACCCATATCATAATTTTAATGAATATTTGTGCCACATAAATAATCTTTCCACATAAATAATCTAGCCACACCAATAATCATACATAATCAACCAAACATAAACATAAGGGTACCAAATGAATGAATTATGTACCACAACCATGACAGAAATCATAACCAAAGGGTGTATCATGAATGTGTCCATGAATGAAAGGAATTATACATGGACATTCAATAGGCATATATCATGGTACAAGATGTCAAAAAGTATTGACAACTAGTAAGAAATGTATTTGGGAAAATTTAGCATTAAAACATTTTATGTGGTTTTAAGGAAAATACTATATTTCTTTTAAAATAGAAAATGGAGAAATAATTTATATAAAACCAGAAGTGAACCAAGAAGGTTTTCATAATAAAAATACATATTTTATAAAGAAAATGGTGGCATAAAACAGAAGATAGATTTCACTTGACATTGCATAAGAACTCGGGAAGTTCCCTTAAAACATGATTACTTGTCGGGGGGTATCAAGGTGGGAATCACTAAAAACATGTATATACCCAAAATACAATGAGGGGTTGATCAAGAAACAAGTGATTTGTGAATATAAAAAGTGTATAGAGTTTGTACAAAAAATTAAAATACAACATCATTTGGGTAAATATAATGATAGAGAAACCCGAATGAGTAAAGGAGGTTTAAGAAGAATTTATTATGGATTATTGGCCTTGTATCGGGTGTACCTAAAAGAGATTGTTTGAGAGCTAATGGGGTTTCTAATAACATATAAATCAATAGGTATGTATGGGGAATGTGAGAAATAATACCCCATAATTATGGATCACACATAAAATGGAATAACATAGAGTAAAATCATGAAATAAAAGTTAAATGGGGAGGACCCCTTAACTTAAATTCATTGGTGTTCTCTACTTGATATTAAAGACCTGAATAAAAAATAAGGCTTATTAATTCATAATTCTAGAACCGCTTCTATATGTAATGTATTTATTACTACCCTTTTCTGTTCATTCATGTCCTTCCTAATTAGTTATAAGGACCAATTTCATTGTTTGAGCTCGTTTGTTTACATGGTATTAAAAGATCTGTTAACTTATATTCAAGTTCAGATAATCATGAAAGATGGAATTGGTTATCCAGAAATGAAGCTATATGAAATTAGTGAAAATCAATGTGATTAAAAGGATTTTAATATAATTCGGTTACACTTATTGATGTCTAACTATTAATTAAAACCATAGCAACAACTGTTCTTGTTAATCGGTGGGTTTGATTACAAAGAACATGTTTTTCATTATAACATATAACCATTTGTACAAAACGAATAGAGAAATAAAAATAGGATATATTAAATATATAATAATCTGGTTCAACTATAACAAAAATTGTTTCATGGACCGAATTAAAGATTATAATAGAAATTGATAAACTGTTGTCCTTGAATGTGCTAAATTAACTCTTCTCAAATGGTGCATTAATTTCATTAAAATAAAAGACGGGGAAAGAAGAGAAGATAATGAAATATAGAATTAGAATGTAAACGTTTCAGTACATGTATATTATGGGATTTATCATACTATTTGGGTGAAGAGAGGTGAGGAAATAATACAAAAAGAAAATAACTTAAAAGAAATTAAGGAATTGGAAAGAGGAATTTACCTCTTGAGACTTCTTCCTTTGAGAACCACATATGGGGAGTGGTTTTACTATTTTGATGTGCCTAAGAGATTTTGGACGTGGGAGAGGACCTTGGGGTGATATTTGGGTAGAATATTGCAAGGAACAAGTCTTTAGAGGAGTGAAGAGATGAGGTAGTGAAGGGGGGATTTATAGTAGACGGGAGTGGGGATTTATCAATATAAAATCCATTAATTTATTATTTCCCCATAAGACAAGGAATAATTAGTATTCCTTGACCAATAATAGTAATTGTATCATGTGATCCCGAACAAATGGGTCTCACATCAGTAGAACATCATCAATGACTCAAAAAATCCATTATTTAGCATTTATTGTAATTATCGTATTTTTACTATTCTTCAAAAATTCTAGTATTTCAGAAAAATTTCAAAAATTCCCCATAACAATTTTTTGACGTGTCGAATCCAAAAATGATGCCCAATTTTCAAAAATAGCTTTCTAAATAGGATTATTTTAAATATTAATTAAAATCATAATTTATTATCGAAACCAGTTTGAAAACATTCATTTACTCATTCTAAAGTATATGTATATCATACATTCAACATGAATAATAATTATATACTATCATAGTTAAGGTTACTATTCATTAGGGTATATCACTATTCATAACGGTATATTACTTTTCATTAGGGTGGGTTACTATTCACCCAAAATTAGGTTTTTCTTATCAAACTCCAAATAACATACTGATTGCAATAGTGTTTGTCAGCTTTTTGAAATTCCATACACAAAAGTGACAAACATATGTTTAAAAATCACTTAACACTTAGTAGTTCATTATGTTTTTTATGTTATTTTATTATATATTTATAAGAACGAAATTTCCATTGAATAACATTGGGACATTACATTATTCCCCCCTTATAAAATTTCACCGTCGAAATTCTGTTTTACATTCTATGCCAAAAATAGGTGCATGTACTTTCCGTCATTTCTTCCTCTAGTTCCCATGTTGCCTCTTTATACTTATGGTTTCAAAAATGTACCATAACTAGATGAGTAGTATTATTGTGTAGAAATTTGTCTCTATGATCCAAGATCTTCACTGGATACTTCTGATTGGAAAGATCATCCTCCAACTATACCACCTCTAAAAAGAGTACATGTGAAGGGTCTGGTATGTACATCCATAAGAGGGATACATTAAAGACATCATGTACTTTCGACATGGTTGGTGGAAGTTCCAGCCGATAGGCCACAACTCTGACTCGATCAAGGATATCAAAGGGGCTGATGTACATAGGACTTAACTCACCTTTCATTTCAAACCTCATAACCTTATTCCATGGAGATATGTGTAGGGATACCATGTCTCCAAAATTGAACTCAAGGTCTTGTTGATGGTTATCTTCATAACTCTTCTATCGACTTTGGGATTCCTTGATATGCTGCTGAATGGTTTTCACCTTCTCCACCATTTATTCGACCATTTCAAGTCCTATCACCTTATGCTCACCAACTTCATCCCTACACACTTGTGTTCCACACCCTTTCCCATAAAGGGATTCATATGGTATCATTTAGATGCTCAAGTGGGAACTATTGTTGTAGGTGAATTTAACCAGTGGAAGATGTTGGTCCCAACCACCTTTGAATAACTTATAACATGCTCTCAACATGTCTTCTACTATCTGAATAGTTCACTTAGATTGAACATAAGTTTGAGGATGATAGGCCATACTGAAGTTTAGATCAGTGCTTAGAGCATGTTGGAGACATTTCCAAAACATAGAGGGGAATCTCAGATCATGAGAAGACATAATAAATAGTTTTACTCCATGCGGCATTTCCACTTATTGGATGTAAATCCATGAAATTTCATCCAATAAGGTGTTCTATCGAACCATGATAAAGTGAGCTATCTTTGTATGATGATCCCCAACGACCCATATAGCATTATATCCTCTAGATGTCCTTGGATGTCTAGTGAAAATTCCATGGTAATGTTCTCCCACTTTGAAGATGGTATGGGTAGTGGTTGCATCATCTCCTTATAATTTTTCCTCTCAGCCTTCACTTGCTGACATACCTATCACATTGATGTGTATTCAACAATCTCCCTTTTCATATTTCCCACCCAAAAGTTTTCTCAGAGATCTCGATACATCTTTGTTCCCTTGGGTGGATAGACAAGGTTGAGCTATGTGTGTCACTGAGAGTCTCCTTTTTTATCTCTTGATCAGTTGGTACACATAATCGTGACCCATATCTTACAACTCCTTCCTCATAAATTTTGAAATCACAAGATTCCCCTTTTTTAACAGCTTCCACCCTTTTCAAAAGATCCACATCCTTTCTTTTAGCACCCTTTATTTACTCCAAGAGGGAATGTTGAGAAATAATTTGAGAAATGATTAATGATGTTCATCCCTTAATTATTCCCATGTCCATACTAAGCAAATTTAAGAACATCAGATCCTTTTCTATTATCATCATTAATAAAGATGGATGACGTTTTCTACTTAGAGCATCTGCAATCTTGTATGCCTTACCGGGATGGTAGTGGATTGAGCAGTCATAATCCTTGAAGATCACTGGTGCATATTAAGCTCTTTTATGTGATGATATATTTGAGACTCTTGTGGTCAGCATATATCTCACAATTCTCCTCATAGAGATAATGCTTTCAGATTTTCAATGCAATGATCATCGCCACCAACTCCAAATCATGTATTGGATAGTTTTTCTCATTGATTGTCATATTTCTTAAGGCATAGGATATCACATTATCATTTTTAATTTGCACACAACCTAAGCCTTTCTTAAAATAATAACTATTCACCAAAAAGTGTCTTCTTTTTGAAGGGAGTGTGAGTACTGGCACAGTAAAAAGCCTCTTTTTCAAATCATAGAAACAATCTTCACATTCTTGAGTCTATACAATCTTTACTCCCTTCTGTGTCATATGGGTCATTGGGTTTGGCAATCATGAAAATATCTTCCCGAATCATCGACAATACCCAGCTTGACCCAAAAATCTATGAATCTCCATTATAGAAGTTGGCATGGGCCACTCTTCAATGGCCTTTATCTTGGAAGGTTCTACAGATATCCCTTTTCTTGTGATAACATGCCCCACGAATTATACTTCCTCCATCTAGAACTCGCACTTACTATACTTTTCATACAACTTCCCCCTTCTCAAATTATTTAACACAGTTTTCAAATACTTCTAATGTTCCTCCTTACAGTTGGAGTATATTAGAATATCATCAATAAAGACTACCAAAAATTTGTCGGGGTAATATTTAAAGAATCAATTCATTAAATGCATGAAAACTTTTGGAGCATTAGAGAGTTCGAAGGGCATCACTATGAACACATAGTTTCCATACTTTGTTCAAAAGGCACCCTTGGGAATATTTTCTTTCCCCAGATTTAGTTGGTGACATCCTGAATGAAGGTCAACCTTAGAGAAATAATTGGCCCCATGAAGCTTATCGAACAAGTCATCTATCTGTGGAAGGGGATACTTTTTCTTTATCATTATATTTTTAAGCTCACGACAATAAATGAAGAGGCGCATTGATCCATCCTTCTTCTTGATAAAGATGACTGGTTCACCCCATGGTGAAGCACTCAGGCGTATAAAACCCATCTCTAGATTCTCCTATAAATGCTCAATCAGTTCTTCCAGATGTACTGTGGAAATTCTATATGGTTTCTTTGAGATAGTCAGAGATCCAGGGATAAGTTCAATTGAGAACTCAACCTCTAGGTCTAGAGGAAGACCATACAACTCTTTTGAGAGTACATCAGTGTAATCCCTCATGATGGGCATGTCTTCAACAATGATTATTTTCATTGTATCAATCATTTGATCTGGATATTATTTCTCATAATGCAACAATATCCACACTTTAGAAGAAGATTTTAAATGAGATTCATATTCCTCCTTGACCTTGTAAAGAATCATAGGATGCCTCAGGATGTGAAAAGTGATCTCCCTTTCCTGAATGTTGAAGTTAGATTTGTTTAAAGATAGCCAATCCATTCCCTATATATATATATTCAAACTCCATTAAAGAATGTATGATGAGATTTTATGGGAGTTTTAGTACACAAACATTAACCAAGAAGGAGTTATAAATCATGGACACAATAATTTCCCCATTCGTTGTTCTCAAATATATCTTTTCGTCCAAATTTGAAGGTGCTATTTGAATAGTTCTACTAAACATTCATGATATAAAAGAATGAATAGAACTAGAATCAAATACTATATTTTCTATTCTTGAATTATTAACTAGCGTACCTCTTACCACATCGTTTTCTAGATCCACCTCAGTAGTAGTGATAGAATAATACTTTCCATGTTGCCTTGGAGGTTTTTGGTGATTGCCTCAGACAACCCTCAGTTGAGGGAAATTGTTCGCATAATGGTCATGCTCCTTGTAGTTGTAACAATGCACTGTAGGCTGAGTGTAAACTTGAACCTTCCTTTCTTCTACTTCATTAGTTAGATTCTTCATATCCTTGTGTTAGTTCTTGAATAGATGAACAATCTATCCACATTTGAATCAATTCTTGGTTCCCTTCAAATAGTTACTAGGATGCTTTTTCCCACAATTTTTGCAAGGGGAAAAGTCATACTTCTTTCCATCATGATATTTTTTCGATGAACCAACCATTTTGTTATCCATTTTTTTCTTCATGTCATTGAGCCCCCGAGACCACTGAGAGTCTCAAATCTCAATTGCATCCTTGGGGGCACAATATACAATATCCTCATAACTGTCAAAGTTTTGAATTGCCAATACATTTTTTAGAACTGGCTTTAGTCCTCTAATGAATCAACCAACCATTCTTTTGGTGTTCATGACAAAGCCACATGTGCACCTTGATGTCCTTGTAATGTTTGTTTCATATGCCCAAATGGTCTCTTCATCCATATTCTTGAGTCATAGGAACTCTATTTCCATCTTGATATAGAGGGTTCAAGGAAAATATTTCTTGAAAAACATACTCTATAATTCCTCCCAATCCAAGGATTCAATTTCCTCATCAGATGATGTATTATTGACCAGTGTCCACCACTAATAAGCTTCCCCAACAAAAAGATATACTACTAGTACAACCTTCTCTCCTTCTGAGCACTAGAGGATGAAGACTATCTTTTCATTGGAGTTAATTCATTGTTTTATATAATGGGGATCATAAGATCTACTAAACATGGGAGGCCTTTATCAGGTGAAGATTCTACAGCAACCTACTCTCTCCATGGAGGAGGAGGGCATTACTCTCGATTAAAGTTATTATCATAACTCAAGGCAGCTGAGTAATTACTATCTTGATGTTTGTGAGCTCTCATCCCATCATATTAGTCCTATCATTAGTGAAATCATCACAGTGTCTATCACATTGGTTGTTGGAACATGTTCTTCTATCTCTCAACGTTAATTAAGAAAAAGAACATATAATTTGAGGTCATGGATACTTATATATTGAGAATAAAAAAATTAAACATTTAACATAAAAGGATAAACTTATAATGAAGTAGTAGATCATAACCTATGATTCTTTACATTTAAATTTATGTTATCCTCAATCAATTTCTTAACATATATTCTTATTGGATTTTTTGTCCTTTAATAATGGTTTGTACTAATCTCAGGAATCACCCAATGTATATCCCTCAAGAATATCGTAACCAAGAGTGAAAAAAGGCACGTTTTCATGCACTAGTTCCTGTTCGAGTCTAGCTCAAAGCGGTGTTTTCATGGTTTACCCCTAGATACATCTATGCCAGAGCAGCCTCTAATTACTCATATCCAGAAAGGGGTATATTTTCATAATAAACCACTTACTCAATACTCAACAAAATTTAGGAATGTTTTCTAATACATAGTCACATCCCTAGGGTTCTCACTAAGGTGATCTATCCCAAATATCCCAAAATAACTAAACATTCCTCTGATGCCAACTATAGTGACCCAAGCCTTTTACATATAAAATTATAAGATTTTATGATTAATTATACATCAGATTACAATACAAGGATCATTAAGTCTAATGTATTGGATTTCTAGGTACATATAACATAAAACATGGGGCTAAAAACACTTTTTTATTTAATCTCTGTGAAGCGCTCCTAAATTCTTTTCTGTCCTTACATCTACACAGGGAACCCTGGGGAGCACATGAACAAAAAGGTGAGCTAAAAATCATAGTAAGGTAATGAACATAAGGATACATCATAAGCACATGAGTTAGGAGTAATGACATAAATATATCCAAATCATGAAACATATGAAATCAAATAATATAATCTTGTAATCATATAATCATTGAATCATATAAAAGTGAAAGAATCATAAAAGATTACTTTGGTATAATCAAGGTTAACCGCCAATCCTATTTCACATCGCTTCTCATGAGAAATAACTTTAACAAATACATTGGAGTACTATCTGGGTGAACCCATCTCGAAATTTTCATGAATATACTCCCCACATAAATAATCTTTCCACATAAATAATCTTTCCACACAAATAATCATACATAATCAAACATACACAAACATAAGGATACCCATGTAAATAATCAGGTACCACAACCATGACATAAATTATAACCAATGTGTGTATCGTGAATGTGTCCCTGAAATAATGGAATTATACATGGAAGTTAAATAGGAATATATCATGGTACATGATGTCAAGAAGGAGTGACAACTTGTAAGAAATGTATTTCGTAAATTTTAGCATTAAAACATTTTGTGCGGTATTAAGGAAAATACAATAGAGATTTTAAAATAAAAAAGGGAGAAATATTTTATATAAAATTTGAAGTGAATGAAATAGTTTTTCATAATAAAAATACCTATATAATAAAGAATATTGTGGCTTAAAACAAAAGATAGAGTTCACTTGAAATCGAGTAAGAATTCTAGAAGTTCCCTCAAAACATGATTGCTTGTCGGGGGTATCGAGGTGGGAATAACTGAAAAACATGTATAGGGTTGGATCATAGAACATGATATTGGACCATATAAACATTATTTAGATGTTGTACTTAAAAATGAAAGACAAAATTTATTTGGGTAAAAATAATGATTGAGAAACTCTAAGGATGAAAGAAGGTTTGGGTAGAATTCATTACGGATTATTGGAATGGTATCAGGTGTACCTAAAATGGATTTTTTGAGATAGAATGGGGTTTCTAATAACATATAAATCAAAAGGGAAGTATGGGGATCGTGTGAAATAACTCCCAATAATAAGGGATCACACATAAAATGGAATAACATTGAGGACAATCGTGAAATAAAATTGAAATGGGGAGGATCCCTTACCATTAATTCATTAGTGTTCTCCACTTGTTATTAATGACCTGAATAAACAAATTAGGATTATCAATTAATAAGTCCAAAACCTATAATTTGTGTAATTTATTTTTTACAACCATTTTCAGTTCATTCAAGGCCTTCTTGATTATGTATATGGTTCAATTTCGTTGTTCGAGCTCGTTTGTTTACTTGGTTTTAAAAGATTTGTTCTTTTATATTCTAGTTCAGATATTCATGGGAGATTGAAGTGGATGTCCATAAATGAAGTTATATTCTATTAGTTGACATTTAGTTGATTTAATTGTTTTAAATTTAATTTGGTTACATAGATTGATGTTTAAATATTACATAAAACCCTAGTGACAACTGTTTTTGTTAATCAGTGGGTTTGATTACAAAGAACATGTTTTTCATTATAACTTAATGCCATTTGCACGAAAGGATTAATGAAATAAAGATAGGGTATATTACATGTCTTATAATGTGGTTAATCAATAACAAAAATGGTTTCATGACCAGGAATAAATATTGTAATAGAAATTGATAAACTATTGTCCTTGAATGTGCTAAATCAGCACATCTCAAACGGTGCTTTCATTTCTTTCAAATAAAAGGTGGGGAAATGAGAGAAGAAAATTAAATATCCTATTAGTATGATAAAATTCTAGTAAATTTATGTTACCTAATTTAATATACTATTTGGGTGAAGGGAGGTGAGGAAATAATACAAAAAAAATGAACATAAAAGAAATGAAGTAATTGGAAATAAGGATTTACCTCTTTAGACTTCCCCCTTTGAGAACCTCTTAATGGGAGAGGTTTTGGTATTTTGAAGAGGTTGGGAGATTTTGGATGTATGGGAGGATGTTGGGGAGATATTTGGTCAGAATATTGTCATGGAACAAGTCATGGGAGGAGTGAAGAGAATAGGGAGTGAAGGGGGTCTTTATAGTGTAGGAGAGAGGGGATTTCTCAATAAAAAATTTATTAATTTATTATTTCCCCACAATACAAGGAAGAGTGATTATCACTTGGCCCAAAATTGTAATTTTATCCTGTGATCCCGAACCAATTGGTCATACATCAACAAACTATCACAAAGGGCTTGATAAATCCTTTATTTAGCATTCATTGTAAATTATCGTATTTTTATTATTCACAAAAAATTCAAGTATTTCTGAAAAAATTAAAAAAATCACCATTTCGTTTTTTTGACGTGTATAATCCAAAAATGAATTTCATTTTTCAAAAAAGTTTACTAAATATGATTATTTTAATAATTTATAAAAATCATAATTTATTATCAAAACTAGTTTTAAAACATTCATTTACTAATTCTAATGTATAGGTATATCATACATTAAACTTGAATAAAATTTATATACTATCATAGGTATGGTTACAATTCAATAGTGAATATCACAATTCATAAGGGTAAGTTACTATTAATTAGGGCAGGTAAGTATTCACCAAAAATTAAGTTGTTTATATCAGACTCCAAATAACTTACTTAATGCAACTGTGTATGTCATATTTTTGAAATTCCATACACAGAAGTGAAAAACTTATGTTTAAAAGTCACATTGCACTTAGTAGTTCATTATGTTCTGTTTTCATGTGATTTTATGAAATCTTTATAAGAAGTGAATTTCCATTGAAAAACATTGGGTCGTTACACATTGTGCATCAGATTGTGGTAAGTATATTCCTACATGTCACAAATGACTCATGGATTGTTGTCCAAAAGTATTAGAACAAAATTTAGGTATATTTTTCTGCCTAAAAATCAATGCACCTTTGCTTTTAAAAGCGAAAAAAAGATTCTTGGCCTGCTCAATATGCTTAATCTGCAACGTTTTGAAGGATTATGGAATATCCTTTGATCCCTATACAACTGAAACGAAATAAAATCCTCCTTATATAGCATATATTTAGTCAGCCAAGTGAGGAACCAAATGTGATATATTCTAGACCTCCAAATGAATATATGATAGTTGGTTCTTCACCAGGTCAACTAAAGAGGGGAATTGTCAATTTTGCAGATTGAATTGATGTTTTTTTTTTGAGAAAACCCCTTCTCATTGTTGAAAAAGAGAAGAGTGGAGTATGCTCATGTTCTTGTTATATCTTAAGATTTCAAAAAAAAACACAAGGGATGGGGAATCCAGTTCTATATACTCAATATATTTTATGGCCTATCAACAATACACATACCCATTAAATAACGACCTCCAATTTCTTTTAAAAAACCAGTCATCATGCAATTAATTTATTGCGCAAACAAGGACCACCGACGACCATGATTTTCATCAGGGTATTTATCCCATACAAATAACAACATTAAGATAAGAAAAAGATAAATATAAGGTAGAAAATATTATTAAAGTATAAATTATTTGTGAATTTTACCATCTTAATTCTATATTTGTACATTCATGCATCAGGTATGATTCCCATTCATTTCGATGCACATCATTATAATCTTTTGAATATGACTATTTTTGGTAATCATGGTACTACAGAAAATATATAACTACACAAAGGATTAATAAGTATTTTAAATGAAATATAAATTATCATCATAAATACCTATTCAGGGATGCTAATGTGTTCATGTAATATGATCTTTTTCATTAATTTACAATCATAATGACCCCAGTCTTTATAGTTTTTTTGTTTAGAGAACTACAAAAACATTGAGAAAAATAAGTAATTTTTTATATGTGTTTTTATAGAGAAATATTATTATATATACCCTGATTTTATCCATTCATAGTACATGTCAGGTTCCTTGTCATATTCCCTTAGACTCATTCAATGATGTAGGAAATATTTATGCATTTCTATGTCATAATAAAATCCTCATTAAAAGATAATATTAATTATATGAATGTACTTTTTATTCCAAAATGTTGGAAGTAGAGTATTAAAAATTAACAAACTCCGTCATTTGTGGTTGGTTTATTGGATATCCATGCATTGAATCTGGATAATAAACCATTGGAGAATCCAAATGGACCACACTGGGCATCAAATAATTCCTAAGAAAAAAAATAAGTAATGAATGAAATTAAAATATACTTCATATGATTAAATTGTATAGTCATACCCCTATATCCTTGGTATTAATAAGAGTTGGTCATCTGTAATTTTTCTATTAAACAATTGGAGCAGTCCTGCCACTATTTTACCATGTTTTATAGATGTTATGTCTTCTTGTTCTGTAGAGGGGAGGTGAGGACTAATGAGTCCAAATTTTTGTTCCTGGAAAAATAACTTCAACTTTTATTCATATATATGCTTGTGAAAAATATGAAATGTATTTAGTCATAATTAACATATTATATAATCTTTTGGAAAATAATATCCGTGAAAAATACATCATTTAAACATTTACCATTGAGCCGCCTAACTAATCGTATTGGAATATTTTAGTTTCACTCTCAACACCAATGAAGATAGGATCTTCCCCTTTGAAGATATTTTCTACAAACTCAATTATGTTATTACCTCCATCTTTCAACTTCATATCCACATAAGCCTTAAATGATAATAAATGTGGACATAAAATGGCGGTATAAGGTTCTTTGGGTAGATAGTTTGGATCAGTTGGTTGATCTTTGATAGGGGTTTGAACCAGTCTTTTGTTTCACCTCTTCCCTTTGTCCGTATATAACATCATGCATTGGTTAATATGTTTTTTTCACTAAATGTTTATGGTTCATCTTGAAAATTAAATTGGAAATGAATACCTAATTTTCGACATGATTATTTAAAATATGTGATGGCCATGTGATGTATGTTCTTAGATCTGGTTCAACCATATAAATATTTGAATCATCAATTGGAATAGGAAGCATGACGCTCAGATTTAGGGCTACTGTAATTAACACTCAGACATGATCTATCAGAAGTGGTTTGTTGTGTAGCATGTCATTCCGTATATTGAACACTATAGTCCTCACTACAAGGCGATGGGTGGGTTTTGAAAGATATAAATCACATTTTTTCACCCTTTATATATAAATATAGGAATGGTATCTGTGTCTAATGTCTATCTGATTGAATATTCAAAGAAAAAATGATTATAAAATTGAATATTTTGGTTAATAATTGTTTTTTAGGGAAGTGGCTCACCTCAAATCTGGTGGTGGTGGGGTAGGATCATTACGTGTGAGGTTTTCATGAGCTTTTTGTTTTATTTTCCTCCTCACATAAATCTTGTTATCATCACCATCTGGTATTTTAATTCCTATTGAAACACAAATAATTCTTCTCTCATCATTTTCATTTCCATAGTTTGATCATCTGCTTGTTTTTTTCTTAAAATATTTTCAGGGTGTCTCCCCAAAACCCACACCTCTTACACAGCCATCCTTTTCTAATTGCTTCAAGGTCCCTAAAAGTATTTCTCCATCTGGTGTGGGTTTTTTTTATTCTTGTGACTATGTCAGATACAAATATAGGAAAATAAGTAATCATTGTTAAGTAATAGTTATTTAAATCAAAACATATTTTTATTATGTCATACATACACATGTTTCCCACACTTTGTGTTTTTTCATCTATTAGTTTTACATATTTACTTACACATGCCTCCTTTGATAGCACATGGTGTGGGATGAAAGTGGCTATGGAGTTGGAGTCTTCTAGAAGTATATATACAAAAAAAACATAGTTATTGTGTTGTTTTATGTCACCTAAAATTATTAATGTAGATTTTAAATATATATCAAATTTTTTCAAGTGATGTATACCCCATCCTTACCTTATCTGTGGGTATGTTGATTTTGATGCCTGGTGATTATTTTTATTACTCAGTTTCTGTTTCACAAATAAAACACTATAAATCCATGTTAATAATACCGGTAATATCAAACAATGTATTGCCAAACACAATTTTCCTAAAAATACTCTTTCTCAAAATGTCGAGTAAACACATCCCATGATGAATGGGTCATCAGGTATGAATAAATTGGATGTGGGTGCAGTTTTATTTTCCCATCACTACTGTTAAGATAATATTTCATTAAAAGTGTGAGATAAAACCTTATAAATCCTTACATAAACCTTTAATACATATTCAATGTGTCATTCATCTTTTATAAATTCACTCTACCAGAGATGATGTAGTGTAAGTCAGTTTTTCATTATTTAATTTTTAGTAAATCAAAAAATGATATCATAATGCTATAAAAATACCATCTCACATTAGTGTCTTAATCTCTTCAAAAAAATGGTTCCATGAAGTTACATCAATCACCATGTGTTTACAAGTGAAAATTATAATGTATCTACTAAACATGGCCATGTTGGTTTTAACATGTTGTCTCCTCTTATTCCATCCAATCTCATATTTTATTCTTTTATCTTTTTACTTAATGATTTTTACTAAAACCATCAAAATATGGCGTAAATTTTTTTTCTATGTCACCGGTGATTTTTCACCTTTCTTATAAATGTATCCACAATCATCAATATGTTAATTTGGCTACAGAGTGATATAATCATCATGTCCAGACAGTGGTTGTACCTTTGCAGTTGAAGCAAAAATAGGTTGAGAAATCTAATGTTCATATGCACAATGAGCATCATCTGGTTGAGAAACTTGATATTCCTAGGGATTGAGAGTATCATCACATGCATTAGTTAATATCTAAAAATTTTGTTTATCATTTAATTTAGATAACATAAAAGATATAATGAAAAAATATTTACATATGGAAACAGGTTGAAAAACATGTTGTTCGTCTGCACGGTGAGCAGCTGTAGGTTGAGAAACGTGTTATTCCTAGGGATTATGGACATCATCATGTAAAGAAGTAATTATCTGGAAATGTGGATTAACATTTAATTTAGATAACATAAAATTAGCAGTGAAAAGATATTAACATAAATTCAATGAGGTATATTTGAAATAAAGATTACCAGATTTCTGAACCCTCTTTTAAAAGGATAAAGGGATTTAAACCCACTATTGACTATCCAAATACCATCATTATGGTCTCCAATGACACAAACAATGTCATCTACACTGGGACTATAGTGAAATGATTGTGAAGTCTCAATTAAAGCGTCATCATATATTGAAATATAATCTGACTCTTCAATGGTCTTAGTCGACAACAGAACAATTGACTAGTTTTGGTTTGCGGTATCTGGAACATAAAATACATGTACTTCCTATGATGCCATTATACACAGTTTGTCTTTGTGCCCTTAGTAAAATCAACATTAAAAAAATCCAACTCATCTATTTTAACAACAATTCTATTTTCAACCCACTTACATTGAAAAATCGGCACTCATAATGTCATATAACACATCTCCCATATTTTTTTGATGATGTAAAAATATGTCATACTTTCATAAATTGCATTTCCATCCTTATCACCAGAAACGTGTATCTCTTCATAAACAAATGTAACTCCACTAATATATCTTGTAATATATTCATCATGTTCATTAGTATAGATTTTATAACCATTAACTACATAATCATTTTAAGATAATACGTACACACTTCGTCCTCTACCTAGCCATCAAAGTCGATATGAAATTGAATCTGGATTATTATTTAACTCTATAAAAATATTGTAACACCCTATGATTTTATGAGAAATATTATCAATTTCATTGATTTATTGTGTTATATGCTACACCAAGATTATCTTGCACTATACACAACACCGTATTAGCTTTTAGTATACGCAACACTATTCTTGGCTTGTGTTACACACAAGATCAACCTTTCTCGTTAGCTTGCATTTTATGCAATACCGAGTTTCACTAAACAATGATATGTTTTTAAAATATTATATAAACTAATAGTTATGAATAGTAATACCCACATTTTGAAATTTTATATATTTTATCATTCAAAATGGCCTCTATTTTTTGATTCGGAATATCAAAATTCACCTAGGGTGAAATTTTTGTATTTTTCTGAAAACATTCAATTTTTGGTTAATAGTGAAAACACTAAATTATTGGTTAAAACTGACTTTTTTTAAATAATAATTTTTTATTTTATTTTATTTCTGGAAAAAAATACATACATATTACCTATATAAGATCAATGTAATTCATTGATGTCAATTTATAATAATTTTAGATATATACAAATTTTATTGATCTTTTTACCGTCTTTTACCCACCTTCTAGGAGCATTTGAAAATTTACATAAAACTTAATTTTACCGCTTCTGTGAGTTGAATTTAAAAAATAAAAGTCACACAATTGATATCAGTATTTAAAATTTTGTTCAATGAGTTGAAGATAATTTTTGGTGAATAGTAACTTGTAACTTTTATTTACCACAGTTAAAAGTAAATTGTGTAATTAAGGGTAAAAATGATATTATTATTACCCTAACACGTATCCTAATTTTATTGGATAAGTGTAATTAGACCAAAAACAACCTTATGAATAAAATATGACCCTTCAAGTCTACTTGGATTATATTTGGACATTTATTATTATTTTATTTAAAGAAGAGTTAAAATTGTTAAAATAAAAGTTTAATAACTAAAACATTTTTAATATAGGGTAGCACATAAGATAAATTCAACTATAAATATTAATTAGAAATATAAACCTTTTTCCTACATAATGTTATTTTATTTGTATTTTTGGACACTAAATAATTTAATTTATTTTTGATACAATGATGATGTAGTAATTACCTTATTAATGAAATATTAACATATTGATATTATAAGTGACCAAATAGACGTAATTTGAGACTTTTTATGAATTAAAATAATTTTATAGGTTAATATAACATATTAGGGTTGGTTAGATGAATTTTTTCGATGTAATAATTATGTTATGAATTTTGAGAAAACAAAATACCAAATAGTGTCAAAATTGACATAAAAGTGTTTTTAAAACAAATATTATATTATTAATTAATATAATGGTCATAAAAATATATGGATCAGAAACAAATACTTATATAATTATATATATGTCATTAATTATTCAATTGGTGTTATATTGGTAGTTTATAGTCAGTTTATTAACCATATAGTGTAAGAATACAAGAAGACATGGTAATAGATAAATTATTTAACTTAGAGTTACATCTAAATGATAAGGTTAAAATGGTAACATAAACTTTTATAAAACCTATTGGTTGAGAGGATTTAGAACCATACCCATATTACCCCCTAAATAAGTCACTTTGGAGAAATTATAAACCGAATATAAATTTATTATAATTTTTTTATGTTTTTCTTAAGGTGCCCATCACCCCTCTTATAAAAGGGAACTCCCCTTTCTCTCTAATTGACACCTCAAAAGCCATTTTTCTCAGCCAAACCCTGCCCAAATACCCTATCTACTGTCCTACCTTCATCCTAGAGGTCTTCTGTTAGTCATAATGCCAACCTATGGATCCCTTCTGATCAATTCAAATGGAAGAACCCGAAGAAGAGGTAAACATCTGACCACCTATTTCAAGTTCCTTTCTTCTTCCACTTCCTCCTTATTTGTTGTTTCCATTATAAAATAATAAATCCAGTATATTATATATACTGTGATGTTATTATAAAAATTTTATAACCATATTAGTTATTTTATTCATCCTATGAAAGAAAAAGTCAGCACACGTGCGTACTTACAACTTACCATCTCCACGTAGTGGTGTAGTTTGTTAGTCAAACATTTCATCATTTAAATGTGTATAATAATGAGAATAAATGATATAAATAATAAATAAAACATTATTATGATTCTCTATATATGATATACCATCAAATTATATATGATTTTAATATAAAAAGAATGATATTGTCGCTCGGGCATACGTACGGACTACTGTCTCCATGAACGCGATGAGATTCATTTTCCATGATAAACCATTCAAGAATGATTATAAAGTATATAAAATAAATAATAATGAAATATATTAGATAATAATGATACTGTATTTATGTTCAAATATGTTTCATTTACATAATTCAATTCAATTCAATAATGAATCAAAAAAAGCATTCACACGTACGTACGACCTAGCATCTCCATGAACGGTGTATTTCATTCAATTTATCGATCTATCATATATATTTATATGATGAATATATATGTTATATAAATCATTTTTTACATTATGGAATTAATTATATCAGGATATAATTAATAATATCAAGAACAACATGTCGAAACACGTACGGTAAATGAAACGATTTTACCCAAAATACTGATTTAACATGGAATTTAAAAAAGAACAGGTAATATAAAGTCATAATTGAATCATATATGAAATAATAACTATTTTTATGGTTATTTCAAAAGTTAATAATATTTCTGAACCCACTATTCATGAGTCTTGGACACATATAGAAGACAATGGACATAAGGTAAGGGATAATTCCGTAATCTCATTTTCATCTGAGATTGCTTATACGTAATTATTTTCTAGGGTATATTTTTCCTCCATGTACATAAAATGTTTTTCATAAATTTATTAATATTCTTCCATGTATTTTTAATGTCATGTTTACCCCTCTCTGACTTTTAGTTTGTGTTATGGAAGGAATCTTTCAATTTTTTATAATACGTCGTACTTTCAGACTTTACCGTTAAAAGTAAGAGGAGAATGTTTTTTTAACTTATATGACATGAATGGATTTTTAGAGTTTCATAACACCTTATTTTCATGAAGCTTACTATAAATGATTTCATTATTATTTTCAATAAAATACTTTTCTTTTAAAATTTCATGGCATTTTCTGAAAAGAAAATAATTTTGAAGAAGAATGGATATTTTCCTCAAGAATTCATTTTAAGTGTTTTAACAAAACCATTTTTCATCTAAGATGACATTATTTAATATGCTTTTATTTCAAGTATAATGCCTCCATTATTTACATGGTTTCATTTTCTTATGATGAAATGATATCTATTTATTATATGTGGATTATGTTATGGTGGGATGGTGGTTATGAAACCCATATTATTCTTTAGGTTATGATGAATTATTTATGATTATTTTGTGGCACAAGAAAGAATGATTTCATTATGAGATGGGTGGGACCTATAACTAACTCCAATACATTTGGTAATGATTTATATCTCATGAGAAAGACATGGATGGAACACCAAGTGAATTCGGTTCAGTAATACAGGGCAGGACCAACAAGTAAACCTGGTTCAGTAATAGACTTTGTCCACTATGATGGTCTTGGCAGCAATGTCCTGGCTACTAGGGAAATCACAACATGTGCTTAATGGTTCCAACAATTACATGTTTTATTCCCCTAATATTTTATCATGGTTAATGTTCCTTTACTATCTGTGCCTTATTCACTACCATGATTTATGTCATTACTCATTATTTCGATGTTTTATGTTTATGTTCTCACGTTCAAATGTTTAGGGATTGTTTTATGTTCTCCATGTTTTCCCTTACTGAGCATTTGAGCTCACCCTTTTTATGTTTTCTTTTCACTAGGATATAAATAATTGTTTTAGGTAAGAAAACCAAATGGGATGATCTTTAAGAGAGATGTTGAAGATCTTTCACCATTATTAGAAGGTTATGTTCTGAGTTTCCAAAGACACTGAACTAATATGGTCATTGGGAATTTGTTTTTGTCATTAATTAAGTATTCTGAAAAAGTAATGTAATATCTATGTATGTCATGCTTTGGGTCTCTACAGTTGGTATCAGAGCGAAGGATTAGTTAACCTTTGGAAACTAGGATGCAAAAACTTTAGTGAAATCTCTAGAGATATTTCTAAGGTATGTCTAGGGATGTCTCTAAGGTTAAGTATAAGTATATCTTATATTCCTAGAATTACGGTAATTATCATAGAATTAATCCTAAGATGTTATATATTGAAGGTACTCCCCCTTTATTGTGTTGTTTTCCTAGCATGATTTTTTCCTCTCAATCTATTCTTTTTGGGTTTTAGAATAATTGCTGGAAACATGAAGATTCATGATAATGGAGAATATTATGGACAGTGGAATGATATTCTTGATGAGCAACCAAATGATATTGGATCTGGAATTCCACATATTTTTATTATTCCAAATCAGAAATCTCATAAAATGATCAATAATCTCAAATTTAGTTTGTTTCATGAATCAGTTAATAAGAGAAATATGGAGTTTCATGATGACCATAAAGGAAAGAATGTTCAATTTCCCTCATGAAGATCATGTGGGAAGAGGCATCAGGGATA
The DNA here is from genome assembly GCA_963277665.1 of Viscum album. Taxonomy (NCBI): domain Eukaryota; kingdom Viridiplantae; phylum Streptophyta; class Magnoliopsida; order Santalales; family Viscaceae; genus Viscum; species Viscum album. The sequence continues at coordinate 26,001 of CAUJRU010000606.1, forward strand.
ATGTTTCAAATGAATTGGAAGATGCTTTGGGTTTGGAAAAGAAGGTAACAAAGCCAGTAAATGCAAAGGAAAAGGTTCAGTTGACACATTTTACAGGGACAATGGTATTTCTTAGACATCAATAACGGTTAAATTTTTTAAATGTGGTACATATGGGCAGTATGAAAACCAATTCCGTAAGGGAAAATCTAATGAATAGAATCTACATGGTTTTATGGGTAGTATTTATGTTGATGATGATAAAGAGACTACAAATGATATATGAGATGAAAGAAGGGTTTAGTAATAAAATGATGAATCTTGGGAAATGGTTTAAGAAGGTAGTGGAATGATTGCGTGTATATCAAGAGTAATTTTGTATAAGTAATTTCAGGGTATTATGGAATAATGAAACATCTAAGTATTGTTACAATATTTTCTTACTTAAGTTTTTTTTAAATTATATGTTGAATGGTACTGCTAACCATGAAAGGCTATTCAAATATTTTTGGAAAGCATATGATATGTATAGAATGTATAGGTAAGGATAAAATGAAATGTTTGATAGTATTAATGAACTCATGGATGATATAAGGGCAAAGTGATATTATGGTTTGAGTTTATAAAAATTTTGGGATTTTGGTATATGGAAAGAGTTTACATTTGACAGAATTAATGTTTTCACAAAGATTCTATGGTAATTCATGTTTCAAGTGAATACATGATTAAGGTATTCACATTTTTGGAATGTGACCAACATGATATATCTTATGATATACAGGAGATAAATGATGGTATTCACATGCTTGGTTGATGACATTTGTAGTAATCGTTTTCTTTATACTATGGGATTGTATAGAAGTATGTTGGATAAGTCTAAATATTTGAAATGGATTATGTTGGACATAAGATAATATTATTAATTATAGAACCTTTTTTCGATATTATTTCTAGAATGTTATAATAGTGTAGTTTTAGAAAAAGGAAAACCCACAGAACGGGCGACAACCCGTCGCATCGGACCGGGTTGTTGGAATCGAACACACAACCGAAGTGTAAAAGGCCTTTATCACCTACCACTAGCCTACAAGAAGTCCATGGTTAGTAAAAACTGTTATTATTTTATTAAGCGGTATTATAAATGAAGTATAAGTCCATTTTGGGAACCATATATGATTAAGCTCACCATAAGATGAGCTTATGTATATTACTTTTCCAAACCTTATGTTTGAGATAGATGGAATGACCAGGAAGTCCGAGAGCCAGGTGAAAGCCTGCTCCCAAAAAGATATATAAAAACATAAATAGTAAGAAGCAACTCAGGATGAAGTGACCTTACATAACCTTGAATACACAACCCCATTTCTATCACTAAGGGCAAGATTACCGCAGTAGTCGGGAAGTACAAAAGGCCAGCTGGAGCTTGCCTCCGTGATTGCTCTTTTGGACAGCACGTCCGCAACTTGGTTTGCTTCTCTATACACATGCGAAACCACCAGGGAGAACGGCTCAGCAGCCTTCAAGGCACCAATCCAATCAGGGATCATCCTCCAAGGAACGTTCCTGGAGCGCTCCTTAAGAATCTGCACTGCCATAGAAGAATCCGACTTGATCCAGAGCTTTCGCCAGCCATACCTATCGGCATACCTTATCGCCTTTATCATGGCCCACAACTCAGCCTCAATTGCATGCTCGCTGCCAATATAGTGGAGGAAGCAACCTTTGACGAAGCCCCTATAGGTCCTGAACACCCCACCACATCCGGCTGGTCCAGGTGCACCAGAGGCGGCCCCGTCAACGTTAACCTTGATCCATCCAGAGATCGGTGGGATCCATCGTATATACTTCATCATCCTGGGATGCCTTTACCTGCCACTTACACCAAGAGTCCTTAGCAACAGAAAATCAGACATATTATTGTTCATGGAGCCAGTTTGATTCACCGCGGTAAGACTAATACTCTGGTGAATCATCATAATACCCTCCTTGAAAGACGGGCATCCCTTATTAAAGGCAATAGCATTCCGAGCCCTCCACAGATAAGCAATAGCTGAGATGGCAGCAGTGGTAAGTAGGGAATTAACCTGGTCACTGCAATCAGCCTGGAAAACCGAAGCCAGAAGTGTGCTAATCGAGCATCATGCCAAGTCACAATGGAACAAATCCTTCAGGTAAGTCCAGAATCGCCCAGCAAAGGTGCAGTGAATGAATATATGGTCTGCATTTTCATCAGCATTTAAGCAAAAGTAGCACAACGAGGCGATGCACAAACCTGTCCGCTGCAAGGCCGATTTCAGGGATAGTCGCTGCTTCCAGATCTGCCAAATAAGAAGGGCCTCGGCTGGTGAAATAAAAGAACTCCTAGCCCCCATAACCCAAGCAGGAACTCCAAATGCCGCGCCACATTGGTTCATATAAGCATCCCGGCTGGAGAAAACTCCATTCAGGGACATCTTCCAGATCAATATATCAGAATCAACATACTCATATGCATCAATCTCCCTCCGAAGGTGAACTGGAATTATCGCAAGAGCCTGCGCATTGTCCTGCAGATCAGAAATCGAAAGGTTCCTCAGCAGCAAAGGAACATTAATGCCTTGTTCGATTGGATTATTAAGCCACTGTGTCATCCAGCAGTTCATCTGCGAGTTCTTGTAGACCAGCCACTTGGCATTTGACATAATGTAAGAGCAAGAGTTCCTTATTGATGTCCAGACAGAGGACTGCAAATACACCTTCTTTCTCTTGAGCAGCCTATCAACAAATCTTTCATTGAGGAATTCCAAAGATGGATCACTACCAGACAAAAGTCTCCAGGTAAAATTTTGAAGCAAGGAGTTATTAAATAGATTATGTATAAATTGTTCAAGGAACGACCAACCGCGAGATTGTACCAAAATCAAAGTATTTCTTCTAATTCCAAATTTTTTCAACATTAGGGAAATGATCTTGAAAACCAAAAACGTTGTCCTAGATGGTACCTTAGATCATCACAAATTTATGGATTTGTGATTTTTGGATTTTTCATAACCATGTTCTCTACCACTCTCCATCAGAACATGATGGTTAGATTTCTCTTCCATATCCATATTTTCACCTATGTTCTTCTGTGTGGAAACCCAGTGATGAGTTACATTGTGTATCATTTATGTTTCTAACATTCCTATTTAAAATTATTTTTAGTGTTCCTTTTTATGATGTGGGTTCTTATGAATGAAACTCTCAAGTAGTAAACCGTTTATAACCCCGATGAATTTCAAGGGAGAAATTCATTTTAACGGGGGTAGAATGTAACACCCTGAGTTTTTATGAGAAATATTATTAATTTCATTGATGTCTGTTGTTGTATGCTACACCACGATTATCTTGCGCTATATGCAACACTATATTATCATGTAGTATATGCAACACTATTCTTGGTTTGCGTTACATGCAAGAGAAACCTTCCTCGATAGCTTACATTGTATGCAATACCGAGTTTCACTAAACAACGATATGTTATTAAAATATTATATAAACTAGTCGTTATGAATATTAATAACCACTTTTTGAAATATTATAAATTTTATCTTTCAAAATGGACTTCATTTTTTGATTCGGAATATCGAAATTATCCTAGGGTGAATTTTGTGTATTTTTCAGAAAACATTCAATTTTTTATGAATATCGAAAACACTGAGTTATTGGTTATAACTGAATTTTTATTTAAATAATCATTTATTTTATTCAAATTTATTTTAGTTCAAAATAGATACATAATACCAATATATGTTCAATGCAATTAATTGGAGCCATTTTATAATAATTTTAGATATATATAAATTTTATTGAACTTTTTACCTTCTTTTATCCACCTCTTAAGAGAATTTACAAATTTACATAAAACATAATTTTACCGCATCATTGAGTTGAATTTAAAAAATCCGAGAGACATGGTTGTTATCAAAATGTAAATTGTGGTTCAATGAGACAAAAATAATTTTTGGTGAATATTATCTTTAAACTTTTATTTACCCCCGTTAAAAGTAAATATGGAAATTAAGGGAAAAATGTTAATATTATTACCCTAACACATGTCCTAATTCTATTGAATAAGTTTAATTCAACAAAAAAAACCTTCAGAATAAAATATGACAATTTAGGTCCACTTGGATTAGATTATGACATTTATTGTTATTTTATTTAAAGAAGAGTAAAAATAATTAAAATCAATGTTTAATAACTAAAACATTATTAATATAGGGTTGCACATAAGATAGATGCAACTATAAATATTAATTAGAAAGATATAAATATTTCATACATAATGGAAGTTTATTTACAATTTTTAGACACTAAATAATTTAATTTATTTTTGACACAATGATGATTCAGTAATTACCTTATTAATGAGATATTAACATAATTTTTATTATAAATACCCAAATAAAGGTAATTTGAGACTTTCTAAGAATGAAACTAATTTTATAGGTTAATATAACATATTATGGTTGGTTAGATGAATTTTTTTTGAAGTAATAATGCTTTTATGAATATAAGAAAAAACAAAATACCAAATAGTTTCAGAATTCACATAAAAGAGTTTTGAAAAAAAATATTATATTATTAATTGATATAATGGTCCTAAAAATATTAGGTTCAGCCAAAAGACTTATATAATTATATATATGACATTATGGAACCAATTGGGGTTAGAATAGAAGTTTATATTATGTTTATTAACCATATAGTGTAAGAATAGATGAAGACATCGTAAAAGTAAAATTATTCAAATTAGAGTTAAATCTAAATGATAAGGTTAAAATGGTAACATAAACTATTCTAAAACCTATTGGTTGACAGGATTTAGTCCTATACCTACCCTAGACTCTAAATAAGTCACTTTTGATCCATTATAAACCAAATATGAATTTATTATAAAATAATATTATATGTTTTTACTAAGGTGCCCCTCACCCCTCTTATAGAAGGGCACACCCCCTTCTCTTTAATTCACACCTCCAAAAACATTTTTCTAGGACAAACCCTACCCAAATACCCACTAAACTGTCCTCCCTTCATCTTAGAGGCCTTACGTTAGTCAGAAATCCATCCTAAGGATCCCTTCTGATCAAATCAAAATGAAGAACCCAGAGAACAGGTAAATATCTCACCACCTATTTCAAGTTCCTTGCTTCTTCCACTTCATCCTTCTTTGTTTTTTATATTATAAAATAATAACTCCAGTATATTCAATATAATGTGATGTTATTATATATATTTTACAAGAATATTAGGTATTTTATCCATCCTATGAATGAAAAAGTCACCACACGTGCGTACGTACGGCTTACCATCTCCATGTCATGGTGTAGTTTGTTATTCAAACATTTCATCATTTGGATGTGTATAATAATGAGTATAAATGATATAAATAATAAATATAACATTATAATTATTCTTTATAATATGGTATACCTTCCAATTATATATGATTTTAATATCAAAAAAATAATATTTTCGCTCATGTGTACGTACGGACTACCATCTCCACGAACACGATTAGATTCATTTTACATGATTAACCATTCTAGTATGATTATAAACTATATATAATAAATAATAATTAAATATATTACATAATAATGATACTGGATTTATGTACATATATGTTTCATTTACTTCATTCCATTCAATTCGATAAGGAAACGAAAACAGCGTTCATGCGTACGTACGACCTACCGTCTCCATGAACGGTGTATTTCATTCCATTTATCAATCTATCATATATATTTATATGATGAATGTATATTATATATAAATCATGTTTTACATTCTGGAATTAATTAAATCAAGATATAAGAAATAATATCAATAACAACAAGTCGAAGCATGTATGATAAATGAAGCGATTTTTCCCAAAACGCTGCTTTAACATGGAATTTAAAAAATATCGGGTAATATAAAGTTATAAGTGAATCATATATGATATCGTAAATATTTTTATGGTTATTTTACACGTTAATAATATTTTTAAACCAAATATAGATGAGTCTGGGACACATAAAGATGAAAATGGACATAAGGTAAGGGACAATTTTGCAATCTCATGTTTATCCGAGATTTTTTATACGTAAGTATTTTATGGGGTATATTATTCATCCATGTCCATAAAATGTTTTTCATAAAGTGTTTAATATTATTCCATGTTTGTTTAATGACATGGTTATTACTTTTTTACTTGTACTTTGTGTAATGGAAGGAATCTTTCTTTTGTTTTCCATACGTGGTGCTTTCTGACTTTTCCGTTAAAAGTACAAGGAGAATGTTTTTTTAACTTATACGGTATTAACAGATTTTTACCGTTTCATAACACCTCATTTTCATGAAGCTTAATCTACATGAGTTTTTTTATTATTTTCAGAAAAATAATTTTCTTTTAATATTTCATGGAATTTTGGGAAAATTAAATTATTTTGTAGAATAAAGGATATTTTCCACAGGAATTCATTTCAAGTGTTTTAACAAACCCATTTTCCATCTATAATGAAATTATTTAATCTGTTTTTATTTCAAGTATAATGTATCCATTATTTATATGGTTTAATTTTCTTATGATGAAATGATATCCATTTATTTTATATGGATTATGTTATGATGGGATGGTGTTTATGAAACCCATATTATTTTTTGGGTCATGATTAATGATTTATGTTTATTTTCTGCAACAAGAATGAATGATTTCATTATGAGATAGATGGGACCTATATCTCCCTCCAATGCATTGGGTAATGATTTATATCTAAGGAGATAGAAATGGCTGGAATGGAAGGTGAATCCAGTTCAATAATACAGGGCTGGAATGACAAGTAAACCCAGTTCAGTAATGGACTTGGTCCACTATGATAGTCTTGGCAGCAATACCTTGCCTACTATGGAAATCATAACATCTGCTTAATGGTTTCCGTAATTACATGTTTTATTCCTGTGATATTTTATCAAGTTTAATGTTCCTTTATGATCTATGCCTTATGAACTGCCATGATTTATGTCATTACTCATGATTTTGATGATTTATGTTCATGTTCTTACGTTCAAATGATTAGGAATTGTTTTTTGTTCTCCATTTTTACCCTTAATGAGTATTTGAGCTCACCGTTTTTATTTTTTCTTTACCCAAGTATATAAATAAATGTTTTAGGTAATAAATCCAAAGGGGAAGATCTTTATGGTAGATGTTGAAGATCTATCACCATTATTAGAATATTATGTTCCAAGTTTCCAAAGACACTAAAATAATATGGTCTTTAGGAATTTGTTTTTGTCATGTATTAAGTATTCTGCAAAAGTAATGTAATGTCAATGCATGTCAAGAATTGGGTCTCTAAAAATATGGTTCTGAAACCATCCTATAAACTGTCAATTATGTTTATTTGATATCAATTTTTCAGCCCTTGATGGATTTAAATACCTAAGAATTAATTTTTAGGTTTCAATATATTATTCAACGTCCAAATAGTTATGAAAAACATAAAGGTGGGCCAAATCCTAATTTGTAATATTGATTTTGATGAAATCCTTTCCAAAAACTCCTTCCCCCCAAGTCACTAAGTGTGATGATAGTTCATTAGACCAATTCTTTGCACACCAAACATGTATTCAGTATTGAATTCAATGGCTTCAACAACAATATATTGTTCCATAATACAACACTCTAGTTAAATTCTATTTTTGACACACCCATTCAAAATATTTATATATTTCTCAATTGGTACATCAATCAATTGTGCACAAGACACCACAAAAAAATCTCTCTCACCAAGTGATCCACCAAATGAAACATCGTATCAAATAATGTTTGTGGGAAAAATATTTACAATTCACATAATATGAAGGAAATTTATTTTTCCATAGCCTTCAATTTCAAGAGGTCTACAACATTGCTACATTTAGAATTATAGAAGAAACAATTTTTAGTTAATGTGTGATAAAAATTCTTGAAAAAAATGATTCCTAAAACAATATTAATGAGATCTTGCATCAAAACATGGAATTCATGGGATTTAAAAAAATTTAACATTAAATCTTGAATTGACACGATGTTTTGATATTAAATTAATACCCCTCTAGAAACTTTATGTCATTCAAGAATATTCAAAATGGATATCTCTCCAATCTAGAAAATGTGTATACTACAAGAGAAATAAATTTCTTTATTTCACCCTTTATTGGTTCCAACTCTTGTTATATTCCATTGTCAATCATGTCCAACCTACCCTTAATTTCTTCCTTTGTTTTATCAGGTGAATTTTTCAATGTTCCGATGACACTATCACATACATTTTTTTTCATCATTCCTAATATAAAGAAATTTTATTGCGTACAAACAATTATAGAATGGTTATTTGAAAAACTAAGATCTTTTTCCAATCGGATTTATTATTGTATTTCAAAAATGGTTTTCCAAAAATAGTGTCCACATCATTAACTTTCTCAAACAATTGATGAATTGTTAGAGGTGATAGTGGTGTACGTTCTTCTAATTATTCATTTAATGATTTCATCCAATATCGATACTTATTTCGTCGTGTATGAAATCTACGATGTCCTAGAAACACAATTTTCAAATAATGTTTCAACCTAATTTATTGTGTAGCATGTTCACAGATAGGACACCTAAGATTTACTTTAATTCTATTTCCAAAAAAAAATCCATAAGTAGATAAGTCATTTATCATCCTATACAACATGGATCTCAATGTGAAATCTTCATTTCTGTTAGCATCATACATCATAACAAATAAATCCCACAAAAATATCAAATCCTCGATCAATGGGCCAAATAAACATCAATATCATTTTCTAGGTTGTTTTTTTCCTAATATAAGCTTAGATAACATGATTTTGTTTCATTTCATGAATAACCACAATGGAATGTTATAATTTACCAACATAATAAGCTATGTACTATGATTGTGTCTTTGAAAACAAAAAGGATTTAACAAATCTGTAGTAACGCAAGACCATGGTTTCTCGGCTCATTTCAAAATTTCATATACTAATGATAAATTCTCTTATATTTAGGAGATTCTACCGGATGCTATAGTTTTCCATCATTATTTCCTCTATCTAGGTTCCATGTCAATTTCAAGGTAGTCTACTCACTTACATATAGGAACCTAAAACTTGGAATGATTTGAAAGTACCATGAAACTTTCGTAGGACCAGATTCACCTTTCTTATATCAAGAATCACCACACTTTTGACATTATCTATGTGAATTTTGGTCCTTGAGAAAGAGTATACAATCATTCAGGAAAGTGTTAATTCTTCAGAGATCATACCCATCAGGCATAGAATTCATTTGGCGACCTATGTTCTGCTTAAGAAATTATTATCTTTTGTGAGCATGTCATTCATGAGAGATGTAATTCTACAAAACTGGAATCACTCCATCCATTTCCTACTTTCAAATTATACAGGTATAGTACGGATGACACTACAATATATTTAGTGAAAACATAATACAATGGTGTCTTTTCACAACTCTTTAACTGCTCAAACAATTTCAGGAGATCACAATGTTTATCTCCAACAATCCTTGTCATTTCTATAATATGATCTTCATCGTCATGTATTAATATAGTCACTTCCTCGATATGGTCTTATTTATTTTCCATTATTGTAATCACATCAAATGATCTATAAAATGGAGTGTTATCCTTGTCACAAGAAATAATTTCATTTCCCCTATGTTCATTCCAAAAATTATAACTTCAATCTATTCCATGACAGATTAAGTGTTCTTCCACCTCCGTTAGATTAACTTTTATTGAATAAGAACAGTGTAAACATGAACAAATGATTTGAGAAGTATCATAAACATGATATTTTGCAAACATGATGAAAATTTTCACCCTATTTTCATAATCCTTTTCCATATGATTGACATGAAACCATTATTTATTCATATGGATCCTATTTAATTTGGTGCTATTAATATTTTACAAAATAATTAAACAAAACGTTGATATAATAATTAACTAAGGATAAAAAAGTTATAGAGTTTAAATATCATTTGAAGATTACTTAAAAAATCATAGATGAAATCCTATTAAGAAACCTAGCATTTATCCAATTCAACTTTAAAATAATAAACCCCTTTTAAAATAAACAAATTAGTTCCAAACATCCTTTCTCAAAACCCTAATTAGTTTTTTAAAATATTTTAAACCAATTTAATACCAAAATAGGATTTTTTGAACACATATAATTTTTAAGAAACATTTCAAAACACTTTAATCATTTTAAAAGCGAACCATAAGAAAATAGTTGTCGTTGTCACTTCCCTCTATCTAGAAAATGAAAATCATTAATGGTAGAACACCATATATGTCTCATGAGACCCCCAATCTAGAAATTATCACTAGAATTTAGTGTTCCTCCCATCATCCGTATGGGATTGCCAACTACCGATCAAGCATAAGGGGGATGTAATGAATATAATAATTTAATACTCTATATAAAACCACCAGTCAAGGTACAAAATGTCTTGGGATATACCCTAGGTACATGTGCGTGATGATCCAAAATTGCACTATAACTACATGGACCACATCTAATATATGTTTCATCAAAAAATTACATGATCCACCCAATTAAACCATACTTAACTCATCATAATGGAACTTTTCCACTATCCTTGATTTAAACACGACTGGGGGGACTATTGAAGTGTGTGTACAAATAAGGGAATAATAAATCAAGACCTCCCACTTAGACACCCATTTAACCAAAAAATATAACCATGGAGGAGATAAAGATGTCGAAATAATTATAAAAAAATGCCTTGCCCCACACCACCAACACCATCGCATATAACTTCCCCTTTATACATCATACATCCATCATTTAAATAATCAATAACCCATAACTAGTGAAACAAGTACATGGAAAAATAGTGAGGATCACATGATAAAAAAACCATTTAATTTTTAATGTTAAAAATGGTTCTTCAAATAAAAACCAACATAGTATGTAGTGACTCACTCCCCTTCTTTAAAGTCTCTCCATTTAAATTATTTTGTAAGAACTTGAAAAAAATGCCTTTTTCTTTCTAAAAAATTCTCCATGCACATGGAAAATTCCATTGAAACCCATAAAAGGTATAAGACTAAAATTTAATATAAAAACATTTAAACGATTCTATGAACCTTTTCAGATATTCTTTTCAAGATAAATAATCTAATTTAAAAATATTATATGAAATTCTTATTAAGAGACCCTTATGGAAAGCCTAAAATTTAAGAATTTTTTTATAATTTCACCCAAGAACCCATAATATAGTATACATTAATTGAAAATAGATTTATAAAGTATAACAATTACATGAATTATTGTATAATGGAAGAGAAATGAAATACCTACATTGAACAGAATGTTAACCAATACACAACATGTCACCTTCATAAAAAACACTAACAATACCTAAATCCCTAAATCCCCAGGAAAAATGAATTTATGTTCCTAGGAGAAGGATAAAACTATGGTAAATATAGAATAGAATAGTTATAGGGATATAAAGTGTAAATAGTGGGAATAATTCTGGAAATAGAAAAGTAATTTCCTTCTTAAATAAGTTTTAATAAAATCACAAAACACAAACATAAAAAATCCCAGAATATTATAATTTTTATTTTCCAAAATAAATCATATCATAGTAATATATAAATTGTGACTAAAATATAACTATGTGGAAAAAAAATCCATAGATGAAAAATAGAAGTGAAAATAAAAACATTTTCACAAAATATATTTAAAAAATTCAAGTGAAAATTATATTTAACTTTTTTAAGGGAACTGGATTACTATTAAATTCATTATTATAAACAGTTCATAATAAAATGTTATTAAATAGACACAAATTATTTAAAAATGATAAGTTAAAACTCTATAAAATTTTTACTTTTAATTTAATCCATAATAATTAAAACTTGAAAAATACATATAGTTTTCTGGGGGAAATGTTGATATAATCTTGTAAATAATATACCCCAAAGTCATGGAGTTTTAGGTTTCTAAGACATTCAGTTTTTTTGTAGAATGATCTATGACCTATAAAGGGATGATTATTGTGGTAATAAAATCCATTTTTTCAAATTCCTTGTGGGTGTTATCTAATCCTGATAGTTTGTAAATTGATTAATGATTAGTTGAAGTTTTTGAATATACTATTATTTTTTTGGTCACTAAAAATCCCATGTTAGGATGTCGAGGGAAAAACCGTAAGAGTCCTGTCGGGGTAAGTGTATGGGTCCTTGAGTTATTCTATTGGTTTCAGTGATGTGACCATTTATGTGGGTTTTTGGAAAAGATTTTGAATGTTAATATTCAAATGAAAATAAGATACATTCATACTTATGTCTTTGTAGTGATGTAATTTATTAGTGAACATTGGGAGTTCTATGTATTTGAACCTAACACATAGGTAGAGGTGGTTGGTTTTCTGTGTGCTCATAAGTGGCTGAGTTTCACAGGTAGAATATAGATACCCATGTAAGGGTATCTATTAGAGGATATCAAGAATGAATCAATGATTTCAACCTATTGAGTGGGTCTTGGCTTGTTAGGGGATCATGGTGATGGGAGATAATATGATTTTTCAATTAGTTCATGGGTTGAATCATGTGACAAATCATAATGAAGATTTATTTAAACATATATAAATGGGAAATTAAAAAACATGTTATTATTTATACATCATTTTAGTAACATATACTATGAATTATTAATTGTATTGAAAAGAAATTTAGAAGGAATAAGGTTCCTAACATTTGAGTTTTTGGAGTTGTTGGTGAATTCAAGAAGAATATTGGAATTGGATGTTTGATGTGTAGGATCAATGGCCCAAGATGGTCGAGAAAGACATCAAGATACACTTCTCAGGGATGATATGTTCTTGTATGGGGAGATTGATATAGGTTCAAACTTTATAGGTGTGTTATTCATTATTTTTAGACATTTATTGAAGTTATTTTAGTAATTATCTTTTAGGGAGAAATCATTCCCACACCTCTATATGTCGACACCCTTTTGGTTATCACTTACCCATGGTGATCTAGAATGGGATTTTGACCTTGTACTGAGCCATATTCAGTGACATGTATAGTCGACCCATGTTTGGTGGTTATATATTATCACTTGAATACTTCTGGGAATAAACATTTTCATCACCATATGAATCTCCTTCACTTATAAAACCAGAGTCTCAACATTAATATAGTAAATTGTGTGGTACTCTTTATTATTGATTTTAATTGTTAACCTCAAAATTTCATAGCTCATATAGAAAAAAGCATGTTATGTAAAATATCTCATAATTATCCTTTTACAAGAATATGAAGACACAACATTCTCCATCATAGTGTGTTCACATGGACACCAAGTATACTTAATCATTAATAATGAGATGTCCTATATTTCATGGAAATCACAAAGTAGGTAGAACAACCATGGTCTTCCTATGTCACTTCACAAAATTCATAAACTCCCCATGATAAGAATAACTCTTTCACATTACCCTCATAGTGTTTCCATTATTATAATTACATGAAGCTATCATATATATATATATTTAATAATCTATATTCCTATTAAAAGGTTCGTGAATATTGACATTTTATCTCCCAAAGTGGATAAGATCTCCCTTTTACAGTACATTTAATGAATATTGTAACATCTATCCCATTCTCCACATATTTAACTAAATTCTAAATTTTAGTTTCTTGCTTAAGAAAATTCGTCAAATATTACTAAATCCTAAAATATTTCTACAGAGTAATCTAACCACATAGAATTATACTATCAAAAAAATTCAATTGTGTTATAATTTAACACAGGGAACAAAATATTAGTTTAATAACACCTCAACAATACATTTTACCCAAATAAATTCATATGTTTCAGGAAATAACAATATTTATATTCTACCATGATGAAACCCAAATTGCAATAAAGATTTTTAAATCAAAAAATTCAAAATATGGAACAAGAAAATTGAATTTTATCAAATATAACTACTGCGCAAACAAGGATCACCAATAGCCACAATTATCATAGGGTTGTTTAGCCCATACAATTCACAAAAAACCATCAATATCAAACTGTAATATTTCAACACATTGAGAAATAGGAAAAACAAACTGATGTGGTGTGGTTAAGCACGCATTGGAGGTATGTTCGTGGTGTATTAGAGACATACTGGAGGAGAGGTGTCACAAAAGAGAGGAAATGGCAGAGGAGAGACACAACAAAAGATAGATATGGTAGAGGAGATCTACTGGTGGGGGATAGGAGTGGGAGTAGGATAAATATATGGAGAATCTTGGTCTGTGGTGGTGGAGGAGTCATGATTGAGGTGGAGGAGGAGGTAGGAGATGAGGGTGGAGGAGGCGGAGGTAGGAGAGGAGGGGAGGAGAGGAGGCGACAATAGTGGTGGTAGTGGTGGAAACGACATAAATCATCTTTCGTGAGAGGTTTAGGTGTACCAGGAAGGAGGATAACAATAAGGTTAATTTATATAACCCAGCAACACTTTTATCAGCGCTAAAATTGGAAGCACTGATAGAACATGCCATTATCAGTGGTTCTTTAGTGCTAATAAAGGCCCAGATTTATGAGTGCTAAAAAAAGAAATGATAAAATAATGTTTTATCAGCACTATAATTGAATGTGCTAAGAAAACATTACTTTATCAGGGTTTTTTAGTGCCGATAAAGGCCAATATTTATCAACATTAAAAATGCACTCATAAATGGAAGTTTTATCAGTACTTTCTAATTAGCTCTGATAAAACATACCATTTATTCATAATTATAAAATTATAACCAATATATTTATTATATTTATAATTTTATAAATATATATAATTAATGTATTTAAGGAAATTTTGTAAATTAAATTATAATGAAATATATAAATATATATACATACATATATTTTTTTCTATTTACATATAAAGTATTACTATATATATATATTAAATTTTATGATTTAAATTAAAATAAAAAATATATTAATATAAATTTATATTTTTTTAAATTTTATTTTATTAAGTACTTAAATAAATAAATATATATATTTTCTTTGTGTGTGTGTGTGTATATATTTATTAAAGAGTTATATTAAAAAATAAATATATTCAAAAGTAATTCATAAATATATATTTATCATTTAAAAAAATATTTTGTAATTTTAAAATTATTTTAACCTATTTATATTTAATTATTTATATATATTTATAAATATATATAAAGTAGATAAAATGTAATTAATTATACATAACTAAGAATTTATATTTCTATAAATAATAAAGGCTTTTATTGTTTATTTAAATTTATTTATCATGATTTAATGTATTTATGAAGAGAAGAAGCTTCATATATATAGGAAATGAATGAATACACAAAATATATACAGTACTATACTATATATGGCCACCATTAGGATAAACAATCAATATATATTCATTAGTAATTTAAAATTTTCATTCCCGCTAATAATTTTTATCCTATATATACGAGAAAATTTTAAGATTTTTTTTGAATATCAATTGAATCTATAAACTTTATTTAGATTAAATCAATGATTAGAAACATTTTAAACATGTTAGACACCTCCAAAAAAATTATAGATTCAAATGGGACATCATCTTCAATTTTATTGAATGGTATGGGTTTTCTATGATATTATCATGATTATTAATGATATTCTACAGTTTTTATACATTAATTTATTTTTATTGGTTTGAAAAATGTTTCTTTGGTGGATCTATAATTTTTATTCAATGAAACCCTCTCTCAAAACACCTTTTTAGCATCATGGAAGACTATGTCATCATGTGTTTTAAAACACCAATGTATTATGTGATTCTCTCCCCAATCAAGTCCTCTTCTACACTAATAGATCTTACACATGTTATATATATAGTTAATTAAATCATTATTTGTAACATGGACAAATTTTCTCTTACAAAAATGGAAAAAATATATTTTACATGATAGATCTATTTTAGGGTAGTCCATTAATTGGGGTATATAAAATATTTTATATAAAAAATATGTATTTCTATAGAAAGAAAAAAATATATAATTGAATGTTGGAGGAATATTTCAATGCAATTATATGGGAATTAATATCCTTTTTGTGATTGTGAAGGCCTTAAATTTAGAAGTTATTTCAAAAAAACGTTTACATAAAACATGATATATAGAAAGAAATATCCATCTCTCATTATTTTCATAACAATAATATTATGTATGATACTAACTATAAGATTATACATAATTTAAATATATATAAATTGTTTATTGTAATTCTTAATAGGACTAAAATATATATTTATAACATCATGTGTACCAGAACCATTATTCAGTATAAGGGAATCACAATAGAACTGGGTTAACACACTAAGACATCCAACATTAGGAGGCTTGAAATCCCAAATGTGGGCCTCTTTAATCAGTAACTTATTTTTTATTTTACTCATATATTAACTAATTTTTATTAGCTTATATATTCCTCAAATTAAGGTTTTTTATAGTCTATAGTAGGGTTGGTTATATATCTTTGGTTTTATATTACAGATTGAATTGAAATACTTCTATCATTTCATCTTACCTCATGTGAAAAGGGTTCCCTCTAGGAAATACACTTTTTGTTTTTAGAAAAAACACTATATTTTCAACCCTTTTCAGATTTCAGGAAATATTCCATAGTAGTTTTCAAACCTAATCATAAAAAATTATTGATTTTTATAACAAATATTACTTATTATGGATTCTATAAATGTTGATTATTCATAACTCTGATCTATTTTAGACAACTATTTGTGATCTTTCATACCTTCTACTTAACTAGATTGACATATTCTAACTAAATTTTGTTCCCCAATCAATATTAATTCTTATTTTGTTATTATGGAATAATATGCTACCCACTAATGACTCTCTATAAATAATGGGTTTTTAATATTGGTCATATTTTCATCTCGATGATATAGATCTTTTGAGTTTTATCAATTTTTTCATTTATAAGTATGATAAATTTATTTTAGGAAATTTATTTTGTATATATATTTTAGATGCACTATTTGGTGGGAATATTCATTTATTTATGGTTGTTCTCCTACTTTTTACCTTAAGAAAACAAATATAGAATCTATCACTAATGGAAGTCACTACAAGCTTCAAATACTTCAATAAATCCCAGAATTTATTTTTTATTTCATCTTCTTTTTCTCTAGAGAGTCATTCCTTTTTATCAATAATGATATTCTACTTGCCCATAAATTTCATGTTAAATCCTTCAATAATTGTATTAATGACATAATTATAACTAATTTTCTTAGTGTTCTTGGTGTTTCTATAAATAATTCACACTAAAAATTCCTTACATGGATTCCACCACTACCACATTATATTATGTGAAAAATTTATTTTGTTTCTCGATGCCCTCCTTGTTTAGTAGGTCATGGTGGTATTTTTAAAAAACATGTGATTTTAATATGGGTACAGTCACAATCTTATTTGGATATCACATATAATTGAGGCTGATACCTAGGATATTATCATTTCATTTAAACATGTGTGGGAGATTAATTTCCATGATCTACGAGTATGGAATGATTCCATTCTATTGGTCAATACTATCATCAAAAATTTATCCAATATTCCTTCACAGATTTATTAAGTATAGATAAGTAGTTTGCTATAAGTAGAGGATATTCATATCAATATTTCACATGGTTATCTTGAAAAAACCGATTCTTTTAAGAATGCGGTTTATTATCACAAACCCTTTTGATCTATTGGATTCATAGATAGTTTGGGGCATTTATATTATCAGAATATGACATGTTATGTACATACCATCATTAAATAATAATATTCCACAACATAATGGGTCCTTTATTTATTTTATTTAAATGGGGCATCATAATCCATATAACACCCCAAGATTTTAGGAATTATTTTTTCAAATAAATGTATTTTTTGTTGATAGGACTTTTAAAGGAAACAATGTGTTTTTACAAAACATGATATACTATTAAAAAATTATTATATAATATTATAGTCATCCCATAGCTAATGAAATTGTTTGTAGGAGTTGTATTAAATAATATATGGTAATATACGTTTTACACATGTATATATAAAGAATTATTTCACTACAAATTAATTATAAATTATAATAAGCACCATGTGTAAATAAAGGAAATATTTTTTTGAAAAATTAATTTTATATGTTGAAACATCTTTTTTCTCAATAAATTAAATATATAAATATTTTTAAATTATTTTAATTAAATTTATATTTTCAATAATCAATAAAAAATTTAACATTAAAATTTTATGTTTTCTACATATGGGATTAGATAAATCAAATTTCACTCATAATTGTTTTTTATAAAAAAGAAGTTTGTTCACCTTTTAGGAAAATGTTTTAAAAATAATTTTTATAACATTTATAAGTTATAAATGAAATAATTAAATTCATATTTATAAACAAGATGTTGAAAAAAAATTTGAGTTACTTTGTGAGATTTTTTCGAAAATATATAATTTTCTGTGAATTGTAAAAAATAATAGTTCTTATTAAAAATTTACCTTATCATAAATTTTTTTTAAAGGTAACTACTTTATTAATTGGGTTTAAAAATTAAAATATGATCAACTATCAATCTCTTATTCAAATTTGAGTCATTGGAATCAATTTCATAATGAAATATGGCGTAAAAAGATTTTAACATTTGGAATATTTTCTCTTAGAAAAACATTATTTTTTTTCCACTAGGGGTTCAATTATTAATTGAAAATTTCCACAACTATAGATGTGATTTTTAATATTTTATGAAATATTTTTAATAATAAAATTTTACTTCATAAAAAAATTTCAACATTATATTTTTCAAAAGAAATATGTAATGAAATTAAAAATTATTTATTGAGGTTAACGTTAAAATGAGTTTACAGGGGTTAAAAATATGATAAGGTTAAGAATGAGCTAGAAACATTTCCACAATAAAACTTATCAAAATATATGAACCTTATAAACTACAATTATCAATAATGGCCCTATGTTGGGCATTATTATTTGTTAAACAAATGGGTACACTTTATTCATTTAAATAATTCAATGTCTCTCATCTCCCCAAATTTTAAAAGGCCACCACCTATGATCCCCTATTCACACGTCCAAAACCAATTTGTTAATAAAATTACAAAAAGAGTGTCTTATTTTATTAAATACTCACATCCTAGTGTCATTCATTATATAATAAATCTAATTTTGGAATGATTTAGTTTAAACCTAAAGAGATTGTCTGAATATGAGGTAATGTTTTGAACTATGAGTTTTTGTTTTATATATCCATATAGATCATTAAAATATTATTCAAATGTTATAAAATAATAAAAAAAATATCAAATTTAAAATAATAAATTTTTTTTTTAAAATCATGACTTCATACATACCCTCTTCCATCAAATGGGATACATAATCATCATTCATGTATACAATGAACTATTGCCTCAAGAACTGATGATATTCATAAAGAATAAACACCTCTTAAGGATGGATGTGTTGATTGATTTTATTTTCATAAATAATATTTATTATATTATTATACTTATATAATTATAATACCACATATATATTCTTTCCTATATGGTTTTTTGAAAAAAAAAATTAAGGTCTGTCGTGTGTACGACTACTGTCTCAAAAACATATGTGATGTGTTTTTGAGGTGATTTCACTTGGATACAAATGGTAGAATAAAATAGAATATATTATATTTGTAACAAAATTATAAATTTATAATAATGATATCACATATACATTCTAAATTTTAGTTCTAGGGGTATATAATAATGTCGTTCGTGTGTACAATGGACTACCGCCTCACAAATCGATGTTGTTCATTTTAACATTTTTCATTCTGTATACGGCAGTAAGGGTAAATTGAAATTATATATGTGATATATATGACATTAAAATGATTCTACAAATTTAATATATTATTAATCAGTAGTTAATTACATCCATTATGAAAATGGAAACACTGTTCATGCATACGCATGACCTACCATCTTCGAGAACAATGTATTTAATTTTCTATCTATAAATAATAATAGATCACACTAGGAATAGATATATTGAATATATATTATATTTATGTAATTTAAAAAATTCTATAAATCAAGGAACAATAATAAATGTATGATTTCAAAAAAAATCAAAAAATATACAAAAGACAAATAATTTATTACCTGAAGCATGATTTTATTAAGCAACGGAAAAAAATAAAAATTCCTAAGTAAATAATATATACTATAATTTTAATATCGTGTAAATTATGTGTTATTTTTTAAAATTATATGGATTTATTCTAAGACCACACGCTTTGATGACACATCATTGTGATTCCCCGGGAGCCTGAAACAATATTTTTAACATTTTTTTTAGTTCACTAAAGTAAACATGAAAGAATGCTTTTTAAAATTTTGAACCGGTACATAGATTGAAAATATGAGGGAACCATTGAATTTAGAATGCCATTAATTACCTACAAATTACATATCATTGGCTGTAAGTTCCAAATAAAAATGTTAATTTTCAGAAATTTTGAAAAATAATAAAATGCCTTTAAAAACATATTTTAATTTTTTCTCATTCGATGAGTGGATGATGATGAAAATACAGTGAAATGATGAAGAATGTTGATGAGGATCATTAATGGTTTGTTAACTCATAGTGTTTAAGAGCTTTAATGACATGAAATAGTGACACTAGTTCATAAATGAATTAGCATAATGACACAACGTCGCAATGTAACAGAAATGATGCGACATTTTTTCTTTTTTTTCTTTTGGTTGATGCGTTAGTAGAAAGAGGAATTAAACTGGGAGGATTCACTGAAGAACCTCCAATGAACTTCCTATCCAACTAAGAAGGACAAAGGTTGAAGAATGTCAAACATATTGGATGTAAAACAAAGAACTGACCCTAAAATGACGAATTACATCGACATTTTGAAACCTGGAGGGTGTAACACTGCTGCAACGAACGTCACAGTGGTAGGGGTTATTTTATTTAAAATTTTCCCCATTATTTTATAGAAATTATGAACATGGATCAATTAACAAATATGTTGATTCTCAAATCATGTGTTTGTACAGGTGGGTAAATTTTTTGGGCTTTTCATTATCCAAGATTTAAATTATCATTTGTGGATTGAAATAAAACCACCAGATCATTCCATGTTGTAACCCTCTAACGCGGAAGGCCTGGGACGACACAAACAAGGCCCGAGCACATTTTCAGTGTGCATTATTTATGGATGCACCCTCAATGTGCCATCCAGATTATTTCAGGACATTTATGGTGAAGAGGACATTCCCCGGAGAATGTAGGCATATGCAGCCCAATGAATGGACCAGTAGAGTGCATCTAGTGGTCCATCGAGCAATCGACCGGCACGCAAGTTCCAGAGCAGTTGGAAGTGGTCGTTGGTAGAGTAGGCAGCATAGTCTCCAGCATACCACAATGGTAATAGGCTACGACCAGCTTTCTGTGGTGGCCAGAGGCTATAGTCGGCTGGCCGAGATGGGATATGGGAGATGTGGTTCCCTCCTAGTGTTGTGTGGAGGGACGGCATGTGGCTGGTGAGCCATAGTCTCTCGATCATCATAGGATCACCCAACGTGTCTGTGGGGAATCTAAGGATGAAGGCAGTAGCTGGTCACATCCTCGTTGGATGGTGCACCACAGTCCACTCATTCGGGTGGGATTCGGGCATGCGGGATTTTCCCCTAGCCTACAGGCCAGACCAAAACTGTTGGATGAAACCAAGGACCTATTGGCCATACATGGGGCCTAGCGGGATGGACTCACGTAGGAAGACCAGAACCATGTTGATCGGCCAGACCCGCTCCATTTGGGCTCGGACAAGCGAGACCGGGCTGCTGGGTGACCTGGCCGGCTGGACCCTCGACCAAACTGGGATAGGTCCGACAAGGCCCATTAGGGCAAGCCCACTGTCTAGGCTAGACTCAACAGACCCAGACTTGAACCAGGATAGTTCGAGTTGGCTAAATCTAAAGCAAGGAGTGTTGGACCCCAGGGCTGGTTTGGTCGGTTCATTCCAACCTTGTCGGACCGTGCTGAGATAAAACCGACCCACATTTTACTAAAATGCCCATATATTAGAAACTGTGCCTCAGATTGATGAGTTGTTTGAGGTGTTGGGACCCTCTTTTTGAGTAAGAACTTTTGGAATGACCTGATAATTCATTCATTGAATTTGAAATTAAACGAATGGATTGAGGAGAAGATATTCTAGGTGTGCTATGTTCATAACACTATGGTGGGTGAAGACTTAAAGTCTTATGACAATTGACTCTGTGTGATATGTCAACGGGCCAGTGGGAAGCAGCTATATGTGACACGTTTGACCCA
The DNA here is from genome assembly GCA_963277665.1 of Viscum album. Lineage (NCBI taxonomy): Eukaryota > Viridiplantae > Streptophyta > Magnoliopsida > Santalales > Viscaceae > Viscum > Viscum album. Next base: position 48,474 of record CAUJRU010000606.1, read on the forward strand.
TTATATGGAGTATCATTGCGTGACCGAGTATATCAATGATACTCAATAAGAGGATTATCTCAATATGGTCATGGTGAGGAGTTCCTCTATGTGAAATGGTAGGCCCTATGTGGAGAGTGGCTCTGTGGGACCCAGTATACCCATGGTAAATATCAGGGATGAGTACCACAGTAGTCAAAGGTTATAGGTAAGTGGATTCTATGGGACCTTATAGGCCCACTTTACTCGATAGAAGATGATTTATCCATCATTCAAGAGTTAAAGAACATAACTAATTATTCATCTATCACTACACTATATGTATACCTAGTGTGAGTTGTATTATACTTAATGCAATCATTTGAGTACTATTCTGTGGTATTTACATTTTTTGGGGTCCCTTCTAAGTATAGCATTACTCATCCCTGCACAGGCTCTGCCCACTCATGTCTTGTCCTGTACAGGCGATCAGTGTTTCGACAAAGACATTGGTGGACTGGGACTTAGAGGATCATAGGGAGACGGGACCGAAAGAAATTATGATGGAGGACTCTGTGGCCTAGGACCAGGCGGTTCCTAGTATATTTATATGGACACGAAGTTCTACTTCGGCTTCTAGTAGCTACACTACTCTCTCAATCAGGAAGGGTTTTCCATGGACGACCATACGAGATTCCCTTTTTGTATTTTTTTTGTTTTTAGTTCTTGGGTTGGGTATTTATTCTTTCCCACATTTAATATTTTTACTGGTACATAGATTTTTTAGTGATACTTGTTTCATTTTCAGTGTGTGGGACATGGTTGGGTGTGTCTACGTATATTTACTCAGGAAAATGCCTCCCACTTGCAGGTTAATGCCTTCGGCCCTATTCACCAGCACTAAGAATTCGGTGAAAAGTCTTGGAGTAGTCATGGTCCGGGCCCCAGATAATGGGTTATGAAAAAGTTGTATCAAAGGGTGGTCGGTCCTACCAAAATGGACGGAAGTCTGTGTCTGGTTTTTTGGAACCAATGTTAAGTGTTTCGAGTATGAATTCCCGATTCGGGGAGTCCAGTGTTGGTTCAGTGGCCAAAATATCCATACACCCAAATATTGAATTATAATTTAATGCTCTATATAAGTAAACAGTATTCCTATAAGTGTCCTTTTATGTTCTTCTAAATAAAATTAATATCACCATGTATAACATTCGGACTGTGGTACAACTTGATCTATCATAGGATGCCTCCATGTGGACGACCATTCAGGATCCTGATATGAGCTCACGAGGACATCTCACCCAGCGATGAGTCATCCATTCCTGGACCAGTTCTCCATCGAGCAATCAGTCGGCATGTAAGTGCTAGAGTAGTAGGCAGTGGTCGTTGGTAGAGGAGGCAGCGTAGTCGCCAGCGTGCCACAATGGTAAGAGGCTACGACCAGCTTTATGTGGTGGCCAGAGGCTATAGTTGGCTGGCCGAGATGGGAGTAGGGAGATGTGGTGCCCTCCTAGTGTTGTGTGGAGGGACGACATGTGTCTGGTGAGCCACAGTCTCTCGATCATCATAGGAGCACCCAACGTGTCCGTGGAGAAGATGAGGATGAAGGCCGAAGCTGGTCGCATTCTGGTTGGATGGTGCACCACTGTCCACTCATGCCAGTGGGATTCGGGCATGCGGGATGTCCCTCTAGCCTACGGGCTAGACCAAAACCTGTTGGATGAAACCAGGGACCTATGGGCCAGTCATGGGGCCTAGCGGGATGGACTCACGCAGGCAGACCAGAACTATGCTGATGGGCCAGACCCTCTCCCTTTGTGCTGGGACAGGCGAGACCAGGCTGCTAGGTGACCTGGCCGGCTGGACCCTCGACCAAACTGGGATAGGTCCGACAAGGACCATTGGGCTAGGCCCACTTTCCATGCTAGACTCAACTGACCCACACATGAATCGGGACAGTTCGAGTTGGATGCATCTAATGTGAGGAGTGTTGGACCCCAGGGCTGGTTTGGTCAGTTCATTCCAACCTTGTCGGACCGTGATGAGATGCAACCAGCCCACTTTTTACTAAAATGCCTATATATTAGAAACTGTGCATCTGATTGATGAGTTTTTTATAGTTTCGGGACCCTCTTCACGAGTAAGATCTTTTGGAATGACCTAAGAATACATTCATGGAATTTGAAATGAAACGAATGGATTGAGGAGAAGTTATCCTAGGTGTGCTATGTACATAACACTACGGTGGGTGAAGACCTAAAGACTTATGAGAATTGACTCTGTGTGACACGTCAACAGGCCAGTGGGAAGATGATATATGTGACACGTTTGATCCATTATGGGCAGTAGCTTTGTGTGACCCATTAGACCAATGATATTCAATAAGAGGATTATTTCAATATGGACAAGGTGGGAAGTGCCTCTATGTGAAACGGTAGGCCCTAAGTGGAGAGCAGCTCTGTGCGACCCAGTATACCCATGGTAAACATTAAGGATGAGTACCACAGTATTCTAAGGTTAGTGGTAAGAGGCTTATGTGTGACCCTATAGGCCCACAATACACAATAAAAGAGGATTTCTCCATCTTTCAAGTGTTCAAGAATGTAACTGATTATTCTTCTATCACTACACTAAATGTATACATGATGTGAGTTGTATTATACTTAATGCATTTCATTGTGTACTATTGTGTGGTCTTTCCATTTTTTTGGGTTCCCTTCTGAGTATCGCATTACTCATCCCTGCATGGGCTCCGCCCACTCATGTCTTGTCATGTGCAGGCGATCAGTGTTTAGACAAAGACATTGGTGGACTAGGACTTAGAGGATCATAGGGAGACGAGACCGAAAGAAATTATTATGGAGGACTTGTTGTCCTAGGACCAGGCGGTGCCTAGTATATTTATATGGACAAGAATTTCTACTTCGGATTCTAGTAGCTACACTACTCTCTCAATTAGGCAGTGTTTTCCGTGGACGACCATCCGAGATCCCCTTTTTGTATTTTTTTTGTTTTTAGTTCTTGTGTTGGGTATTTATTCTTTACCAATTTAAATATTTTTACTGGTACGTAGCTTTTTTTAGTGATACTTGTTTCATTTTCCGTGTGTGGGACTTGGTTGGGAGTGTGTGTGCGTATATGTACTCAGGAAAATGCCTCCCACTTGCAAGTTAATGCCTTCGGCCCTAGTCGCCAGCACTAAGCATTCGGTAATAAGGCTCGGAGTAGTCATAATCTGAGCCCCAGATAATTGGTTATGACAAAGTGGTTTCAAAGGGTGGTCGGTCCTACCAAAATGGATGGGAGTTTGTGTTTGGTTTTTTGGAAACAATATTAAATGTTTCGAGTATAATTTCCCGATTCAGGGAGTCCATTGTTGGTGCAGTGGCCAAAATATCCATAATCCCAAACATTGAATTCAAATTATATTCTATATATAAGAGAACAGTAGTTCTATAAGTGTCTTTTTATGTTCTTCTAAATAAAATTAATCTCACCATGTATAACCTTCAGATTGTGGTACATATTGATCTTTCATAGGATGCCTCCATGTGGACGACCAGCCAGGATCCTGATATGAGGTCATGAGGACAGGTCACCTAGCGATGAGGAATCCATTCCTGGTCCAGTTCTAGAGATGGTCCCACTGATTAGTACACCAGTGTTACCACTACCTGATGATCAGCATCTACTACCAGCATTTTCAGTAGAAGACGTGCGTATAATCATTGACCTGTACAATATTTTTGAGATAGTGGGATCCCAGGTTCTTGTGAGAGTCAAATACTCAGGCCGCTAAGGAATGGCTGGAAGCACTGATGCAAGTCTTCTTCTTAGTGAGGATAGCTCCTAACCAGATAGCAATCTTGGTAAAGAGCCTTCTGCAGGGCTCGGTAGGGAGATGGTGGATCATGACCATCCAGACGCATGATAAGGTAACCCTCACCTAGGAATACTATTAAAATATTTTCCTAAAGGAGTTTTCTATGTGACCATTCACTTTTTTCACATTCAGGAGCTTCTTCACATACAACAGGGCAGCATGACAGTGGATGAATACTCAGAAAGGTTCACTGAGATTTCTCGCTACTCGATTGATATGGTGTGTGAACCTTTGTTCAGGGTTTGATCCTTTCAGTAGAGACTCAGGCAGGATATCATGGTGTGAGTTTTTTTCTTAGTATCCTACTCAATTTAAGATGATGGAGAGAGATCTTCTAGTAGAGAGCTTCTTGGCAGATCAGACGTCCAAATCTAGATCTTTCAGCAGACCCTAGGTGGTGGAGTTTTCGGCAGCTAGCATACAATATAATTGAGGTCCTATGAGGAAAAATTCAATCAAAGTATAGCCCTAGGTCTCAAGGTCGACACTGTAGGGATCCCTTCCTAGAGCAAGTCACCAGGGAGCATGGTCACGCTTCATATGTCGCAAGTAGGGACACACGGCACATGACTGCCAATCCCGTAGTTTAGAACACCAGCACTCATTTGAGGGACCTCCGAGATAGAGACAGTAGTTCGAGCGAGGGGTCTGCAGGGAGGCATACATGGCATGGGAGAAGGTAGAGCAGTATGCAGTGGGTGATGGTTTGAAGTGTTACCGCCACCACCCCCAGGTAGTCCACCCCGACCACAGGGGAGGAGTCAGATTAGTGCAAGAACAACTTTAGGAAGCAAAGGATTATGACCACAATGCTCTAGAGATGATCTGAGGAATTATCTGTGTCTTCTCAGCCCTAGCTGTAGTTCCTAGAGAAAAATATGCAATTCACTCCTTCCTTGACATAGATCTTGTTTGGAGCACAAATATTCTGGTGGAACCGTTGGCTTGATCTTTATGGCAAGAGAATATTACTAGAGGGGATTTGATGATTACACACACGTGCTAGTAGTGCGATCTTACTATAGGAGGTTATAGAATTGACTGTGATCCCCTAGTAGTGGTTTCAAGGCCATACAATGTCATATTGTGTATGGTCTGGTTATCCATAGTCCATGCCCATATCAACTGTTTTAGGTGTAAAGTGAAGTGTATCTGGAGAGATGGGACCAGGTTTTCCTTCACCGATGAGAAGGAAACCCTTATAGCACAAGAAATATATTCTAAAAGGAAGGTGAAGCTGACCACTAACCTACTGGCTAGACCCACCCATTACGGAATGGATGAGAGGAGTCCATGTTTTTCTATTATGGTGGAAGAGTATAGGGTTTTTTCTGGAGGATGTTCTGGGACTACCTCCTCACAGGGTTGTAGACTTCTGCATCGACATGTACCCCATGAAGGCAATGATATACACATTGACATATTGGATGGCTCCCACAGAGGTTCATGAGATTAGGGTACAACTAGAGGTCTTGCAGGAGAAGGGGTTCACAAGGACCAGCATTTCACCAATGGCAACCCGGATGCTTTTTTCCAAGAAGGCATATAGGACATTGAGGTTGTGCATGGAATTATGGCGCCTAAACCATGTGACCATGAAGAAAAAGTATCCAATGCTGAGAATCAATGATTTCTTCAACTAGTCTAAGGGGTTGAAGTGGTTCTCAATGATAGAACTCAGATCAGGCTATCACCAGATTCAGGTATGGGATGAAGATATACCAAAAAAACCGTCAGTTTCCGGTACGAACAGTACGAGTTACTGGGGAGGCCTTTTAGTGTTACCAAATCCCCATTAGCATTCATGGTCCTCATGAAATGGATATTCCAGCCTTAATTGAATCAATTCTTCACGGTCTTCATTGATGAAATCTTGGTGTACTCAGTATCAGAGGAGGAACATGCTACACACATGCGGATAGTCCTGGATACACTCTGGGAGAACCAGTATTATGGTATGCTCTCGAAGTGTGAGTTTAAAATTCGGAAAGTCAACTTTATATTACACGTCATCTCATAGGACGAAGTTTCAGTGGATCCTATAAAGATATAGGTGGTGCTTGCTTGGGAGCTTCCTGGGAGTGTGACAGAGGAGATTATTGGGGTTGGTTGGTTACTATTGGAGGATCGTGCCCAAATTTTCAAGAGTAAAATCACTATTATCAGCTTTGACACAAAAGGGATAACCCTTTGTGTTGATGAAGACACGTCAAAAAGGTTTCTAGGAGATGAGGCAGAGACTATCCAGTTCCCCCACCATGAGACTACCAGAGTAGGGCGTTGGGTATGTAGTTAACTCTTACACCCGAGGGACCAGACTGAGTTGTGTCATGGTGACAGAGTGAGCAATGATAACATAAAAATTACACTAATTGAGGAAACATGAGAAGAAATACGCAACACACATCCTTGTGTTTGAAACAATTGTATTTTCCTTAAAGATATGGCGGCACAACATCATGGGTAAACTGTTTATAGTTTACTCTTTCTAAAAGAGTCTATGGTATATATTCTTATATAAGGACTTGAACCTAAGACAATGGTGATCGTTAGAGTTCCACCACGAATATTAATTCTAGATACTCTATACTCGTAGAAATGGGAACATGGTGGAAGATGCGCTCAGCAGGAAGAACAGTTTTCAACTGTTGAATGAGGCGATAGAACAGTTGGTTGTGATGTAGATATTCTTCATAGATGACAGTTAATATTCTTACCATCAATTGATTAATATTAATCCCCCACTCTTATAGAAATCCAAGGATACATAACTGGTGTATATTGACTGTGATACAAGACATGCTCAGTTATCTTCAAGACGGGCTCGTGATGGATTTTCGTTTGGTGGGGAGAACGTCACAATTTTCAGAGGTCACACCAGAGTTCCAATGATATTTCTGGAGTAGTTGTTGTTGGAGTTCCATAAATCCTCTTTGGAGGGACATACTAGAGTGGTGAAGATGTACCAGGACCTACGATGTCATTATTGGTGGCTAGGGATGAATAAAGTAATGCGAAGGTTCATTTCATAATGCCTCTTTTGTTAGTAAGTGAAACCCAAGCATCATGTTCCAATAGGCATGGCCCAGCCACATGAGGTACTAGAGTATAAATGGGATGGTATCTTGATAGACATTGTGATGAGGTTACCACGAAAATCCAGGTCTATGAAACTATCTGGGTGATTTTTGAAAGACTCACCAAGTTAGCCCACTTCTTATCCATCCAGAAGTAGGGACTGATTGAGGTCTTGGGGAGACTGTACGTTGAGGAGAGATTGAATCTTTAAGAGGTTCCTTCAATGATCATCTCACATCGTGATCGTCACATTACATCCCTGCTTTGGAGGGGATTATAGTAGCGGTTTGGGATGCAACTGTGCTTGATCACATCTTTTCATGCCCAAACAGATGGTCAGAGGGAGAGGACTATACATACCTTGGAGGAAATTCTATGTTCTTTCATTCTATATTTCGTTCGTAGTTGGGAGGACCACCTTACATTGGTTGAGTTTTCATACGACAACGGCTATCACTCAACCATTGGCATGGCACCATTTGAGGCCTTGTACATGTGGCCTTGTAGGTCACCCTTATGCTCAACAGACCACGAGGAGTCTGCACTCATGGGCCTGGAGTTCTAATGGGATACCATCGAGAAGGTGCAAATCATGCAGGAATGGATGAGGACTACACAGAGTAGGAATTGGTCTTATGCCTATTGGAGATAGACGCCTTTGGAGTTTGAGGAGGGAGATCATGTATTTCCTTGGGTCACACCTGGATGAGGATTTCATAGATTATGAAAGGGTGGAAAGCTATCTCTTAGATTCAACAGACTTCTTCATGTCCTAAGAAGAGTTTTCAAGGTGGCATACCACCTAGATCTTCCCCCAATGATGCCCAATGTGCATGATGTTTTCCATGTGTTGCATCTGTGGAGATACGTGCATGATTAATCATACATAATCAACTGGGGAGAGTTGGACATTGATGATTGAGGGAAATTTGTGGAGTTACCAATGGAGAGAGAATATTGACATGATAGGCTACAAAGTGGTCAGTCTATTCCTATACTGTGAATTTTATGGCAACATGGGAATCTCTAGAAGAGAACATGGGAGTGGGAGGCTCAGATTCGTGCTCAATGCCCCCATCTCGTAGATTTGTTTTTGTTTTTTATTTTTTGGGAGTAATGCACTAAGGTGGAGAGAATGTAATGTATTGGTAATTCCATGTATGTTTTTAATATATATAATTATTCTGAGACCTCATGTTTTAACAGAACATGTTTCCCAGGCCCGGTGAGCCTAAAACTGAATTTTTACCTCTTTTTAGTTCACATTATAATACGTGGTAGTGGGATTTTCTGTCTTTTGAATTGGTGCTCAGATCAAAAATCTGTGGGCACTGTTGAATTTAGGATGTCAGGATTCACATAAAAAATGAAATAACTATAGCCGATAAGGGCTGAACATAAAAGTTATTTTTTGGACATTAATAAAATATCATTAAAATTATATTATATTTTTTTTCTCATCCGTTGAGCGACAGAAGATGATGTTGTAGTGCAATGTCAGGGAGCATTCATGAGGCCCATTAGTTGCTCATTAACACACCACATAATGATTCTTTAATGATTCATAATAGTGCCACTATTTTATAAATGAAATTTTATAACTACACGACATCACATCGTAACAGAAATAATGCAACTTATTTTCCTTTTATTTTGGTTGATGCGTTGGTAGATCGAGGAATTAAATGGTGAGGATTATTTGAAGAACTGTTGAAAAAATTACCTTCCAAAGAAGAATGACAAACACCAATGAACATCAAATATCTTCGACACACCTCAATGAATGGAGATAGAAGGGATGAACAACATTGACGTATTGACACATTGAGGATGTAATGTTTCAGCAACAAACGTCAATGTGGAAGGGTTTATATTATTTAAAGTTATTCCCTGTTATTTTCTAGAAATGATGAACACAGATCAACCCATGAACAGGTTGATCCAAGAATCGTGATTGTATATGGGAGGGTTTTTTTGGGAGTTCATTATTTGGGACTGAAATTGTCATTTTCTGATTAAACTAAATACCCCCAGACCATTCCATGCTTTAAACATCTAGGGTGGAGGGTCCAATCTGACATGAACAAGGGCCGAGGGCCTCTGCTTAGTGTGTTCTTTGTGGCTACCCACCTTAATGTGGTACCACAATGATTTTGGGGCATTTGTGGTGAAGAGGACATTCCTAGTAGAGCGTAATTTTAGTTCACCCAATGAATAGACCACCAGAGCATGATCCGTGGTCCGCCGAACAATCTACCAGCATGAAACCGAAGATGGCGGTGAAGGTGACTGTGGAGAGGGCCATGGGAGAAGGTGGCAACGACAGCGGGGAGACGCGGTGCCCACCTAGTTACCCATAGAGGGATGACCCCCGTCTGGGGGGATGGTGATCCATAGTACTTAAACCATGTTAGGATCGCCTTGTGAATCCACATGGTAGTTGAGGCCATACGTAGAAACCAACCACATCAATATTGGATGGTGCACCACTGGCCACCCATGCAGCTAGGCTACAAGCTGGTGGCCCGCACCCCCATCCAGTGGGCTAGACCCATGGCTTAGCAGGCCGGTTCTATGTCAGTGGTACGGACCCACAACCAATGGGCTGAACCCACACGTGCTGGCCAACCGCGCGCCGTATGGGCTGGGCGAGGCCAGACTGGGCCACTGGGTGACTTGATGGGCTGGAACTTCGACCAAACCTAGCCGAGTCTAGTGAGGCACGTTGGGCTTGGCTGACTGGCCAGGATGGGCCAGACAGACCCAGACCCGAACTCAGTCAGGTCAAATTAGTAAAATCTCAACCGGGGTATGTGGAACCCAGGGCTGGGTAGGTTGGGTTAGTCTGACCAGGTCTGACCATCCTCAGATGCAACAAACCCCATATTTACTAAAATTCATGTATATTGCAAAACATGCATATGATTGATGAGTCGTTTGGGGATTTGGGACCCTCTGGATGAGGATGATATTTTGGAATTCCCTGAGAATAAATTTATTCGTGTTGAGATTTGGTGAATGGCTTGAGGATCGGTTCTCCCAAGTATTATATGTACGGACCCCTGCTATTGGTTGAGACCTGAAAACTGCTGACTATCAACTTGTTGTGACTCAACGAAGACCCAGTGGGAAGCGACTCTGTGTGACATAACATGACCATGGTGGGTAGAGGCTCTCTGTTACTTGACAGATCCATGATAAATGATAGGAGGAGTATCGCAGTATGACCATGGTGGGAAGCATCTCTATTTGACCCGACAGACCCACGATGAGGATCGACTCTGTGTGACCCAAAAAACCCATGGTACTCATCAGGGATGAGTACCACAATAATCCAATTTTAGTTGGAAGTAGCTTCTATATGAACTGTATGTCCCATTGTACTCGATAGTCAAAGAGTTCTCCAGTAGCTGAGGAGTTCGATAATGTGACTGATAATTATTCTATAACTACCCTAAATGTATACCCGGTGTGAGATGTCTTCTTCTTTTTTCATTGATTTGAGGATTACTGTTTCATATTTCCATTATATTTTTGATTCCTTACAGAGTATCATGTTACCAACCCCTACATGGGATCCTTCCACTTGTGTCAAGTCCAGTGAAGGACATTAGTGTTTTGATAGAGACTTTGGTTGACTGGGACCTAGAGGTGCTCAGGGAGATGGGACTAAAAGACAATACAATGGTGGAATTGGTGGTCGAGGACAATGTGGGGCCTAGTAGGATCAGGAGGACATGAAATTCTATTTTGTATTCTAGTACCTACACTACTATCACTACAAGGTGGGGTTTTCCGCATTCATCCATTAGAGCTTTCTTTTTTTACTTTTTTGTTTTAGGTTCATCTATTGGGTTTGTATTTTTGGACCACTTGTATTAGATGCACTTGTACTCAGATTTTTTTTAGTTATACTTGTTTCCATTTCAATTTATGGGACTTGGTTGGTCATGTGTGTAAGTACAGTTACTCAGGCTAATGCCACCAACTTGCAGGGTGACACGTTCGACACTAGTCGCCAGCCACTATCCTTCAAGAGGTAGGCTTGGGGTACATACAACACAGGAACAAGGATACGGGTTGTGACAATTATATTTATTATTATCAGTTTTTAAAATATCTATAATAAATTCATATTAATTATACCTCATGTTATAATTTTTATAGGAGAATTTGAGACATATGGTAATGAGTTTTCGTCTCACTTTTTAATTATATGAGAAAAATGAAATATTCACCATATTTTTCTTTTATATGGTGTATATAATACCCCTAAATATATTTATTATTTTTCTTCTCAGAATTATTGATATTTAAATATCCATTTTTGGATCATTCATTCATAGGTTTTACAGTTTAAAAGTTACTAAAGCAGAAAAGGATTTCTGTCTTATTTTTTATTATTTTGGACATACATTAGGTTATTAACCTACACTATTTTAGATGGTATATATATATACCATTTAAATGTACTATCCTGAATTTATTTATCTTCATGATATTTAATTTTTCTTTTAATTTTTTTATGTTGCTTTTTGTTTCATATTACCAAAGCGGGAATGGTTTCATGATAGAATCTCATTGTTTATATTGGTATGGTTTAAGCATATAATGATGAAAAAATATGATATATCTCTCAATAAACTTGTAAATTTTATTTTCAACTACTTCTTTCATCAGAAAAAATGTATATGCATGATTTTTTAAGAGGTTTTCTATTTTTTTAACTTTATCCAAAGGATCTATTGTATTATTTTTTACACATGTTGGACTTTTATGATTCTTCTTTTAATTAATGTTCATTTCATTTTCAAAATAATTCAAGTTTGGGTTTTACAAAAAAATGTGGAAGGATCATTGATTTAATATGTATGAAATAAACATAAGTTTCTATCATAGATAGAGTTATTTACATTGAATCTTCCAATATTAGTTTTAAGGTCATTTTTAGTGTAACATATTTCAAATTTTTTTATTATATTATAATTTTATCAAAGTTATTTTTTAAAGAACATTTATTTTCTTCACGAAATGTTTTAAATTATATCTAAATCATCAATTACATGATTTAAAGGTTATTTTCAATGAAAAAAATTTCCAATATTTTTTTTAAATTTGTAATTTTAAAAATATTATTCTTTATAAAATGTTATTTTTATTTAATAATTGTTTAAAAATATCTTCATATATCTTCATATATAAAAGAATTGTGATTTTCAATGTAATTTTTTTTAAAAAAATCTTTTTTTAAATGTGTTTTTAAACAAGGAATGGAGTGTTTCATCAACCAATGTTTCGTGTGAGAATTAAAAATAATTTTCATTATAAGATGAAACAATTTAATCTTACAAATGATTTATAAGAGATATGATCTAAAGAATCTATTATTATTCCTTATCTGAATGGTTTGTATCTAATATGGAAACCTGTTTATAAAACATATTTATTTTCCATGGGATATGATATGATGAAATTATTTAATTACAAGGGTTCTCATATGAAGAATATTATAAAATCATTCGGTGCACCAGTGTATGATTTTTATTTTGTGATAGTGGTGATGTTATAACCACATATGGTAATAACATTATAACCTAAGATGGCTTGGACCTATATCTCTCACTAATGAACTGAATGAAGATTAATGTATTCTGATATCAAAGGGTCTATGGGTGGTTATCTAAATCCAAAAAAAGTGTACATGGGTGGTAAGCCCAATCATGAAAGATGGTACAATTTAGGTTACCCCAATCTCAATGTTTCTTTATAGCTGGTTATCCTAGGCCTAGCATGTTAAAAATGTAATGGTGGATGTTCTCGACATAATATTTTATATTTTTATATGTATTCCATAGGTCAATGAATTATTCCAATGTTAATCCACCCATATATAATTTTTTCTTATTCTATTTTGATTCATTAATTAAAAAATACAATGAATTCTTACATGACTCATGATTATGCTCTATAATATTTAGGGAATAGTTTAAAATATTGTTATCATATCATCATACAAATATTCTCATATTATATTGATATCTCCTTTGATTACCATTAACAAGCTTCTAATCTCACCCAGTATTGTGTTTCCTTTTCCAGGTAATGATGAAATGCATTATATATGATATGTCTAAGATGGGTGCCTTATAACAACCCAGTTCTTTATTACACACTTAAAGAGGATTAATTACATAAACTCTTCACATGATAAAACATAGAATATTGAGAGGTCTAGTGTCTTTGGGGCTTAGAAACATTACATAACAACTTATATCATGAAACACTATTTCTTTATTGAAGTCGTCCTTTATGTGACTACTGCATTCCATCATACTTAGCATTGTATGGGATAACATGATGACATGCAAAAGAAACGGGTGAGCTATAATTCCCTTTAATGGAATAAACATGGAATAACTTGAGGAATACAATAAATGTTAGAAAATAGGAAATCCAATGGAGCTCAAGAGAAATATGAACATAAAGGCATGATAATTCATGATAATCATAACACGAAAATGTGGCAACAACACTTAACATGTAATTTTCTTGAGTCAAGTATCAGTGCACATGGAGCATGAGTAAACCTTAATTTCCAAGGAAGCACGAGTAAAACCTCATATAATATGAATTATCATTAGCCAACATGAATTTAACATGACATATCATGATACTATACATTACCCAATGCATTGGAGCTCTTTCAGGTCTCACCCTTCATAAACGTTTAATTTCATGTATATGTGTGCGACAAGATCATACAATATGGATTCATAAAACATCATATTTTAGTCCATGATTATGGTATGAGGAATTAATAAATGAAAATCTTCCAATAATATGTAAATGTCAATAAAGGTGAATACCCTTAATAGTGTAATGGGCATGGTATTCATTACATAATGATTTTGGCTGGGAAAATCGCGGTGCAACTTCAGCAGCCTAACAACGTGATATAAGACTTCATAAAAATGGTTTCTGAGAAAGAAAGGGGTGTCTCATCATATATACATGAAATTTAAAGTAATAGAGGTCATATATATACATTTCCAAACAAATGTAATGGAATTTAGATACGTAATATAGAAGAATTTCTTAAATGTAAATGGGGTGAGAGAAATTCCTCTAAGAATTTCTGTATAGTAATGGATGTTCATGAGAGGAATTTAATGAGAGAGAAATGGGTATCTCATCATTTTAACATAAATAGGGTAGTATGGTCGAGGTGTTAAATCATACAAGAATATTTATAAATGAAAATAAAACGGAATAACAATATTATGAAACTTCTATAACATGAGAAAGGTAGGAATCCATTCCTTGGAAGTGTGATCCCGAAAGCTTAGGAGAGCCTTGAGAGGGGCATTTTGGGAGATTTGGGAACCTCAGGAGGATTATAGAGAGAGGAGTTCAGGGTTTTTTCCAAATCCAAATGCTTTGAGTGAATAGGAATATGGAGCTTGGGTGGGATTATATAGGAAAATAGAAGGAATTATTTGTTATTTAGGTTTCAGACTCCTCACACTAAATTAATCAAAACCACAAACCATACCGGGATGTTTGCCCATGTTTTTTTGAAAAAATGGTAGTGGAAAAAATATTTTATAAGGAAAATGGCATGACATTTTAAAATAATATGGTCACTTATTTGGTGGTGAGTCACACTCTTAAAGAAAACAACTAAAAAATACAAAATGTTTTATAAGATTTGAAGGGTCCACTAAATAATTGTAAAATAAATCAAACAAACCCAAAATCACATTATTTTAATGGTAAATCATATATTAGTCTAACATAATGTTTATAGTATTTTATTACATCACTATTGGGGAATTATGATTTCTTAATACACATAATATATTTAAATGGAATTTAATTTTTACCAAAAAATTTGACTATCTCAGAAAATTATGAAAAATTCACCACTGGATAATTTAAAACTCATGATTCAAAAAATAATATTCATTTTATTTAAATAATTTTCTAAATATTTGAGTTTTTAATTTTTTTAAAAAACTGACATATAACGAAAATTCATGGGTTTTGAAAAAAAAACTACTTTCAAAATACAACAAAATTTAAGATTTCATTAATATAATGTTACAAACATTTATATTTATTACAGATTAATTTAATAATAAACATAATATTTTATTAAAATAATAATTAATTCAATAATACATTAATTCATAAAAATAGATTTCTTAGTGAAATATTAACCAAAAATACAATTTGTGAATTAAAAACTATTTAAAAAGTAATAATAATAAAAAGAATGTATATTCTCTAAACAAGAATAATGTACATAATTTTAGTACTTGGTTCTTGTTAAATAACCCCTTAAAAAACCCACATAATACGTTAGGTTAAGGTGCACGATGGTGAAAGACTCTTGGGGTGGCTCAAATAACATCTCTCAACTGGTAATCTCTATCAACTTCTACTTATCCCACAGGAGGTTACATTTGAGCATGAAATATTCGAGCTTGGCTTGGGATTGGTCAATAGTGAAGCCCAATGAAACCACCTAATATATAGGCTCTGACAAATGGGCTTAGTACTGGGCAAGTCTATTGGATGAGAACATCACTTCCTTGGTCTGAGTAAATTGGATTTGTTAAATCCCTATATTTATTCTAATCAGGTGATCACTGTTCAATGAAAATATTACCAAGAGTCACAATTCGTAATGGTTTTTTAAAATCCGAATCATAAAAACAAATAAGTGCATATGTTTTACATAACTATAAGAAGACATTAAAATAGACCAAGAAGAGTTTTCATTAATGATTTTTTGGGTCGTTACAATCTTCCCCCCTTACGAAATTTTTCCCTAGAAGATTCCTTTTCCCATACTAAAATAAACGTGGATAACTTTTCTTCATCACCTTCTTTAACTCCCTCATAGCTTCTTCAAACTTGTGGTTTCTCCACAACACCATGACAAATGACATTGTCTTATTTCGTTGAACTTTTTCTCTATGATCTAGGATCTTTACTGGTTGATCCTCATAAGAAAGATCATCCTCTAATTGTACTACCTCTTAAGATAGTACATGTGATGTGCATAGTATGTAATTCTTTATGAGGGATACATGAAATACATCATGTACTTTGGCCATGGTAGGTGGATGTGCTAGTCGATAGGCCACAACACCAACACGATGAAGAATCTCGAAGGGGTCTATGTACCTAGGAATTAACATCCCTTTATTTATAATTCTCATGAACTTATTCCATAAAGATATTCATAGAAATACAATGTCTCCAACATTAAACCAGAGGTCTCGTCAATGGTTATCTACATAACTCTTATATCGACTTTGGGCTGCCTTGAGATGTGGCTGAATGGTTTTCACCATATCCACCATATCAAGGACCATTTATGGTCCTAATAACTTACACTCACCGACTTCATCTCAACATGTTAGTGTTATACACCTCTTCCCGTACAAGGCTTTATAAGGTTCCATTCAGATGCTCAAGTGTAAAATGTTTTTTGTAGGAGAATTCAACCAGTAGAAGATGTTGGTCCCACCCTCTTTTGATGTCCATAGAAAATGATCTTAATATAACCTCTAGTTTATGAATAGTTCTCTCAAATTGGCCATCAGTTTGAGGATGATAGGCCGTACTGATGTTCACTTTTTGTATTCAGATCATGATGAAGACTCTTCCAAAACATAGAGGGGAATCTTGGATATCGATTGGATAAAATAGATAGTGGTACTCCATGAAGGCTTACCACTTCCCTGATATATATTCATGGAAATTGATCCAATGAGAAATCCCACCTAATTGAAATGAAGTGTGTAGTCTTTGTAAGACGATCCAAAACAACCTAAATAGCACTGTTACCTTTTGATGTCTTCAGAAGACTGGTGATAATGTCAATGGTGATGCTCTCTCGTTTCCATGATGGTATGGGCAATGGTTGCATCTTCTGCCAAGACTTCTGCCTCTCTACCTTCACATACTGAACCACCATGCACATTGTTGTATACTCAGTGATCTCCTTCTTCATATTACTTCATCAATAATGCTCTCAGATATCTCGATACAACTTTTTTATTTCCAGGGTGAATAGATAAATTCAAACTATGTGCATCATCAATGATTTCCTTCATCAGCTCCGAACATTATAGAACACATAGTATTTTCCAAAATCTCACAATTCCTTCTTCATTAGCATTGAAATATGAGGATTTCCCTTTGCTGATAGATTCTACTTTCTTCTAAATTCCCATATCATCCTTTTGAGTATCCTTTATAATTTCTAAAAGAGACAGTTGAGCAATCATTTCTAAATGGATTAATGATATTCCCTTCTTTATGATTCCCATGTACATCTTCATAAAATCTATAAATATTGGATCCTTTAAAATTTTCATCAATGATATAATTTTTGTGCCATTTCAACTTAGAGCCTTCGCCACCTTGTTTTCTTTCCTAGGGTGGTAATGGATTGAGTAGTCGTAGTCGTTGATCAGCTCTAACCATCTTCATTATCCCATGTTCTACTATTTCTGTGTGAATATATACTTGAGGCATTTGTGGTCCGTATATATTACACACTTCTTGCTGAATGGATAATGCCAAAAAAAATTTTAAGCAAATATCACTGCATCCAACTCCAGATTATGTGTTTTATAATTCTACTCACAATCTTTCAATTACCTTGAATCATAGGCAATGTCTTTTTACTTTTTCATAGACACACAACCGGAGGCCTTCTTCAAAGAATCCCTGAATACCACAAATTTTCTCCACTTGTGGGTAATGTGAGCACGAGCACAGTGATAAGCCTCCTTTTCAACTCCTTCAAGATTTTTTCGCATTCATTATTCCATCCAAACATTACTCCCTTTCGATTTATCTTGGTATGAGTGTTGTAAAATCATGAGAAATTTCTCACAAATTGTCGACAATATTCAAATAACCCCAAGAATCTACGAATATCCGTTATTGATTTTGGCACCATTCATCCCTCTATTGCAGTTGTCTTGGAGGGATCCAACGTTATCCCATCGATTGTGATTATATGACACAATAATGAGACCTCCTTCAACCATATTTCACCCTTGTTGTACTTTTCATAGAGATTATCCTTTTGTAAGGTCTGTAGTACAGTTCTTTGATTCTCCTCATGATCCTTCATTGTTTTGGAGTATTTAAGAATATCATATATAAAGACCACCACAAATTTTTTGTGGTAATTTATAAAGAATATATTGATCAAGTCCATGAATATTTCTAGAGAATTAGTGATTCCTAAAGTAATTACTATGAAAAAATAGTGCTTGTATCTTGTATGAAAAGCAGTCATGGGGATATCATCTTCTTCACCCTTACATGATAATATCCCAACCGAAAATCAACCTTGGAGAGGTATTGTCCTCCCCATAGATAATCTAAAAAGTAATCATTTCATGGGATAGGATACATGATCATTACCATGATTTTTTATCTCATTATAATATATTCAATGTCCCAATGAACCATCCTTCTTCTCGATGAAGAGGACTGGTGCACCCCATGGTGAAGCACTTGGGCGTATTAACCCTTTATCCAGATTCTCCTGTATTTGTTTTTTCTACTCCTTAAGCTCCAAAACAGCCATTCTATATGGATTCGTGGATATTAATTACTCCCTAGGTATAAGATCAACTTAGAATTCAACATATCTTCTCGGAGGAAGACCACGAAATTTATCGAGAAACATGTTAGTGAATTCCCTCATAGAAGAAATGTCTTCAAGGATGGTTGCCTCTTGTGACTTAATAATGTGATCTAGATAAGCATGCTCATAGGGAAGAAATATCCATGCTTGAGACGATGGAGATAAAAAAGATTATTCTTATTCCTTGCACTTGTATAGAATCGGGGATCGATTCTCCACATAGAGTGTTATTTCTCTCTCATGGAAATAAATGTTTTCACTATATAAGAAAATCCAATCCATGGAAATAATTGTATCAAATTCTACCAGAGAGAGTATGACAAGGATATTCTGGAAGTTCAATCCACTGATTAAGATATGGGAGGATTTATATTCATGGGATGCAATGATTTCCCCATTTACCGAACTCACCAAAATATTTACTTCCATGATTTTTGGTGGTGTTGGGATTCTTCTACTAAACTTTTAGGATATAAAATAATTACTAAAACCAAAATCAAAAAGTATTTTCTCCATTCATGAATGAGTAACTAGTTTACATATCACCACTTTTTTTGGGGTTCACTTTGACAGTAGTGATGGAAAAATCATGCCCTTGCTGCCTTGGAGGTTGTTGGTTGCCCCCGAAAAACCATGTCTTAGGGAATTGATTTTCAAGATACACTGGTTCATTGCAGTTGATGTAATGAAGAATGTGGTAAGAGTAAAATATGGAATTCCTCTCCTCTGTCATAGCCATTGGTTTTTCTTGTCGTTAGTTTCGGGCTAGGCTCCCTTCTCTTCCACACCTAAATCATTTCCTCATCCACATTAGGATATTTTTCGGGTGCTTCTTTTCGCACCATCGGAAAGTGGGCTGATTTATTTTCATAGAGATATTGGATGTATACCTCATACCACTAGAATTGAATTACAGCTTACGATTTTTATCCCCATGATACCCCTAAGGTTCTACAATATCCATTTTAACAAAGAGGGCACATCAGAAAGTTTCCTCGTAGCTATCGATGATGCGGATCGCCAAGGCTTTTAGTATGTTAGGATTCAACCCAACAATGAAGTGGTAAAAAATGAATTCGGGGGTGATAACCAATCTAGAAGAATTTCATTCAAGCCTTGTGATTTTTAACTCATACACTCTGATAGATTCCTCAACATTTTTCTCGAGGGAAAATAATTCCCTTTCCCTCTTATTCTGGAGGGTGCGGGGAAAATATTTATCAAAAAACATATTCCAGAAATCCTTTCATTCCAATGCATCAATCTCCTCCTTAGGCATCGTATTTTTTATCAATGTACACCATTTATTGGCTTCACCCTCCATATGATAAGAAACGAGAAAAACCTTCTCTTTTTCGGAACATTGAAGGATGGAGAAGAGCTTTTCAAGGGAGATGATCCATTGTTCGGTGATTAAGGGATCAGCCGATCCATTATAAGTTGGAGGCCTTTGTCTCATTATGCTCTCGGTAGAGACTTGATATTTCTTACTGGGGGGTTTAACATTCTTCTTGACCCATTTTCCTATTCATTTCTTGAGTTAACGGAGTGATTATCATGACAAAGATTAGAATTCTCACTCCCATAATATTGCGCATCTCACTAGAACAGTTATAACATTGGTCATTACATATTTTGTTATCCGGAGTCCTCCTTTTACCGGCCATTGGCTGGAATAAAAAGAACACTAGGGGTTACACAGAATGGTTAATCCAAGGATAAAACAGATGACTTAAAAATATCTTTTATTTCCTTAACTTATGAATATATAGTATTTAATCTATGTTATCTATGATCCAATTTATAACATATATTATGAAAAGAATTTTTGAATTCCCTTAATATTAGTTCATACTAAGCTAGTGAATTTTTCAATGCATATCCCCTGGGAGTGTCGTAACCAAGAGTGCAACAAGGTTCGTTGTCGTGTACCAGGATACCCTGGGTCAAGCACGAAACTCCTTGTTGGGGGTTTCTCCCCATGGTATATCTATTCCAGAGATGCCTCCACGTACTCATATCTAGACATGGATGTATTTTCAGGATAAACCACTTACACTATACTCACCAAAACATGGGGATGTTTTTATTGTACTTAGTCTTATTTCTAAGGCATCACTAGGGATTTATAATCTTAATCCCAAAAAAAAATAAATCTATCCTTTAATAACAACTATAAGAACCATGTCCTTTATTACACACTTAAAAATGACTAAATACATAAACTCTACGCCTGATAAAACATTGAAGATCGAGGGGTCTAGTGTATGTGGGTCTTAAGAACATTACAATACAACTTAACACATGAAACAAAACGTCTTTATTGAAAACATTGTGACAACCGGGTCCTGGTGATAGCATAGACAACCCGCCTTAACATGGTCATCAGGTCCTGGCCCACCAGGTACCACTAGATGCCCCATAGACACATGGGGCCCACCCTAGGGTCCACCCATGTGCCTGAACGGGTAATCTGACTAATGATAGTCCCCACAAGCCAACACGTGCCCTTTCCAGTGTGCTTTGTACTCACTCACACACATCCTAGGAAACTTCCCAGAATGTCACACATCCTAATCACTAATCCAGGCCAAGCATGCTTAACTGTGAAGTTCTAACCAGGTAGGCTCCCGAAAAGGAAGGTTCACATTTTTGACATGAGTCATATCATTTAGTCATTTAACCCTTTATCATTTGGGGATGTTATAATCACCCCCCCCCCCTTTAGAGCACAACACCCTCGTTGTGGGCCCTATATCTCAACCCAGGCAGTGCACCACGCACTTAAGGCAGGGTTCCTCCTCTGATACCAAATGTGACAACCGGGTCTTGGTGACAGAACAGACACCCCGCCTTAACATGGCCGTCAGGTCCTGGCCCCCCCAGGTACCACTAGTTGCCCTGTAGACATGTAGGGCCCACCTTAGGGTCCACCCACGTGCCTGAACGGGTCATCTGACTAATTATAGTCCCCATAGCCCAACACTTTTCCTTTCTAGTGTGCTTTGTCCTCACTCACACACATCCTGAGAAACTTCCCAGAAGGTCACCTATCCTAATCACTACTCCGGGTGAAGCACGCTTAACAGTGGAGTTATAACCAGGTAAGCTCCCGAAAAGGAAGGTTCACCTTTTTGACATTTGTCATATCATTTAGTAATTTAACCCTTTATCATTTGGGGATGTTACAATCTACCTTTACATGACCACTACATTCTCTCGAACATATAATTGCATGGGATAACTTAAGGACATGGATTAGAAATGGTTGAGCTATAAAGCCCACTAAGGGAATGAACATGGAATAACATTAGGAATAAAATATCTTTTTTAGAAACTAGGTATATCAATAGAGCTTAAGATAATATGAACATAAAGGCATGATAATGCATGATAATCATAACATGGAAATGTGGAAACCACAATCAACATGAAATTAGCTTGGTCCAGGTCTCCCTACACATGGAACATGAGTAAACCATCAATGCACATGAAGCATGAATAAAACCTCATTGCACATGAATTAGTTTGAGCCAATACCCATTTCACTGGATGTATCATGATTCTATACTTTACCCAATGCATTGGAGTGCTATTAGGGCGCACCCTTCTTAAACATTTCATTTCATGCATAAGTGTGCAATAAGATCATTCAACATGGATTCATAAAACATCATAATTTATTACACGATTAAGGAATGTGGAATTCATACATGATACTCCTCCATAAATATGTAAAGGTACATAATGGTGAATAAACTTGATATAGAAATGGGCATTGTATTCACTACACACTGATTTTGGCTTGTAAAATTATGGTGGATCTTTGACAGCATAACAACATGATATAAGACTTCATAAAATTGTTTAATGAAAGCGAAAGGGGTGTCTCATCATATATACAAGAAATGATCAATAAGGGGGTCATATAGATACATTTCCCAACAAATGTAATGGAATATAGGTACATAATACAAAAGAATTTCTTCAATGTAAATCAGGAGAGAGAAAATCCATTCAGAATTTCAGCGTAGTAATGGGTGTACATGGGTATAATTTAATGAGAGATAAAGGGGTCTATCATTATTCAAACCTAAATAGGGAAGTATGGGGGAGGTTAAAAATCATATCCCATCATTTTTAATTTAAATTATAAGGGAATAACAATATTAAGAAACATGGATAAAAAGATAAAGGTAGGAATCAATTACTTGGATGCGTGATCCCAAAAGTATGGGAGAGGATTGATAGAGTCTTCTTGAAAGCTTGGGTCAACTTGACATGATTATATAGAGAGGAGGGTAGGATTTTGTCGAAATCCAAAGGCATTTACTGAAGAGGAATTAGGAGCTTGGGTGGGTTTATATAGGAAAGGAGAAGGAATTCATTATTATCGTGGTTTGGAAAACCTCACATTAAACTAATCAAAACCACATACCATCCCATGGTCTCTGTCCATGGGTTTTACCAAATGATAGTGGAAAAAAATATATTATAATTCCAATGGTCGAACATCTTAAAATAATGGGCTTTCGTATGTGGAGGGGAGTCACACTCTGAAGGAAAACAATTTAAAAATACAAAATGTTTTATATGTATTTAATGGTCCACTAATGATTTTTAAAATAATTCAAAAAAACTCAAAATTACATTAATTTAATTGTAAAACATATATTGTCTGAACATAATGTTTATATTATTTTATCACATCACTATTCGGTCATTATTATGTCATAAAACACATTATAAATTTAAATGGTATTACATGTTTACCCAAAAATTTGACTATCTTAGAAAATTACGATGAAAACACCGTTGGATAATTTTGATATCCTGATTCCAAAAATAATATTCATTTTAACTAAATAATTTTATAAATATGTGAATTTTTACTTTTAAAAGAAAAACCAACATTTATAAAAAATGCATGGGTTTTGACCAAATCAACATTAAAACCTTAATAAAAATTACAATTACATTAATAAAACTATACAATCATTTATATTTAACAAAAGGATATTCAATAATAATAATAATATTTTATTAAGATATTATTGAATTAAAAATTCCATTAATTAATTAAAATATATTTATTTGTTGAAAATTAACTCTAAATATTATTTGTGATTTAAAAACAATATACAATGTAACAATAATAAAAAGATTGTATATTCTCTATACAATAATAATATACATAATCATAGTAATAGGGTATTGTTAGAAATCCCCTTAAAAACCCCGCATAAGAACTTAGGGAAAGGTGCGCAACGATGACAGACTCTTGGGGTGGCTCAGATGACATCTCTCGAGTGATAATATCTAACAACTTCTACTTCTCCCTTTGGAAGTTCCGCCTGAGCTTAAAGTATTCGAGATCAGCTTCAACATGGTCAAAAGTGAAACCCAATGACACCACCACCTTTCCAAGCTCCGAAAAAAGGGCTTCGTATGGGGAAAGTCTACTGGATGAGGCCATCACTTCCATTGTCTGAGTAAATTGGATTTTTTTAAAGCCCTATATTTATACTAGTCATGTGATCACTGTTCAACAACTATATTTGCAACGATCACAATTCTTAATAGCATTTTAAAATCTAAATCATAAAACCACATTTGTGCATATGGTTTACATAACCATAAAAGACATTAAAATATACCAAGAGTAATTTTTATTAATAAATTTTTGGGTCATTATATGATTGATATGAAGAGAATGGTGGGAGATCAAGTAGCTCAAATATGGAATTGTTGTTTAGGCATCCATGTTTTCTAAGGTACTAGTCCTAAATGAATCAAGTGTGTACTGTTATGTTATACAATGAATATTTATATATTAATATGTAATATTTATTGATTAGAAGTTTGGGTCGTTATAGTCAAAATACAAAAATGTTCCACAATGTAAATTTGAAACTAATTAGTGAAATATTAAAATAACTATATTAATTAAAATATTGCTATTATTATTTTTATATATAACTAAACCATTTTATAATATTAAATAATTAATCATTTATATACACTATAAATATTTATAAATATTTATAAATATAATAAAATGAAATTATTTTTAATATTATATATATATATAATATTATACATATTTACATAATTTGTAATTTATTATAAATCATATCCATTTTAATGTAATTTTTTTTATTTTTTATTATTTATTTATATTTTTATATATAATCAAAATATTTACACACTTATATAGTTTATTATATTTCTAAAATAAAAGTATTCATGTTGGATTAATATTATTGACTACTAATATTTTTAATATATTTATAAATATATACAATTTTCAATTATTTTTGGATTTGTTTTTTACCCTTCCAATTTTTCTTTCGTATGGAAAAATATAATTATTTATTTATTGAATTAATTATATATTTTGAAATATATATATACATTTATATAATATATAATATTTTTAATTATAATAAATAATTATTACTTGTAGTTACATATAGTTATATTTTTTTATATACAATCAATTAAAATATTCATTTATATATTTAAAAAATAAAAAAAATTACTACTATTTTTTTCAAATATTATCTTCTTAATAATATAAAATTATAATTGCATTGAGAGGGAATTCATACATGACCGACAATCCTAGAATATTTGGCTAATGACCAAGAGGCAGAAATACCTAATAAATCCCAAAAGGCCAAACTAAAATAACCCCTTTTACATCCCAGTTGTCCAACCAAACAAACTCTTTAACTTTTACAGTCCCATAATCCCACCCTGAACTTATTATTTAGTAAGTTATAAATTCTATTTTACCAACAACCAGTTACACTATTACATCCCCTCAGGGTTCTGATCTCTTCTAGCTGGATCACCAACAACCATTGTTACATCATCCCTCACTTCACTGAGTCCAGAGTTACTCCACAACGTAACAAGAAATCCAATCAATATTTTTTTTCATATTGAGGCTGAAAGGGCCAATAGAATGAATGAAATCACAAATTTGTTAAAAAAAACACCTATTCTAATACTTTTATATTGTTCTAAAACTACTATAATATCAAAAAAGAAACAAATAAATAACCCCTAATTATATACTTACTTATAGGGTTTCATTATAACTATGGTAATCATCCCAAATTATACTAGTATATATATACATTAGAAACTTTATATATTTTTCAATAAAATTATTTAATTTAATACATTTCATTTTACTAATTTATTATTAATAAGGAAGTTTGAAAAAAAAATTCATATTTATGTTGTGCTTGTAGTTCAGAAAAATATAATATTATTACGTTTTTAATAGATGTATTTATAAAAAATATATAATTTACAATTTTTTTAAATATAATTGAAAGTGAATTTGATTTTATTCATATACAAAGTTAATTTAATCTTATGTACAACTATTTACTACAGCTATATTTATCACTAATAAATATGAAAATATCATTACAATGATAAGATTAAATAATGATTTTTACTAAGGGTTCAACTGATGCTATAAAAAAATAATACTTTTGTAGTTTTACTATAATCATAATTATGTTGAATCATAATTTTAGAACCGAAAATTTACTTATATCTATGAAAATGTATGCACTGATAATTGTATCTATGTAAGACTTAACTAAATCCATCTATGAATAACTCCAAATTTATAAATCACTATATGATTAATGTATGAATTATAAGCAGTCTTTTTAGAACTAATAAATATTGACCTCCACCAGTGATAAAATTAGAGGAATTAAAATATTTAATTATATATGATTAAAATATAATCATGGATAAACGATTCTTTTAATAATACTTTTTATTGGTCACTCGTAAATCAATTATCTAATTTATAAAATATACCTTACCTCACCTCCCTCTTATGATATCATTCACATTCATATTGAATTTGAACACTAATTTAACCCTTTATTTCATTTTATAACTATTCCACTTCCACAATGGAACATATGAAATCTCATCTAATCGTGATGTGTTTTTTATTTTTTTTATTCTTCATCATGTATATATTTTATGTCTCTATATATATATTTTTATTGTTCTTATTGAATATCCATATTTATTTTTATTTCTTATTATCATTTTGGATTGTTCTCCACTTCAAAAAGGTATGTTCTCAATTTTTTTATTCATCATTTATATCTCTTTTTATCCATCCTTGAGGAACATTGTTCCTCTCTTCATGCATTATATATGTGTATGTGTGTGTGTATTTTATATAAATATAATCCAATATAAATTTATATTTTTATTTATATATATACACATAAAAAAATTATATATATATATATATAGTTGTTTAATCACCTTGTTTATATGTATATAATTGTGTGCATATTTTTTGTGAGTTTATATATATATATATTATGTTAACTATTTTAAAGTATGGTTTTAAAAACAATATTACTATATTAGATAATATATATATATATATATATATATATATATTGTGAAAGTAGTATAATAATACACATAAGATATTGAATTTCATAGTAAATAGGATAGGAAAATCCATCAGCTCTATGAATCTGGATGAGTATAATCGAATGATAAAATTATTATTATTTTTACCAGATGAACCACTATTAATTTTTTTAATATTGTACCAATGTAAAATACCATACATCACCGTTAAATGGATAATTTACCAATTAGTCACCAAGTATGTCTCTTCACACTATTCCAAATGCATGATCTGAATTTAATAGAAATACCCCAGCATTTCATCCATACCATGAAAATGTATCCATAAATAATTTCAGGAAATTATCTTCTCTTGGGACCAAGATAAATATATGTTTCTAGAGAGGGGGTGTGAATGAGTGTTCTAATATACAATGGTTTTTTTTCTATTTATCCCATATGTTGTACATATATTATTAGATTGATGGAAGTAATACTTCTCTCCTTTTCTAATGAAGTCGATCTCACAAAATATTAAATTGGAATATTTAAAGTAAATCATAATAACAAAAAATGTTTTTCATTTTCATGACTAAGACATATTCTATGTAGAAGAAACGCACTAATGTGTGGCTATTCAAGAATTCAATAGAGATATTTTTTCTAGATTAATTTTTTTCTAAGTAAAAAACACTCCATGCTATGTTGGACTACCCTTACAAGGTAATCTAATGAATCACTATTGTTCCAAGAACTCTCACACTATTTTTATCCTCCATTACCTAATATGATTAATGTAAATATTGTACAATGTTATTTTTGCCTCTTAAAAAATTATAGAGAATAAAATATATATAATCATATTAACTTAATAATTAAATCCCATTTATAGTCCCCAGTCCCAACATTCTGAAGACTTTGATAATATATGAAATTTGCTCCTCAATGTGAGGTTTTTTTATATGTCATCCACTAAATCAAAGTCCTCAATTTACTATTTTAGATAAAGAGATCCCAAAACTATAATTAACTTCTTTCATACTATATCAATAACATGATATAGAAGTATTAGACTAGTTATTGAAGACCTATTCAATAAAATATCAGATATGTTCAATGTAACACTATCTATGTCTCTACCATATTCCTCTTTTATGTACTAGATACATCAATATTTTCATATAGTCTTGTTTTCAAATATTCAATATTTCTATATTCTATTTTTTTAGAAATACTACTTAATGTTTTTAAAGTATTATATACATCCTATTTTTTTTATTAAATGGTTGGGATTACTCATTATTCTTCTTATCCTACATAACTAATCTATATGGAACACATGTTTTTTATTATGGTAATAATAAAACAATAAATATGGGTAAACATAGACATTTTTTTCAATATATACCTCCTTTAAATTTCGAACTGAATCTCCAAAATATATGATAAATTTATTTTCATGGTTTTTTTATTCTCACTAATATGTCCTCTATTCCCCAATATCCTAATTATGTCATGATACCATTACCCCCAAATTTATTATCATTCTGTAAATGAATCCAGTAGATCCTTTTAATGTCTTTTATGTAACTCGTATAAAAATCATGGTGTGATCTTCATCTATTTTTTAAACCGTTAACCCTAGCAAAAATTTAAATGGGCACCATCATGACATGACATAATAATTTATTTCATGCATTCAATAACCTCTAAATTTTATTTCATAAACAATTCAACACATGTCATGGTGTGAATTGGGGATTCTCATTTGACTATAACACCATGATAAAACTCTGATCATCATGGTGTTAACCTATTTAATTAGAATGATGAAATGAAATTATTCAAAAACACTATTGTATTAGTCCATTATTACAAAGAAAAGAATACATTTCTACAATTACATAAGGGGAATCTGTTCACATAGAATCCCCATTCATCATAACAGACATTTTCTATATATTAAAATATCCATAAACAAGTATTGTTGGAACACTTTAATTTTTCATAACATATAAAATTAATATTTTTATAATTTTTATCCCCATTATAATAAATAATCTATACATTACCATTTTTATAGGGATAATTTTGACACTTCAAAAAAAGATTCATCTCTTCATCTTTTTTAACTATTTACCACTTTTAAACCATTAATTACTCCTAACCACTTATTGATTAATTCATTATAAATTTTAATCATTGGTGGTAATTCAGATTTTTCAATCCATCCTATATACTTATTCATAATAAATCTCTATAATTTTTTCTCTCTCTAGTAACATTTTTAAAATATATTTTTATGGGTGAAATATCAACTATGGAAATATCCATAAAAAATTCTCCAATACATATATTAAATAAAATTTGGGAATAATAATTAATGTAATATTAATTGGGTCATAACACCTGATAAACTCACTTACATTAGTTGTTCTTGATGAACATGTCATAAAAATTGACACCCAAGATCACAATTTTATTTATAGGGATTATTTACTTCAAGATTATGCTAGTTCCGATTGGAATTTTCAATACCCATCACTCTGAATTAATTTAGTTATTTACACTATCTATTGAGATAATTTTCAGTATAGGGGAAAACATGTTAGTTATGATACCTCACCTCTATAACATTTTCTATCTTGAATTATTATCATAACATAATTCATTATTACAAAATTATCAGATCATGATGAATTACATGATTCTTTATACTTATTTTCTTGAGTTTTCTTCTATATATTTTAGAGGCCTTAATAAACATGGTATATGTCTTTATATTGTTTATTGATCAACGATGTTGGATTTATTTGTCTAGAAACATTAAATATGTATTTGACACCACTTTCAATATTAACAAATCCCAATATATTATAAATGTATTCATCATAACATTAAATTCAAGATTAAATTTTCGATTTCCAGCATATTTTTAAAATAATTATTGAATTTGATAAATCCCTAATTCTATTTGAAATATTTTTTATGCTTGCTACAAATTATGAAGTACTATATCTCTACTACAAGCATTGAATTTATTTTCCTTTAACACCATCACAAAAAAAGGATGTTGTACCGCCTAATTTTTTTTTGACTTTATCTAGTAGTTAAAAAGGTTAAACACATTGGGATAATTGTAATTTTTGAACATCCTTATGTTATGGAATGTGGTTAGTCATTGGAAAAAATCCATTTTTATTAAACATTCTTCCAAGAATTTCTAGTGGTTATTCCTATAATAAAACTTGTTTAAACATTTTAGAATTTATTTTTATTAGGATTATTTACCTACCATTTCCTGGTATTCATCACAACTGTGATACTAGCCACACATGTGCAAGTTTTTTATTTTTATGTATCACCTTTATAACCCTCTTCATGCTACCTCTACCATTTGAGATCCCTTTAACCACTATCTATCTCTATACTTATAGTATAATGAAGAAAACATCTAGTATCTATTTAGTAATTTACTTTTGAATTGACTTATACATATTTTTCTTTGGTAACTCTCATAACACGTATTTGTAACTTTTTCACTGTTAAAGCAAAATCATTATTTATCCAATAAATTTCAATATAATTATTTCAAAGGGGATTCCTATATGTAAAAAATTATATTTTTATAGAGAAAATTCTATTAGGCTCCACCATTTTGATCCTATGATCTAATAAATCTATTTTCCATCATAACATATATTCATTCAATAAATATTCACATTAATTTTGCTAAAGTAATTGGGGGTTTCTATAATATTCCCTGATTTTCAAATCTTATATCGTTTCATGTCATAGGTACATTGTTTTTGAATATAAAACATCTCCTAGAATGGTCATAACTCTTGTAATAAGTCATTGTTTGATTTTTTTTTCAAAATATTTTATTCAATCAAAAATCATATGGACTTGTTGATATAGTTATAGTGTTTCCCAATAATCTACAAAGTGGATCATTATTTGTAGCTTCATTTTAGAATATTTACTTTTTGATATACCATGGATTACCCTCTTACTTTAATATTATTGATATGAACTTATATTCCTCCTACATGACAGTACTTCTTTAATTAGTGTTCCTATCTTCTTCATTCCATTCAAGGATTTAACATTAATCCGAGATCATTGATTTTTATACAAATATCATTTAATTTGTAAGTCATATTTTATATCAACGAGTAAAATTCAATTCAAAATTTTTTCATATTTTCATGTCATTTGTTGAGTGGGATAATACTCTAATTTAGATCATTTTATATAGATTTTTTTCTCACATATCTTGTAATTGTTCTTAAATTTCTTCTCTTTATCCATTCATCATTGGACCCATTTTATTAATGTAACAATTCATGATCCCAAAATAACTATTATGTCAATGAATTTCCAAAATAAAAATTCTCATATATAAATAATCCATTCAATGAATAATTTCCTTATAATATTACTCATTGTATGGGCAATGCATCTTATATTTTTATTGAATGATAATTCATCCGATTGATGTCTTGATGTTTGTTCAATTTAATTCATAAATCACAATTCTATGAAACATCAATAGGGTAATATGAAATTATATATTTTCACATTTCTTAATAAACTGTGTTAGGATAATATTAATAACTAAATTTTCATGTGATCAGCTCGATTGTAATATATATCTACCAATTATTGTGGTTTCTATTCAATTTATTCAATCTGTATTTCTATAACACATCATTGACCTGATTTTTTCACTATATTCTCACCAAGAAGCAATTTTTTTATTTCTATGAGGATTAATCCATATATTCAATAACATCTACTAAACATCCATAATTTTTCCCTATCACACACTAGAAATCGAATGAACTAACATATTGAAAGAACTTTTTTTTTAAAATCTATTTCTGTAGTTTCAATTTATCACATTATATTTCGTAACATATGGAATTCATTCTCATTTTATTTTTATATAATTTTAAAAAATTATATAAACTATATACTCTATTCAAAAAGGCTCTATGGATATAATAATATCTTTTTTCCATTTTCTATACAATTGAAAAATGGAATCTTTATCATTGAATACATGACAAAAAAAATTAAAAAATGGGTTTATAGATTAATCCTCAATCAAGAACCCATAGAATCTGATACTACATATTGGGACCAAGATTAATGTAGGCACCCGTAGAGGGCGTGAATCAAGGAGAACACAAAATTATACATATTATATTCTATTAATCCTATTGGATATGAAATATTTACTTCCATTTTGAAAAATAACATGATCAATATCTTTATTTATCTTAATGATAATCACACTTATTATTAATTACAAATTTAGATTGTAAATGACAAGAAAACATATTTATTTTACGTGGTTTCACACTGATGGATAATCAATGGAGTATAAACAAGATTATGTATTAACTGATCATAATCTACAACACTTACATTATGTTGTTTCACATTATTAGATCACAATCACTTCATGAAAAACTGTCTTTCCTTACCAGGTTATATAATTTTTTTTCTATCTGTCGGATCAACCCTCGTTTTCTCATCCATTCTCTAATTATGTAAAATCAATGTTAGTTTTTAGTAATTTGGGTGTCATAATAAAAATACAGTAAATTTTAATCACTCAACATAATAAATATATAATCAATGATCAATTATAGTGTATGTTAACTATTCTACCAAACAATAAAATCCAGATGAAATCAACTCCTCAATGTTAAGAAAAATTATATTTATTTTAAAAATTTATTCCCTAAAAATTTTCATCTTCTGGAAAAAGAAAATTCCAAAATGGAATTATCTCATTTCACTCCTTAAATAATGACTATTTATAGTTGTGTGACAGTTTATCATGATGATATTTTTCATTTAAATACATGATATGATCAATGAAACATTATCTATATCTCTACCCTTATATAACTATTATAAATGGTTACATTAATATGATTGAACACTTAAATTTCCAAATATTAATTATTTCACTAACCTAGTGTTCAATAATTTAATCCAAAAGTTATTATAATGTTTTCTATGAATCCCATAATAATTATTTAGTTTTTGGGATCGATCATTCTTCCTTTAATCATTCGTATTCATTGTAATTTTATAGAACATTTTTATATGATGTCAATAATAAAATTAATAAAAATTCAACATTACACATTTTGTTTTACATATACATCCATTCAGGAAAAATCTAAATCAAAAAAATATTGTTGAAATAACATGTTCATGTTGTGATGCTCCTCCATACATGTGAGTTTTTTCATCCTCAACTTGAAGATATAGTACTTTCAATTTTTTTGTGATTATCTATTCATAATAAAAACCATAAAAGCATCTCAAAAAATATATTTTATTCTTATAAATATCATGAAATTATCATTATGTATTTATGAAATCATGAAAAAGAATTCCTACATTCGCAATCCCATTCACTATATGACATAATCAAATGTGACATGTCATAAATTAAGTCAAAATTTCCTAGATTTCACTCTATAAAACACATCATTAAGAAAACATCAATTTACCCCATTTTATATAGAACCATGTTAACAATCCGGTCATCATGGTGTGTATATCTCAATATTTAATATACACAAATCCATATACAACTATTCATAAAAGGGCCATTTTTCATACTACATGAAACTTTTATGTGTTTCCTACATTCTTGATCATATAAAAAAATAAGATTGAATAACCCTGCCATTCTATATTATCTTTCTAGTTACTCTAAAATATACTCCCTCGATACCCTTTCTTAATAGAAGGTATCCTTTATTTAATTTTTTGGTAACCATTAAAAATTGATAATTTTCTAAATTCCTACATAACAAAGGATATTACATATCATATAGATATAATATTTATCTTATTGAAAATCTTAGATATCACATTTAGTGTTTTTCTTTTTCCTTGAACCACTATTTAATAATATATTACATATCATCTAAATAAAATACTTATAAAGGAATTTCCCAAAAAATTATAATCATGCAGAAAATATACTCAAATATATTAAATATCGTCATGGTCTACTCTTATATATATTCTCATAATTTCATGGTAACATTATTTATGATCTTCTATACATGTATATTATTTTCTAAAAAACATTATGTATTGGAATTAGTTTTTTATAAATCTAAAAATCAATAAAACATTCAAAAAAACTCATACCCATGTTTTCTTACCATTTTTAATTTCATAAACATACCTATGATATCCAATGAGGTAATCACCAATGTTGAAAAAAAACATAAAAAAGGCTTGTTTCTGATCACCTAATGATGGAATCATATTCCAGATAATCTAATAAGCATTTGTGGGAATTATTCTAATTAACAAAAGATAAACAACATAAAGATTCAACTTGGACGTCCAATGATGTAGATTTTTTTACATTCTATTACACATCATTTTTCTTATTTTATAGGGATATTCTTATTAAAATAGATTTGTTTTTTGATACTTAACAAATGTGGTCAATTTTGTACAGAACAATTAAAATACTCATTTTTACAAAAATATATATTTTATTGATTTTTTTTCATTTTATATAATTATAAAATAAATATCTCACTCTTTTTTTCTTTCCATTTTTATTCTTTTTTTCGATTATATAATAAATTTTATTTTTTTTATTTTTTATTCATTTATTATTTATCTAATTTTTTCCCCTTTCTTCTATTTTATCCACCTCCACCCCAAACCAACTTCAACTACCAAAAAACAACGTAAGAAACCCAAGATATTCAACTATAGTAGCAAAAAATATTAGCCCATAGAACCAGAATCTAGGATTTCAGAATAATAAGAAATACTAATGAAATAAATTAATAAAATCCGTAGAACGAGATCTATCCCACACAGATTAACAAGGAATTTCAGAAATGAGAATTCAAACCATAACTGACCGAATCACACCAGATTTGAGGAGATCGTACACATGGGTGAGCTTCACCTTCCAATGTCGTGAGCATGCCCACTATAGATGTCATATCACTCCAACGTTGCCGTAGGGATGAACCTTCCAAATCATTCTAAAGTAGCCACTCAAAATCTCCTCACTCTGCCACTTCTCGAAGCCGAACACATACTATATAATTCCCAGCGATCCACCCCTCCCCGTATCCTGATTGACCCAACAACCCTCCTCCTTTTCTGATCTATTTTATTCCATATCCTCATATATAATATTATAACAAATAATATATATAATAATAATTAATATAATTAATGTAATATAATAATAATAGTTATATTACAATTTTAAATATATTATTTATATTATGTATATTATATATCTTTTGTATATGTGATTATAATTATAATTTGATAGTATCTATTAAAAAATTTATATATTTCTCTAGAAAAAAATTATATGAATATATATATATATATTGTCTATATCTTTTAAATTAACATTGGTAATGATATTAATGTATTGTTTTATATATGTTTAAAATAATTGTTACATGTTATCACTGTCTGGCATTCTTTTTCAATTTATTTTGTTTTTTGTTAGAATATTTGGTTTAGGTTAGAGACCTTGAGGTAATTGTGAGGGGAGGTGTTAGGTGATTAGATATATTGAATTAACCCACTAAGACTTCACCTAAAGGATGGTGACGAAATTATCACGAGACACTATAATAACACATTTTTAATCAATTTAAATTCCTTTTTTATAATTACGTCACATAAAATCACAATAGGAAATACAACTCCATATAATGCTACTAAATACTATTTGAATTTTATAAGTGAGTCATTAAAAATATTTTTGACACTTCTTTGATTTGAATTTTGGAAATCCTATATACACGATTGCGATCAGTAATATATTTGTAGTCTAGTTGGACAAACATATTTTTTTTAATAGTAACATACCATTATGAATACTAATGTTACCCTTATGAATATTAATACAACCCTCAAGAATATTAAACCGACCAAATGATTAGTAACCTCACCGATGAAAGAATAAATAAACTTTAGGCATCTTATAATGAAAATTATGGTATAATGGACTAAGAAAATAAATGATTTTAAATTATTAATTATGTAGATGGTATTTTTGTATGTAATTGTTATTTATTTAATATTTTATAATTACTAATTTAAAAGGAATTTTTTTTCACAAAATTCATTCATAGATGAAAACATTTAAGTCTTTTTATTTAAAGATAATTTTATGAGACCATAAGTAATTTATCAATGTATTATCAAATTGGTTATAATTTTAAAATATGTATTCTCTGTGTAAATGATGATTTTAAAATAAAATTAAATAACTCATATATAGATAATTATTTTCATGTTATGGTGTTAATTTAGTAACTCTACAGTTTTAAATATGGTTGGGGTGATTTTTTTAGATTTTTATGATATAATTTTATTTTTGTAAATATTAAAATATCGTAATTTATAGTATATATATTGTATAAGAAAAAAGAGCAATTCATTGAGTCATCAATGATGTAAGAAGCATTGGTTCTAGCTCACATGATCCAGTTCCCTTTTTAATCACTTGAATTATCACTATTTCTTGTATTGAAAAAAATAATTAGCTAATAACTGAAATAATAAGAAAACACCCCTCCCCTCCAATATTAATACAACTCATCATACCTTCTTCTCTACACACCTCCCAATACTTGAGACTTATCATTTAGATTCTACTAAAATATCATCCCTATCTCCTTACCCTGGTCCATGAGATCTTTGTCTCATAAAGAGTCCAAAACCACTTCCTTGACGAGGCTCTAGAGGAGGATAAATTCGAGAGGTAAATTCTCTTTTCCAATTCAATTAATTCTTTCATGTTTCATTATTTTATTTATCTCTTGTCACCTCCTCCCATAAAAAATGGTATGAAAATTTTAGTAACCAAAATATATTGTAAGGTTGTGATTCTAATGTAATAACTCTTCACCACCTCTCTTTCTATCTTTTTATTATTAAAATTAAAACACCAACCATGATGTGTTGATTTATCGCATTCATGGACAACGTGTTTTCAATTTATATTACATTCTTCAATTTTGGTCATAAAACCACATTTATGGTTGACCAGATTATAATATATTTAATTTAACTTATTTAATGTTCTATATTCTTTATACCTACATGGTTTTAAATATTAAAACAAAACAAATTCGTTCTAGTGAAATCACCAAAAATAATCTAAATGTTTATCACAAAGTTCCCATCATCTGATTTATTCTCAACCAAATTAACTAAATCACTTATATGATCAATTAATCTTCTGGAAAAAAAATTAATAACATACAATAAAAATTCTGGATATTCCTACTCATTTTAACCAAAATTCCATTCATTTATACAAAAAACTAATCATGAAAACTAAGAAAACAAAAAGTCCCAAAAAATGAAATTAAACTCTATAACTCAAAAATAGGACAATAAGAGAAATTATTAGGACTATAATTAATTATTTTCATGTATAAAAAGTTATGGAGTTGTAAATTAATAAATTTAATGTGATTATACAAAAAATTAAATTGAGGAAACCATTCAGACAAAATGTAAGGTAATTCATGAACTCTACTTCCTTTCTTCAGGTTATCACTATTTCAATCCATTTTCAGTATGATTATTCCTTAAAATAATTTAATCATTTTTATATTACCATTTATGGTATATAAATTTTGTCCACTACTGTTTATGTTAAACACAATTATTTCTAAAATAACCCTTCTTTAAAAAAACACTCCATTTTCATCTTATTCATGGTTAATGATTCTTATATAAATTATGTTATTCCATATATCATTTGGGAACCCAATGTTTATGAATGTTTGATTTATGATATGAAACCCATTACTTTCTTCTTGTTGTTTTATGTTCAATATTGATATATTTTCAATGTGGCATGAATAATAATGTAAATGTTATGACATGTAGAATTTCCCATGAATTATAAAGTGGAATTCATAATGTAAATGGAGTTTAGAGATTTGTACCATGTATATGGTGATAATAAATGAATGATGGAGTTTCAAATTGTAGGATCTAATTAAAATGGTCAAATGAAAATTCCACACCCACATGAAAAAATGTGGGAAGAAACATCATGGTAACTATGTCTATGGTACAATGAAATGTTATATATATGAGAGACAGGGCCACCAATATCATGAATGTTGAAAACACATGAAATGGAAGGATAATGCGGGGGATGAGGGGAGAGAACCCCCATGGTCCTATGATATAAATATTAGAGAAAAAGAATTATTAATGCTTTTGAACAAATCCTCAAGCCCTCAAGGGTATTCAGTGTCATCAACCACAACAAATAAAGGATCTCAGGAAGGATTATCCCATCACTACTACAGAATTGAAGAAATATAACGAGTTTTTATTAGGTGAACTTCCTATTCACTAAATAATGGAAAATTTATTATTTCATTCTGGTTCTATGCATTATATATATCTCATATGTTTTATAGAAATATTGAGTTGAATCCCCAAATACATGAAGTAGAGATATTTGTAAAAACACATAGTGGTGAAATCATTAAAACCCAAGTGTTGTACTTTTTTCTTGTTGGTGCGTGTGGGAATATTCTTCCAAAAAATCTCTTGATAATTCCCTTGGTGTAATTCGACTCTATATGGGTAATGGAATGGAACTTGTTCTCCAGATCTCATATAAATTATCTAGAAAATGAAAAATATTTTCATATCCCAAACCATCCC
This sequence comes from Viscum album, assembly GCA_963277665.1. Classification (NCBI taxonomy): domain Eukaryota; kingdom Viridiplantae; phylum Streptophyta; class Magnoliopsida; order Santalales; family Viscaceae; genus Viscum; species Viscum album. The sequence continues at coordinate 87,221 of CAUJRU010000606.1, forward strand.
ATGATCTTATACAAATTCAAAGAAGATCATAAATGTCATTTGAGAAATCCTTCAACAATGTGGGTTTTTATTCCCTATAATGAAGCATACCTCACTCAAATGGTTGAGTCAATAAAGGTATCAATGTAGGAGGATTCCCATTATTTGGGAATATATTTATGTATTTCTAAAGAGGTACCTCGTCTACCGAAGAATCATGAGGTTAATTTTCCAATTGAAATTATACCTGAATATTCTCCTATAATAAATTGTCCTAATATGATGGATCCTATCGAGCTGATGGATTTAATGAAATATTTTAAAGAGAATTCAGATAAAGGGTTCACATTCCCTAGTGCATCACCTGGGGTGTGAAAGAGCTATTTTTTTATGTAGAAGGATGGAACACTGTGGTTGTGTATTGATTATTGAGAACTCAACATGACAACAGTAAAGAAAAAGTATCATCTTCAATAGATTGAAAACATGTTTCATCAGCTGAGAAGATCCCAGTACATCCCAAAGGTGGATCTATATTATGGATATCATCAGATGAAGCTCAAAAATAAATATATTCAGAACACTACCTTCCATACCTAGTATGGGCACTATGAGTTTTTTGTTATGCCCTTTAGACTTAGTAATTACCATATAACCTTCCTGTATGTGATTAATAGATTCTTTAGACATTACATTGAAAAGTTTGTGGTAGTTATTATCCATGATATTAAAACCAACTCCATGGGAAAGGAGTAACATGAAAAACATCTAAGACTTGTGTTGGTGATATTTATGAAGTGGAATTTTTATTCCATGTTCAGAAAGCTGGACTTTTGGATTCATCAGGTCACATTATTTGGACTTGTGATCAAAAATGGTGGAATTTATGTGGAACCATAAAAAAAATCAACTAAGGAATGGACCAAACCTTCTAGTATCACAAAAATACATTGTTTTGTTTATTATGAGGGTACCGTCAACAGTTTGTGATAAATTTATCTCAATTTTCAAGCCCGCTAACTATGTTAACAAGGAATGAGGTAAAATATTTTTGGAAGAAAAAATGTGAGTAAAATTTCAAGGCGCTAAAGTGATGTCTTATCAACGCAGCAATAGTCACATTACCAAAATGTGTAGAATGTTTTCTGATATATAGTGATTCTTCCTATAATGTATTTTTTTGTATACTCATGAAAAATGATAATGGGATATCGTTCGCCTCATAAAAGTTGATGATCCATGATCAGAACATCCAGATGCATGATCTGGAGTTAGAAGTTGTGAATGTTTTTGTGAATATCTGGCAGTACTACCTCTACGGTGAGAAGTGTGACATATATAATTATCAAATGATCCTAAAGTATATATTCACACAAAAGGTGATCAACATGCATCAAATGAGATTGTTATAGCTAATCAAGGACTACAATTTCCCTTTTCACTGTCATCCTTGAAAGACAAAAGGTAGATGATTCTCTATGTTGGAAAGAACCTTCTACTCTATATATGTTGCACATTGAAAAGGGATCTATCATCATGGATATGAAAAGTATGTATTTGTATATAAAACTGGAATGATATAAATCCTACCTTTCCAAAATTATTTGAAAACCATCTATCTAGTAAAAGATAATGGAGTCCCAAAGGGATGATCCTGAGTTTCAAAAGAGTGTGAATTAATTAATGTATGACAAGAAACCATAGTTCCATATCAATGATGGTGGTATAATTCAGTTTGTAATGAGGCTTTGTGTGCCTTTATCACTTGGGATAAAGAAGAAGCTATTGGATAATTCACATATCTCTCTTTTCATTATCCATCAGAGTAGCACCAAGATGAACTATGATCTCTGAGAACACCATTATTGGGAAACCTGAAGATGAAGATTGTGGAATATATCTCAAGGTGTTTCATATGTCAGTAAGTTAATTTAGATCAATAGAATCCCACATGGATAATGAAACCATTGCCTATACTAGTATAAAAATTGGATATTTCCACTATGGAATTTGTCACAGGTCACCTGAATACATCAAAAGGAAATAATGCAATATGGGTTGTAGTGTACCTAATAACCATTAATTCCCACTTTATAGATATTTGGGAAAATATATCTCTTGAATAACTTTCAATTATATATGTGATGGAAGTGGTGAGACTGCATGGGGTTCCATTCTCTATGGTCTCTACTCATGATAATAGGTTCACATCTAAATTCTGGAGGAGCCATCAACATTCCTCATGTACTCAGTTGAATATCTTCACAACCTATCATGCCAATTTGATGGTTAATATAAAAGAAATATTCCTATTCTCGAAGAGATATTTAGAACCCATTATTTATAATTAAATAGTGGTTGGGGTAAGAATCTACCATTGGTTGAGTTCTCATACAACAATAACTTTTACTCGAGTATTCGGATAGATCCATATGATGCTATGTTTGGAAATAAATGTAAAACTCCATCCTCTTTGAAAAAGTTTGTGGAAAGAAACATACTTGGACTTTATCTTTTGAAAGAGATGATAGAGAATGATCAGTCCATCCAGCAACATATCAATGCTTAATATATTCATCCAAGGAGTTATGCTGACAACCATTGAATGGACCTGGAGTTTGACATTAGAGATAAAGTCTTCCATTAGATATCTATGCTGAAGAAAGTCATGTGGTATTCAAAGAAATGGATGTTATTCCCAAGGTACATTGGCCCTTTGAGATCGTAGATCACATAAGAGTTGTGCCCTATATGCTTTCACTTACACCGAATTTGGTTCAAGTTATTGATGCGTCCCACATGTCACTCCAGATGAAGTACATACAAGATCCATCACATGTACTAAACTCAAAGGTGGTACCATTAGAATAGGAACTATCTTATGAGGAACAGTATGTAATGAGTCTAGGCCAGTGAGATATGGTCTTATGCAAAAATAAATTACACCTTGTCAAAATATTGTGGTGGAACTATAAGTATGAAGAAGAAACATGGGAATGTGAGGAGGCGATGAGAAGAAGTACCCTCACCAATTTATCGAAAACACAATTTTTAGGGTGAAACTTTAAAAGGGGGGATGAATGTAACAAACCAAAGTTTTATCAATGGAAATTTCCTTCCTATAATTATTTCCCATAAAATCAAATTTGGAAACAAAATGCCACATCATGAGACTAAATTCTATGTGGATTTTATAGACTCGGCTTTAAAAACAATATTTCCACTTCTTGGATTTGAATTTTAAAAATATGACATACAATGTTGAAATAAGTAAGATATTTAGAGTCTGGCAGGACAAATAGATATTTTTAAACAGTAAAATACCCTTATGAATAGTAATGTAGCCCTTATGATAAGTGATATTACCCTAATGAAAAATAAACCGAAAAAATTAATAGTAACCTCACCCATGAATGTATAAATAAAATTTAGGTATTCTATAAATAAATGAATGGTTCAATAGACAAAAAAATAAATGATTTAAAATTATTAATTAAGTGGTTGGTATTTTTGTAATATGTTATTATTTAATTAAAATTTTATAATTAATAAATTAAAATAAAAACAATTTTCATAAAATAAATTTATATATTAATACTATTTTTTCTTTTTATTTTATGATAATTTTATATGACCTTAAGTAAATTATAAAATTGTTAGACAATCAGTTGTAATTTTAAAATATGCATTTCAAAGTAAAAGATAATTTTAATTAAAAATTAAAATAATCGTATTTAGAAAATTATTTTCATAAAATTTAATTCATTTATGAATTATACAAATAAATAAATGGTTATATTGATTTTTTGGTATTTTTCTAAAATACTTGAATTTTGGTGAATTGTAAAATATGGTTATTTATAGTATATATACATTATAAGCTAAATGTACTTTACATTAAGTCATCGCTAATGTAAGAACCATTTGTTCAAATTCACTTGATAAAATTACTGTTTTTATTCACAATAATCCTCAATATTTATTTTCTCGAGAAAAATTATAAACTAATGATTGAAATAATAATAAAACACCCCTCCCCTCGACTATAACTACCACACCTCACACCCCCTTCTCTTCAAAACTCTGAAACATTGATCCTTGACTAAATTATTCTCAAATATCCTCTATATCCCTTTATCCACTTCCATGATCTATTTTTCTCATCAGTATTCCAAATCCTCTTCCCTAAATAGGCTCTGAATGAAGATAAATTCAAGAGGAAATGTCCTCTTTCCAGTTCATATTTTTCCTTTCAAGTTCTTTTCTTTTCTTTTTATCTCCTCAACTACTTTTATAATAATGGAATGAATACTCTAGTAAAGTAAATATACTAGAAGTATTTATTCTAATGGGGTAATTCTTTATCCCCTCTCTTTCCATCCTCTTACAAATAAAATTAAAACGCCATCTGAGATGTGTTAATTTTTCGCATTCAAGGATGACAGTTTTGTAATTTCTATTATCATAATCAATTCTAGTCATGAAAAAAAATTTATGGGAGATATAGATTATCATGTATATAGTATATCATATTTAATGTTCTTTATTCATTATAAACACTAGATTTCCAATAATAAAACACAACATATTCATCGTAGTGAAGTCGCCCAAAATAATACAAACAATTATAAATAAGATCTTATATAATGATCCATCCTCACCCAAATATAACAAATGAATTATATGAACATTTATGATTTTTTAAGTTCATTATGAAAATATAATAACAATTATGGATATTCATACTCATTTTAAACAAGCTTACAATCATGTATACAAATTAATCTATCATAAAAATAATGAAAACAAAAATTCCCGAATGATGCAATTAAACTTTATAACTCATCCAAAGGACCCAAAGAGAACATAATAAGATCAAAATTAAATGTATTCCAGTATAAAAAGGAATATTAGTTGTTAATTAATAAATATATTGTGATTATATATGACATAAATGTGAGGAAATCATTCATACATTGGGAAGGGGTATTTCTCGAACCCAACTTTCATTCTTTGGGTTTTCCTGCTTTCACTCCAATTTCAATATGGTTATTCCTTAAAATAATTTAATAACCATTATCTATTTTTTTTATGGAATATAAATGTTCACAATGGTGTTTACTTCTAACCCAATGTCTTCCAAAAAACTCTTTTAAAAAAACACATGTTTTACTTCTCACTAATGGTTGATGATTCCTATATCAATTATGTTATTCAATCATTCATTGGGGAACCCAATGTTTATGAATGCATTATTTATTACGTAAAACCCATTATATTTCATGGGGTGATTTATTTTCATTCTTGATATATGTTCTATGTGGTATGCATGATAATTTAAATGATTCGATGAGACAGATGCACCTGAAATTATATAGTGTAATGAAAATGTTATGATGTGATAGGTTCTCTCAGAATTATACAGCTCTCAAGTGAATTGGATAATGTGAATAATTTAATGAGTATTGTTAAATTTGTCTGAAAATGATCCTAGATTTTTTTCACAACTATGTGTGGTATAGAGCCACCAAGACAAGAAGTTTCATATTTATGAATTTCCAAATTCTATGACTTTTCTTAATATCTTCTGTCATGATTATGATCTTATGCCTATGTTATGATTATAATGATTATTCTCACCCCATTTCATACTATTTCATGTTATTATCTATCATCCTACTAAGCTTTAATAAAACCCTTTTTATGTATTTTCAAAGGTGACTACTTGTACTAAGGAGAACACAAGGGGAAATAAGAATATAAAGAAAAATGAATTAAATATATATTTATGATTTATGTTGTAAATGTTTTGTATGGTCCTAGTTTTCCAAAGACACCAAACATTTGGAACCACATTGTGTAATGTCTTTGTTTTATTATAATTAAAATTATTTAGTAGTAATATTAGAAGAGAAGGGTGTCTATAAAAACCATGTGTAATGACTCTTCATATAGTTATAATTTCCCTGCTTATCTGAATTTTTTTGGGATTTTTCATTTTCTAAATTTGTAGAGAATGGTAAATCTATGGACTAGAACTAACACACCGGTTAAACATCATCAATTCATGGATACATGAATCAATTATTCCATTATCCATAATACATCTTGGTTTCTGTTAATTTTATTTTTTCCATAGATAGTAGTGTACTAATCTTTATGTAAATTCAATTGTTATATTTGTGTGTCTATACATCCATATTTCATTTTGTGATGTATAATCTGTTGAAATGATGAATTTATTTGTCTTCATTGACTCGGGTAGTGAAACATGAGGAAAACTGAAGATGTGATCATCATTGTGATCATCATCATCATCATTTTCCCCTTTGAAAATCACAATAGTGAACTAGGGTGAGAAAGAGCGCACCTGTTAATCGAAACCTCGGCTACATTCATTCCTAACTTATTTTTCCCTTCCATTATCAATTTCTCTAACTAATAAATTGAGTTAAATTGTATGATGTGACCAACTCAGCTAGACCATTCTAGCATGTGAAATCATTTTCATAATGATTTAGTTGGGGATATATTTTCAATTTTTGAGGAATTATTGAGCACTGAAGAAATTCGATGATTGATTATTTAATGTTATGGTGAGATATGTGGGTGATCCCTGCCATCTGACATGCTTTGAGTAAATTGAAATTTCAGGATTTAATTCTTGTATTTAAATAAGACAAGGATTTATGGGTGGATCCACCAGGATATAGACATACTCTTACTGAAATCATTCTTCATTATCTTTTGTATTTTCATGTTCTTATTTGATTCAGATTCCATAATTCATCTGATGGTCACTCATGTATTCATTTCTCATTTTTTAGAAATATTTCTTAATGTTTTATTTTATTATTTCTAAAAATATATAAAAACACAAAAACATTTTTGGAATGAAAATTATGTCCCCAGAAAATACTACCTGAAGGGAGACCTTGAGGTTATACTATGTGTTATATCCTAGGTTTTATATAAGTAACCTTGACCATAATTTCGACAATGATATTGTAAAATTTTATAATTGTTTCATGGGAAGCAACATTTTATAGAGTGTATTTTCAAAATTTTCATTAGAAAAACAAAAATAAAAAAGAAGATATAAATGAAAAGAACCAAAATGGATACAATGTTTTCTTTTGCGGATGACATTATTGATTTCATTGTTTTTATATCTTTGTGTAAGGATGTATTATTATTCCATGTTTTATTATAAAAATGACCATCATGAGAGATATCAGATTATACTATGGTTATGACACAAAAAACTAATCAAAATTATGCACATAATTTCAATGAAATAAAAAAAATCTATAAGGTAAGGAGCCTACCAAAAATTATTTAATGATTACTAATAGAATCATGGAGATACAAGAACCTACATACATATATCAAGAGGGACAAAAGAGAATGAAAGTACTCCATGAGACACTAACATTGATCCTTTTTGAAAAAAACATAGGGAAAAGAAAAAAATAATCCAAATGAGAGATGTGAAGTTGGAGATATAGATATATGATTATGAATTTCCTTATGATACGTTTCTAGATTTTCTAGAGCTACATTAAGAAGCCTAATTTTAGTTCTAGTAAGTGATGAGATTCTAATTCATAGAATAATTTGGTTACAATCTTGAAAATAAATTTATTTATATCATTTCATTTGATAATTTTTGTTGCGCTGACCTCTAAAATGAATTTATTTTTTTCAACAGGTAAAAATAGCACAAATTATACTCTCCCATCCATGGATGAAATCACCCTAGGGGTAGGGTTTTTTTTTAAATGTTGGTTGTGGTTAACTGCCTCACCGTAGCCTCAAATTTTCTCCAAGGAGATCTCAATAGTTTAAGAGAATAGGGAGATGAACACATGTTTGGATAATTTCATTTAATTTAAATTTTTTTGTGATTCCAACATTATTAATACTGATAATAATTTTGATTAAACTTTTTTAGGTACTGAATAGTCAGACGATCTAAGATCTTTCATGGATATTCTTGAAGAAGTAACCCCTATGAATGAATTAAAGGAGTGTTAGGAGTTGTGAATGATTCTTATAAAGGTTATTGACACACTTCATATACTAATTGAAGAATCCATTAGTTGGGTTGTACCAAAATTCAAGTCTCACCCAGGAGTTGATGATTTAAAACATTTTCAACCTCATACTAATCTTGAAGAAGAAGTGATGTGACCCTAAATATTTTTACCCATTCATTACACTACAAGTGGTCCACTTCCAAGGATGGGGGATTTATGGAAGAATAAAAAGTGTTACTCCCAAAGATATAATGTATAGAAGTTTAGTGGAATCATATTTGCTGGATCATGAGTATGAATCTGCATCCCCTATCATATTGGCATTGATACACTATCATTCCATAAATAGACAATCCAACTACGTCATTCCATGGGGGTTATCCAAATATTAACTCTTTTAATTTTATTTTTTTTATTTCCTTATTTTGTTTTTAATTTGTTATCTTTTCTATTTTGAATTAATCACGAGGTTACTCCATGTGGTAGTCATTTTATACCAAATAGAGGAGCACACTGGACTTGTTGGATAAATCTTCATAACTTATACTTTGGTATCATTTTTTTCTTTTAGAATTATATTTTCAATGATATTGTCACATATATAGAGACTCGAACTAATAATATAGATATCTTTCATAAAGAAAACATCAGTAGGAACCGTGAGGCTGATCTAAAAAACTAATGAGAAGTTTCTACAAAGGGAAGTACTATTCTTAATTCTCCATATTTTTTCATTATTTTAATTCCTATTAAATGAAGAGGTTTACTTAATTGTGGGGGAGTTCCTGGGAGTTCATGTGAAACATGTGCATTTTTTTACATCATGGTGGATTTTCCAAATAAGATAGAGTCTGTATAAAATTATTGTGATTAGTATATAAATTTTATTACCAACATTATTTTCATTTTCATTCAGATGCTGCTGAAAAACATTTATCATTATGATTTTTTAATTACATTTGGAACTGTTATGTCTATTTATAACATCTAAAAGTATAAAAATTTTCAAAAACATTTGTTCTTGATTTTATAGTGGTTACTGGTGGGATATTTTGTGTATATATTTTTTTTTGTTTTTCTTTCTCTATGGAATGAAAAACTTTTATGTTTACTACTACAACATCGCATTATTTTCAAGATTATTTTCCCATATTTTTTGAAATATGATACCTCTCACCATGAGAGTAAAAATTGGGGAAAATGTTGATATATATGTGTGGGGGACAGGGGTTTTCATCTCACACATTTATTCACACTATTTTTGTTTTTCAAAAAAAATGCTAAATTTGTTATGAAAAATCAAATTATTTCAAAAAATTAAAATTTTATTTCACAACCTAATGATATATTATCATTAATTATAAAATCAATTTTGTCATTCCTAGTGTAAAACACATTTTAGTTGTTATGTGTTTGAATGATTTCAAAAAATTTCGATATTAGATATTGATGAATGGAGTTTCTTGTTGTTTTTATATTTTTTTTATAAACTAAGGAATGGAATGTAATAGGAAACCTACTGTAGAATTATGATCATGACTTCAGGAAAAAATATTTTTGAACTTGAACATAGGGATCCCAAATTTTAAAAAACGTAATTTCTTTTTTGAGCCAACTAAATTTTTAATCTTATAATCCCTTTGAAACAAGAGTAAAATGGGGAAATGTGATCTCATAGGGAACATAAATGACTTTGTCAACTGGGTATGTGTGTTATCTCTCTGTATATATCAAATAAGTTTTTTTTATAGTGATTTTCATATTCAAAAATGTGGAAAATAAAATATAACAAAGAAAAAATTTCCAAGTAGTCAAAAATGTGATCATTAAGATAATGGTTATTTTCAACCGAAATGAAGAAGTGTAAAATTTATGTATTTGAAGATCATTTTTGTTTTACCAATAAGGTTATTTTTAAAAAAGATATAAAATAATCTATTTTGGAACCTTTGAGAAAGTGAAAACTAATGTTCCTTTAGTTTTGATTTTATTTGTAATGGATCTATCATGTCATCACACATAGAGTTAGAACATGAATTGGAATTGATGTGTAGATGGAAGATATTACATATAGAAACTATAACATCTTTAATAGTGATTTAATTTTGTTCCCCTTGATTTCTAGTGGGTATTTAAATTTATACAGCACTATTCTAGTGCACTTTTCAAACACCTAACTTAACCCGATACTCTATTTTAAAAATAATTCACGTGCTAAATTTGAAATAAATTTGAAAAATCATTCATTATATTTTATAAATAAATCATCATGAATTAGTTTGAGGCCAAAAACATATACGTTTTGGAGAGCTGGATGTGTTTGTTTTTCAATGCAATCTCCACATCATTTTTTTATTTTATTGAATATTTATTATCCAAAGTAAATATTTTGTTTAATAATTACTAATTGTATCAATTTTAAACATAACTATTAAAATTATATTTATTTTTATAAAAAATTTTAATTTTATTGCTAATTTTTTCATTTAAAATAATTTTAAAATTCTGTATTTAATTTTTTTTAACATTTAATTTTTAAAATTTTTTGTTTAAAAAATGATTTTTCTTTTCGTTATTTTAATTATATTATTATTTCCATGATTACAGTCTCCCGTAATTCTATTTTTATTTCATTTATATTAATTCCATAAAACAATTTATTCTAAATTTTTTATAGATTTTTAAATAAATAATTTTTCACTGTTCTATACATTATATAATTAAATTAATTATAACCATTAATTTCTATTCATTAAATATTGAAACACCTAGAATGATTTATTTTTAACTTCATTATTTGATTTAATTAATTCTGTTAATTTATTAATTATGGAAACTTACATTAAATATTTTTTTACAATATTAAATTAATTTCTTTTTATTAGATTATGTAATCATTAACAAATTATTTATTAATATTTTTTTGAAATTCATATTTTTTTGTTTGTAACATTTTTTTAAATGTGAATTAGTATATTGGTTTTATTTTAAAGTTTATATAATTTATTTAATTATTTTTAGTTAAATTAATGTATTACATTAATTAGTTTTTTTTGTTTATTTAGGTGTTACTGTTGTTTTTGGACAATACTACCATAAAAAATAACAATAGTGAATCTATTATGTTACCTCCAGAACCCCCAGTGGTGACTCATTGAGTCACTGCCACCACTTAACTGTGGATACCCTATTGAGTAACCATTCTATTCTCACCCACAGTCACCTACAATGAAACTTTTACTAAAATGAGTCACCATCATCCCCCTTAGACACCATTGTTGACCACCCACTCCATTCACCAATTGTGATTTATCAACCATCTGTAGAGTCTATTTACTTTAACCCTCTAACTACCATCTCCACTCATCGATTCACCACTACACCCAAATAGTTATTGAATGAGTCACTGCCTACATCAACCAAACAGTGGCTCAATGTGGCACTGCAAACTCCAGCAGCTTCCATCAATGTTTGAGAAACCTCTACCCCAAGCCAACGATAACAACAAAAAAATAAACCAAAGCAGCTCTAGAAATTGAACTCAAGAAGAAAAATTCCACTCAATGTATCATAATTGAGGATCTTTGAAAAATAAGAATTCAGATTAAAAGAAATTGATACCCATGTAGAAGGAGATATATGAATCACTAAAGAACAAGGTTTTTTAGATATTAATATTTTAAACCCTGTTAAATAAAGCCATGAATGATTTGTAGAACTTGAACCAACCTCAGTTGTATCCATCATCTACAAAGCCAACCCACCACATTGTTTCATTAGATAGTCCCCTAACAACTGACACTAAAATAGATCCTCTTCTCTATCTAGCCTCGCCTTCAGATGTCGAATGCCTACCCACTGAAGCAATCAGATCCCTCCATCACTATCGTATGGTGGAACGATATAGCTTGTTTTGAATACTCGGCTCGAAATCTCTTCATTTTTCCACTACCAAGAGCCAATGCTTCCCCTGGCTTTCTACACGAGCCACCCCTCCCAATGCCCCGCATGACCCAACACCGCCCTTTACTAATTTTTTTATTTTATAAATTCATATATAATAATATAATATATAATTTATACAATATAATTTATATTATAGTAATTAATATAATTAATGAAATATAATAATAAAATAATATATTAAATTAAAATTGTTTAATTATATTAAGTATATTATATAGCTTTTCAGATGTGTTTATAATTATAATGAGAAAGTATATATGAAATTATTTTTATATATTTATCTAAAAGTAATATTTTTAGGTATTTTTAATATATATATATATTTATTTATTAACAAGTATATTTATTAATTATTATAAGTAATGATATTAATATATAGTTACATATAGATATATATATTTATAATAATAGATTCAAATTATCCCTATCTATTGTTTTTTTTAATTTCTATTATTTAGAGTTGGGGGAGTTGATCAAGGGTGATGATCATGTGGAAATTGCAAGGGGAGTTACAAGGTGATTTCAAGAGGCTGATTGTTGCCACTTTGTGTTCACCAGATTTTTGGTGATGAGCGCGTTGAAGGACGCCATGTTGAATTACACTTCCAGTAGTTATAATTTCACTTCTTCACTATTTTTTAGAGTATTTCAATTTCATGAATTAGTGGAGAATTATTCCTCTCGGGACTAGTTCCCACCAAACATGGTAAATGTCTCCAATTCTTGGATACATAAACTACTTCCTTCCATATTCATCTGACTTAATTATTTTATTTTATTTTTTGTTTTCCATCGATACTAACATAATGATTTGTTTTATCAATTATATTGTGATTTTGGTGATTATGTTTATCAAAACTTCATTTTGTGATCTCGGATCTCTAGAAATGGGGCTATAATTAGCATGGGTGGATTCATGTAGTGAAACCTGAATTGACCTTCAGATATGAGAAACAGTTTGATCTTCATCATCTTCTTATTCAACATAGTAGATCATGATTGTGAACAAGGTGGGTGAGAGTGAACCATTTAATTAGAACTTGTTATTATTTCAAGAATCATATATTATCCCCTCCCTTTAACAATTTATCTAACTGCTAAATTGAGTTGTATTGTGGGATTTGGAAAACAAATGTTGAACATTATGGTTGGTGACATCTTTATTAGAATGATTTAGTTGAGAGGATTATTTATCAATTTACAGGAATGGATGAGCATTGAAAAAAGTCAATGTGTAATTTTTCAATGTTTTGGTATTTGAGGTTTATGACCCAAGCCATCACACATGCATTGGGTGAATTGAGATTTTTTTATTTTATTTATCAACTGATCTATGGTAGGGAGTTTAAACTGGTCCCACCTTGATATTTTCTTTTCATTACTTACATCATTCATATGTTTCATTTGTATATTATTGTTATTCTTCTTTTTTATATTCATGTTTTCATCTTCAGGTCATTCAATAATTCATTTATCACTTATAATGTTTTTAGTGTTGTTTCATAATGTTTTAGTTTACAATTTTTAAAAATATATAAAAACATAGAAAGAATTTATGAAGGACCATTGAGGATCTCTACATTGCTTCCTTGAGAGAGATAATGATATATCAATTTGGATATATATGGTGTATTATTAATGTAATTTTGATCTTCTACATTAAAAGGGATGCATTAATTTTTTTTACCTTTTCAGGGGACGCAACGTTTTCCTAGGAAAATTTTAAAAATTTCATTTATTTTTAAAAAAATATTAAAATAAAAAATACCACTAAAAATGAACCAAAGTAGATACTCTATTTTCTATTATTTAATATGCTATTTATTTCTATGATGTGATTTCTCTATATGAGGATGTAACATTATTATAATTTTGGTTATATAAATAACTATAAGGGGAGGTATTAGAGACTATAAAGATAATTACATATCAAAAAAACAAAAATATATAAAGAATAGAAATCAAATAAAAAATTATCATGATGGGAAGTCTCTTACTATAAAATATTAGTAGGATAATACGAGAATCATCAACTACCGTGGACATACATATCCGGATAAAGAGGACCAAAAGTACTGGGAAATACTTCAACAAGTGACTGATGTTGCACCTTCTAGAAATAATCACTACAGAAAGTAAACCAAAACATATGGAGGGAAAAAAAAGATGGACTTGTGATTATTTGACTATGAATAACCATTGAATGTTCTACTAGACATTTTTGAAATAAATTCACAAGCACAATTTATGTTCCAGATAGAGAAGAGATATGGAGGAATTAATGAATCTAGTGAAATTTTGTAAGATGAATTTATTTATGGAATTCCATTTTATTATTTTTTATTCACATACCTTTTAGTTGAGTTTCTTTGTCTCAATAGGTCAAAACAACAGAAGGCCTCCTCCTTCATTCCATAGAAGAAACCACCCCAGAGGTGGTGTCTTTTGATTAAATATTGGAAGTGGTGGACTATGCCACTACTTCCTTAGATAGTCTCCCAAGATCACTATATACCCTTATAGAAGGGTAAGATGGAAAAAATAAGGATAATTTCATTTTATGTAGTATTATTTCTTTTTTTTATGATTCTACCATTCATACATATAATGATAATTTGGATTCTACCTATATAGGTTATAAAGAGTCTTCTAAGATATGTGATTTCCAAAAATTATTGAAGAATAGTCCCCTACAGATGAAGAAGATGAGAGTGGGAGTTATTCGCAACTATTACAAAGGGTGTGTAACTCTTACTGACAGTTAACGTGGAATCCATGAGTTGGGGTGAACCCGAAGAAAATTCTAAAATAAATGATAAATATTTAAAACCTATGCACCCTCAAACCCAATTTTTTTAAGAGGGGAGTACCCCTAGATCTTATTTAACCTTTCATTACTCCCTAAGGGGTCCACTTCCCAGGATGGGGACTTGAGGGAAGCTGACCAAGGGATAATATAAATGATAAAAATATCCACCATTTGGTGCAATAACATATCCTGGTTCTTGATAAATATGCATCATCTCCTATCAGACCGAGGTTGATCCACTAAATATCTTTGTATGGACAATCAATATTCAGCACACTGTGGGGATTATCCTAATATTATCCATTTTAATTTACTATTGTAGTTTCATTATGTTGTAATCAATTTGTGATTTTTCTTTTAGGAACTAATCATGTAGTTACTCCACATTTAATTAATTTTATTCATAATTGAGTATAACATAGTACATATTTGATTAAAGTACATAACATATACTTTATTTTTTTACTTTTAGATTTATATTTTGAAGACAATTTTTAATATTTTTCATATCTTTGGACTTTAACAAAGTCACTATAGATATTCAACAATGAAAATAGAAGAAAAAACCAATGCCGCTTAGAAAAAAATTGATTAATAAGCTTCTTTTAAGGGAAGTAATATTTTTAATTATTAACTGTTTTTTAAACTGTTCATTCATAATACCTATTGTTTTGGGGTTAAATATGGTGGAATCCCCCTAATTTTTTCTGAATCATCATTATTTTTTTGCATGGGTGCTTATATTGCTAAAAGTTAGTATGATTTAAATTACTATTAGGTATTTTTTTATCATGATTGGACTAAATATTTTCATTTTATTCCATCTAATCCAAAAAAACATTGATCCCCATTCTTATTTTTAAATTACAATGATAAATCCAATGTCTATTCATAACACATAAAAGCCTGATTTTTTTTTTAAAAAAAATGTTCTTGATTTTCTAGTAGTTGATAGGGGGGTCATTTTAGTTTTTTTTGTTCTAATTTTATTTTGATGTGCAAACCAACACATTTGATATGTACTACAACATGTTCCCATTAAAATCATTTAAATTTCCCTCATATTTTTATCTATGTAGTATCACACTTGGGAAATCAATATTGGGAATAAATATGATTTCTATTTGTTGGGAGAGGGGGCTTCTTCTGACACATCAATTCCATTAAATGTTTTTCAAAAATTCTATTTTTTTTTTTAAATCTTATTATTTCAAAAATTTTAATCTCTCCTTTCCCAACATGAGGGTATATTAGAATCAATTTTCATATCAACTATTTCCTAAATGTTGGATAAGTTCTTACAGTTATTAAGGGTTCCACTGATTCTAAAATTTCTAGGAATGAGTATATGTTGAATTGAGTTTCTCGATATTTTTATGGATTTTATTTTTAAAAACAGAGTAAGGGAGTGTGATATGATAAAATTTTTAGAATTATTATAATTACATTAGGAAAATATTTGTTTTAAATAAGACATAGGAGTCTCAATTTTTTAGAAAAAATCAATCAATTTTGGGACCCAATTAAAATTCTAATCTTATAATCCTTTTGAAACTAGAGTAAAATAGGAAAATGAGATCCCACCATGAACATATGAGACTCTATGAACTGTGAGTGTGTGTTATCCATATGTACATATAATATAAGTGATTTTTCATAACTCCTTTCATATATATGGATGGGGGAAAATAAAAAATAATAATGAAAATCCCTAACCATGATACATATTGACATTGCAATACTTTTATGGAATACGTAATAAATGGAACAAAAAAAATGCCCAAAGACTGTATTTGTTTATTTTCTTTAGAAACTGAGAACATATTCTCGTAACTTTTTGAAATATTTTCAATATCTCCCTTAAATATAATCCAATTTAGTCATCATACATAAAACCTTTTTATATCATGTGGAAAGGGAACACTAAAAAGGGTGGGATCAAATTCTCAATAATGGTAAACAAGAAAAATATCAAATAAAATATGAATATAAGAACATAAAAACATGAATATATCTTTTGAATACCATACAAAATATAACAAAATCTTGAGTTATGTATGAAATCTGGGTAGTTTTTATGTCATAAATCAAAATGGATTCACGAATAATGTAAACATGGAATTGAAAGAATACATGGAATTGTGTAAAAAACATAATCATAGAAAATCATTTCAATATTTGATGAGGATAATTTCCAAGACTATCATAGTTGAAAATACTATAAATTAACTGAGTTTACTTTCTGCTCCAACCCTGTATTACTGAACTGGATTTACATTTCATTCAATACCTATATTACTAAACCGAATTTCCATTCCATTCTAGTCATGTCTGTATAAAGAGATATAAATCATGCCAAAATAATAATACTGATATATTGGGCTCACCAATCTCATAATTAAATTATTCTTATGCAATCCACAAAAAGATAAATAATTCACCATAACATAACCTAAGTAATAAAATTGGTTTATTAAAGATAATTCCATCATAATGTAAACCTTGTAAAACAAATAGATTGGATAAATTGAATTCCATAATAAAAATAACAAAAATAAAATAATAATAATAGGGATCGTATAATTGAAACATATCCCAATTAAAAAATTCCATCTTATGTTGAAAATAATTTTGAATGAACACTTGAAATTAATTCTTGAGGAAAATATCCTTTCTTCTTCAAAAATAATTTCTCTTCTCAAAATGCATGGAAATTTTAAATGAAAACAATTTATTTGATAATAAAATTTAAATCGAGTAGAGAAACCATTATTGAAATTAGGTGTTATGAAAGTTTAAAATACATTCTTGATTTATAAGTTAAAAAACAGTTTCTTCATCCTTTTTCTAGTAAAGTAAAAATGTACCTCATATCAAAAACAACAAAATATTCCTTTCATACCATTTATAAAATTTTAACAATGGGTAAAATTCACTCTAAAAAATTATAAAATAATAGAAATAATATTTTCTGACACATAATTAGGAAACATGAACATGGATGATAAATATACCCATGTAAATACTTATATATAAGTAATGCCGAATGATAATGAGAATACGATATTGTCCCTTACTAATTTATAATCAATAGAATAATATGCCTATAAAATAAACTAAATTATTTTAAGATAATAGCATTATTAATAATAACTATAAAAACATTCATGTAATTCATAATCAGAACTGCAATGAAATATTTGCTGTATAAAGAATATGCCCATAAAAATAAAAGTGAGACAATATAATCCTAACTATATGTGTATATCCATTTTTTGTATTCATAAATCATGTATAATGATTTAAATAATGTTAATCACTTATTTTATAATACTATTAATTTTTTTGATATCATATATGATCATATTAAAATCTCTATTTTAATAACATTATAACTCATCCATCGGGTATTAACTGCATTATTTTCTTCTTCAGGTTTTGTAAGATGATTTATTGATACACTGCTTAGAATATAGTTATATAATTTAAAGAATTATATAAATTTAATATATTTAATATTTCATATTCAAAAATATTTTTATAAATTTTTTAAAATTTATATCATGTTGAATGAATCACAACACCTCGTAGAGATGATAGGTTGTACATACACACGAGAGACGGTATCGTTCCCAAAATTAGGAAATGTATTGGATGTTATTGGTATAGAATTTGTTAAATAAAATATATTATGTTATAATAATCATATATAGTTATTATCATCTTCATTATACTCATCCATTAACGGTGGTGGTTAAAAATATATTATACAATAGAGTGGAGAATGTCGGCCTCATGTACCCACACAAGATGATTTTATTTTTTGTAGGATGGATTTAATATGGAATAAGGGTGTTCCATAAACATAATAATATATATTTATATTAGTGATTTTTCTATATTAATTAATAATCTAGAAAAATAAAGAGTGTGTAGAAGTTGATATGATCTTGAGAGATTCGATAAAGGATATTACCTCTTTTTCGGCATGCTCCCCTAAGATCTCCACTTAAAGGCACTAAGGTTGGTCTTTTGAGAATTATAGAACCTATTGATTGTAAATATTGAAGTTGATGAGGGAAATGGATAGATTATGGATGATACTGAAGGCTCAATGTGAAGTGAAGAGGTGAGGGAGGACGTTCCTTTTTATAATTGATGTGATGAATGTTTCCTTGATGTCAAAAAATATTAATTAATAAAATATTCAAAGCCAATAGAAAACCTAAAAAAATGTCTTATATTCTTTGATGATTTGAGATAAGGTTTTAATATCATTATCCAATAATTTTTAAACATATATATTCATCAATATAAACCTTATCATTTTAATAAATCCTTGGTTAATCTATTTTAATTTTAACTAAGGTAAAAAATTATTCCATATTAAAATAATGTAATATTTACTTATTTGATGTAAATTAGACCATAAAAAATACTTTAGAAAATTTTATACCCTTTAATAATTATTTAATATTTTAAATAATGATTTATGTTTTTTAGTTTATTTAATAATACATAAATTTTATAAATAATCAACAGTGTCAATTTTAACACTATTAAATTTATTTATTTTTAATGATATCCAAATAAGATGGTATCCTTGAACCAAATACTTTATTATATCCCTATGGGGTCAAGTTAATCCATAAAATTATGTGGATATAGTAATTGTGCTAAAATATTTTATCTTTTTTATTTTCAATAACATTAATTTGGTATTTCCATTAATAAAATAATTATTACATCTATATTGTATAATAATTTAATATAAATGTTTTTAAATAAATTTAAATAAAATTAAATAATGTAAATAAATATTCTATAATTCATATTCATATTTTTAGATGAATATATCTTTACGAAAATCCTATATTAAAAATGTTATATTTATTTAAACTAGAATGTGACCTCATCAACATCACTTTAATTTAAATAATATAACTATCATAATCCTTTTATATGGTTTGAAATGGTCATTAAATCTAGCCCTTGATTATTAAGGTCAATTTATACTCACCCTATAATATTTTTTCAGGTTTTATTATCTTTTAATGGTTATAATCATTTTAATACAAACTATTTTATTGATTTTTCATAAATCGAATGATGTCTAGATCATCAATTTATGAACTATTAATGAAAATATTTATTTACCAAAAAATAAAAATAAATTTATACGATAAATAAATAATATTAGATTTAAAATGGTTATTTATAGTCTAACTTATATTCTATATAACATTACATTAAAAATGATACAGTTGTAAAAATATGAGAAACACATTTATAAATTTTCTTTAAATAAAAAATATTAAATGTCTTAATATCATCCAGATGGCTTCCAAAGGGTATCATTTCTACCAAATAATTGTTTAAATAGAAAATCAGACATACAATAATATCATTACATGTGTTATGGTGATTTTATAATTTTATATTTTCACATAAAAACCTGATTTTCCTTTTTACCATATTAATAAAAATACCAATGTTACTATTTATAATGTCCGAAAATAAAATAATTCTTTTAAAATAATTTGTAACATATGATAAAAAATATTTATCTATGTTTAAAAATTACAAACACAAAATTTAAAGATATTAATTTAAAATTAATCCCATTTTCAGAACGAAAAACCTGTTTTAAAATATAAAACATTGCAATTAAAAGAATTATTTTTACATTTAAATTCAATGTAAAATTAATTACAATGAAATAAATTATAATAAATTATGAAAAAATTTCTATTAATAAATTAAAACCCTAAAATTATATATTTTAACGAATAAAATTATTTCTGTGAAGAAAATGTTTTCAATTAATATTTAGTGTATTTTTAATATTCATCAAAAAATGAAAGTTATCAGAAAATTATAAAAAATTGTTCCAAAGTTATTTTTTATTTCCCACTTCAAATAACATGTTTATTTTTGTAAATAGAATTTAGTAATGTGTAAAAAATGTAGATTTAAAATTGTTTATCCATTAAATGGAAACCAAAGAGCCTTTTTTGAAAAATTATTCTTTCATATAAAAATTAGATTAATTATAATATCATGTATATAAAATATATAATATGAATTTTAATGGTTATATTTAATATTTTACATATATATTATCTTAAAAAAACCCATCAGGAGATATTTTATTATTTTATGAACTCAATTATTCACATTTAAATTGTTTTTTCCAAAGAAAGTTAATATTTTTCATACCTGCCATTATAATGATGAGTTTATAATGTAACATAATAATATTTTGTCGTTCACTAAAAATTTATCTTCTATGAAATTAATTCTATCAAATGATTTGGAAATGTTTTATATCAGAAGTAAAGAAGAGTGTAGCGTGTAATGCAAGTTAAGATGGTGTTTCATGTAGCGCAAACTAATCTTGGTGTAGTGTATAACACAAGACCTCAATGAAATAAAAAATAATCTATATTATAAAAATATTTGGGTGTTACATCATACCCCCCTTAAAATTAATTTCTCCCTCAAATTTTATTGTAGTTATAAAAAGACGGAAACCCTCATCTTAAAAAAATGACCAGAAATTTCGTATAAAAATTAATAGTAGGAAAATAACTATTTCCAAAAATAAATAATGACTAGGTATCTAAGATTGATAACGTAGGAGAATATTTGGTAATGGTGTAAAATTTTAAATAATTATATAGATTGATAAAGATCAGTGACGACAATGACGTGGATGATCAAGATAAAGTTGACTAGAACAAAACCATAAGACTAGGTAGAATGAAAGAGGTCATTGATATCATAAAATTGATGATAATAGGACACACATTTACATCATGATCCCCTTTCCTAATTATTATGAATTTTTATTAGATGATATAATTACATGGTTTTGGTACATTCCCACCGTTGGTCTTCCTTTGAAAAATTTCCACTTTATATCATTGTTAATGAGATGAGGATGAATTTTTTATTCATGAAGTTTTATCATATCATGCTATCTATACATATAATGATATGTTATTATATCCATCTTTATCAAAAAAAATGATAGAAAAAGTGTCACTAGGGATCTCACTATATATCATAAGGTGTCTCTTGTTGGTCAATTTCAAAAAATGTGAACACTTTCATCATGTATTCTCTTAATTCACAGTAATTACTTGAATTATCATATATCCTTATATAAGAAATGCATATTTACTTATTCCAAAACATGTTGGATATATTTCTTAAGTCCTAAAAAGTTTTATACTTCATCCAAGATAGTATAATACCATTGAAAAAAAATATATAATTTGTTCCCAAGAAAATAGATTCATCCAATTTACCTTTTGAAATTCATCATATCCTTATCCAAACATCATTATCTTAACATATGGGACATAATAAGGGTTATTTTTCCTTTATTAATTTGTTATCCATCTATATCATCTTACTGTTAAACAACTTTTCAAGCTCCATAGAACTAATCAATATATCCATTCCCATCCTTAATATGAAACATATTCTGAAAAAACACATATATTTTATGATTCATATAACATAATCTTGGAATTCTGAGACATTCACACCTCAATCAACAAACTTTATTCTTAAACCATTACACATAATCCATCTTGAAAGTATTATCTAAAATATAAACCATTTAATTAGGTTATTAAACCATAATATAATCAAGCATCTTTGGTTTATTGTAAAAATAATAATTTTAAAGCATCCCATACATTACACTTATCATTTACTATCTCTTTATCCTGAGAAATATAATAAATACTCATATGACCTTTAGAATTCCCTAAATAAGATTTCTAATTTATAAATAGGTTTTTATAAATACCATACATTCCAAATATAAAACATTAAAGGTCATATATGTTCCATCTAGTTATTGAAATTGCCTATAAATAAAAAAAATATTTGTGAAATACATATCATAGAATAAAACCACATAAATAAGGATATTACTTATAATATTTCAACCTATTATGTATTTGTTTTAATCTTTGCTTATTAATGATTGTCACAAAAATCATGTATTATTACCTATACATAGACTTATCCTTAGTACATCCCTAAAGAAATGCTTCAAAATATCACTAGGAATCTCATTAAGGTTTTTGCAACCTATTTTCTGAAGGTTGACCAATAATTTACTCTAAAACTAATAAAAAATCACCATGTATTGAATAAATAGAAATTAAATTACTTTTATGGAATTTTAAATACATGAATCAAACATATTCCCAAAAATATATTAGTTAAGTGCCTTTGAAAACTAAGAAAACAGTCTCTTAACATGGTGAAATATCTTCAATATCTCCCATAATGATCTTTCACTCTATTTTTCCTACCTTTAAATTTTTTTTATATTGTTGGGAAAAGAAAACATAAAAATGTTGAGCTCATATTTTTATTATGTTAAATGAAATAAATAAAAAATCAAAAACAAAAAATAGATTGTATAAACATGAAAAAAAACATTTGAAATTTATACCACATTTATGAAAATCATGAGTTATGAAATAAATCTTGGTAGTTCATAAGTAATAAATCCTAAAGGAATCAAGAACCATGAGAAAATTGAATTGGAATAAAACATAGAACTGTGGAAAACACATAAGCATAGAAAATAATTTCATTATTTTTCCAGCCTCATTTCTAAGACTATCATAGTGGAAAATGTCCATTACTGAACTGAGTCTACCTGTCATTCAATCCATGTATTACTGAACCATATTTAGTTATCGATCTAGCCCCATATTACAAGACTGGATTTAAATTCCATTCTAGAAATGTATATCTCATGAGATATAAATAAATACCTAATGAATTTTGAGAATTATATAGCTCCCTCCCATCTCATAATGAAATCAATTTTATGTGTGTTACAAAATCATAAATCATTCAACTTGTCATATCCCATGAAATCAAATGGGTTTCATAAACATCATTCCATTATAAAATAATACATGTAAAACAAATAGATTTCATAAATATAATTCCATCAAAAAAATATTCAAACAACAAGAATAATAGGGATATAATACATGAAACATAACTCTATTAAATTATTCCATGAAAATAAGGTGTTATGAAAATATCCTTTCTTCAATAATTTTTTTATATTATCAAGATTCCATTTAATTTTAAAATAAATGAACTTCTTTTAAAATATATATGAAATATAATAGATGAATCTTCATATAAATAAGGTATTATGTAAATGTAAAAATCCATTCATGTTTTATAAGATTAAAAAATTCTCTTCATACGTTTTCTAGAAATGAATAAAATACCTTATATCGAAAAAGAAAAAATTTTCCTTTTATAGAATATAATAAAATTTCACAAAAGGATATATTTACTCTATAAAATTGAATAATAATAAAAATAATAATTTTAAATACATAAATAGAAAACATGGACATGTATTATAAATATACTCTAGTAAATACTAATGTATAAACAATCTCAGATAATAATGAGATTTCACAGTGATCCCATACCAATTTACAATCAGTCAAATCATATACCTCATAAAAAAGTAACATTAAATGCATATTATAACCTTCATAATAATAACAAAAAAAACATTTAGGTTCAACATAAATACAACTAAAAAGAAATAGATTGTATATAAGGAATATGTCTCACAAGAATAAAATTAAGAAAAAGTAATCTTGTACCTTAGGTCTGATGACATTTGTATGTATCTGGAACTCCTAAATAATTATTTAAATAATATCATTGATTTATTCTATGTTCATAGTAATTTTTTAAGATATATTATAGGATTATATTATCATCCATTGTTTAATAATATTATTACTCACCCATCAGGTATTAACAATATAATTTTCTTACGCATGTTTTTTCAGATATGTTCTTATTCCTCTTTTGGTTATAGTTATATCATTTAAAAATGATATTAATATAAAATATATCTTATGTTTTCCTTTGATACATTTATATTATCATTATTTAATGTATATCATGTATAATGATTCACATTGCATCATGTAGACAACATGTCATACGTACGCACGAGCGACAATATCCTTCCAATAATTGTGAAATGGTATGGAAGTTAATGGTATATAATTTCCTCAATTGTACATATATTTTTATAATAATAACATATAGTTATTATTTCAATCATTATATCCAACAATATAAGGTGGTGGTGAAAAACATAATACACCATTTCATAGATACGGTAGGTAATACATATACATATGTGGTGATTTTATTTTTTATAGGATGACTAAAAGGTGGAATAAGGTTTTTAAATAAATATAATTAGATTTCATTATATATTTTAAACATTATTTATTAATTAAAAATAAAAACATCAAAAGAATGGGATGTAGAAGATGAAATGAAATTAATAAATTCAGAAAAAGAGATTACCTCTTCTTTGGTGAGCTCCCTCTAGATCTCCTATTAAATGCACAAAAGATGGAATTTTTAGAAGAAAATAACCTCTATAATGTGAATAAGTAATTTTATAATGATAATGAGTAGGGTATGGATGCTATTTAATTCTCAATGGGGTTTAAAGAGGTGAGGGAGGAGGCACCCTCTTATAATTGGGGTGAGGGACACTTTTGGGATCTCCTAAAATATAAATTTATAATAAATTCTAAACCCTTGAGAAAACGTAAAAAATGAAACAGTTTAGAAGAAGATATGATTCAATGTTTTAATGTCATGATACAACAAATTTTAGAGAAGTTTTTATATCAATTTAAACCTTATCTTTTCAATTACCTTTTAGTTACTCTATTTTAATTTTAACTACATTAACAAATGTTTCAGTTTTAAAGAAGTATAATATTTTCTTATTGGCTGTAAAATAGACCACTAATGAAAAATTTAGAATATTTTTGATCATATAATAATTTTTATATATCATTATTTGTTTTACGATTTTAAATAATTTCATAATACATATTTTTTTTAAATAATCAATAGTGTTAACTTTCAAACAATTAAATTAATTGATTTTTTATGATTATCACGAAAAGATATTATCGCCAAAAAAATTTCATTTCATCCATAATGGGCCAATTTTATTTATAAAATTGTTTATATAAATTAATTATCCAAATTGTATTTATTTAAAACTTTTTAATAACATAATTTTTTTAATTAATAAAATTATTACTGTATCTATATTGTATAATTATTTAATATACAAATTGTATGAATAAAAATTAAAAACAAAATACCAAAATGAAAATAATTATTCTAAATTTTAGATGAATATATTTGTTTTAATATGTATTTTGGATAATAATATATTAGAAAAGATTTATTTATTTAAACTAGATTTTGACAAGTTTAACACCACATTAAATAAAATATTACAAGTGTCGCAATCCTTTCCATAACACGCCTAATTGATAATAAATAGATTCTTGGATGATTATGGTCATAAAAAAACTATTCTATAATATTAGGACAAGTATTATTGTCTTTAAATGATTATTATAGTATTAATAAAACTTATTTTATTTATTTTTGATCAATTAATTAATTTATGCATCCTCAATTTATATACTATTAAGGTAAATTTTTATATTTTAAAAATTATAAATAAATTTAAATGACAAATAAAATCTTAATATAATTATAATGAGTATCTATAGTATAATTTATATTCTATATAAGATTATATTAATAATTATATAGCTATAAATATTTGACAAGATAAATTTAACAATAATTTAAATAAAATAAATTTAATGTCCTAATATAATCTAAGTGGCTTACAAAAAAATTATTTTGATCCAAATATGGTTTAGGTTGATAATCTCCCAACCAATCATCTTAAGAAAAGTGTTATGGTATTATTATAATATTAAATTTACACTTAACTACATGATTTACCTTTTTACCATAAAATTTTTTTTACTGAAGTTAATATTCATAATGCCAAAAAGTAGGAGAATTATATAACATAATTTGGAACTAATAATTAAATATATGGAACAAATTTTTTAAATATTAAAACATAGTTGTTTTCGTAATTAATTTTAGATTAATCTCATTTTCTGAATGAAAAATTGGTCTAAAAAGATAAAACATTGCAATAGATTGAATTTTTTTTACATATGAATTCATTGTAAAATTAATCACAACATCCAAAATAATATTTAATGATAAAAAAATATTCCATTTATACATTATAACCAATAATATTATTTATGTAACCATAAAAAAATTTTGTTGAAATTTTTGTTGAAATTTTTGTTTCAATTAAAATTTATTGTACTTTTACTATTCATCAAAATGTGAAAGCAACTTAAAAAATATCAAAAAAAATTCTAAATTAATTTTTTTATATAAATGTTCCAAATAATAATTATATGTTGTTAAATAAAGTATATAAACAATGAAAAACTATAATTAAAATGGGTGCGCCATCAAAAGGCGGCAAAACTAAATTTTTAAAAATAATGTTACTCTTATCCAAAAAAAATTATTTATTCTTATATCATTTATAAAAAACATATAATATGAGTTTTAAACATTTGTATGTTTATATTTAATATATATTACATTAATAAATTCCATCAATAGTGATTTTATTATTTTATAAACTCTTTTTTTCATTTAAATAGTTATTTCAAAAGAAAGATAATAATGTTCACACCATCCATTATAATGACTAGTTTATAAGGTAACATAAAAATATTTTTTTCACATAAAACTATCCTTTTATGAAATTAATTTGAATAAATGACCATGAAATTTTGGGCAATACAACCCATGAATAGTGTTGCATATTCCACATGCTAAGATGGTGTTATCTGTAGCACATGCTAATCATGGTGTAGTGTACAAGACTAGACATAAATGAGATTAAAATGAATATAACATAAAAATATATCTGGTTGATACCAATAAAGTTCATAGTGTTCATAAAATAGTTTATTACGGTGATGGGAAATTTGATCCTGGATGATGTTTGGGTTGTATCAATTAGGGGATTTTATAAACAAAATTTAGAAAAAAAAAACAGCTTAAAGATAAAATTAATGGTTCCTTGTATTATGGTTTTAATTCCACCTAATTTATCATTTAATAACTCAATGATTTAGATCAATAATCTTAATTTTATTAGGGATGGAAGGGATTTAATATAGGTGGAATGGAATCTTTAATAGTGAATGAGTTGTGTTTCCCATGTTTTATAGGGGTATATGAATTTATGCAATAATATTTTTGAGATAATTTGAAAATCATAACATAACCTACTCGTATGTTTGTAAAAGTTTTTACATGATAATTTTGATATGATTTTTACAAATCAATCATTCTATTTTACAAAGAGCATAAACATTTTTGAGGAAAAAAACATTTTTTTGTGGGTGAGTTTGATGTGGTTACTCTTTAATGCACATTGACACTTCAATTTTATTTATAGTATTATAGACATGAAAATAGTGTATTTTGTTTAATAATTACCAAATATTATCATTTTATTACATATCTTTTAAAAAATATATTTTTTATGAAAATATTTATTTTATTGATTTTTTTTTCATTTAAATAATTTTAGAATTAAATATTTCGTTATGTTTGAAATTATATTTTTATTCATATATTTTTAACTAATAATAATATTTTGAAATTTTTTAATAATTTAATTATTTTATTAATCCTCATATTTTTTTATTTTTTATTTTTCATTTCATTTATATTATTTCTATAATTTTATCTATTCGTCAATTTTTTAATTTTTCAGTAATAAATTTTTTTACTTTTTTATTCTTAAAGTATTTAAATTAGTTATATCAGTTTAATTATATTAGTTATGTATTTAAATACTTAGTATTAATCATTTCATATTTAAATATTTAATTATATTTATTATTTTGATTAATTAAATTATTAATAAACTGAAGTAATGAACATTAGATATTTTCATTGTTTTAAATTATTTTTTTAAATTTTTTTAATCATTAATAAATTATTTATTGAATAATTTATAATTAATATTAAACTGTTTTTAACATATTTTTTTGAGAAAATAAGAATAAGAATTTTGATTTTATCTTTTTTTTCAAAGTAATATATTCGATAAATTTTGGAATTTAATTTGTTTTTTGTCGGTGTTCTTATTGCTATTTCACCAAAATCCACTAATAGTAGAAATAGTAATGATGAATCTTATGAGATACTACCATAACTCACAGTAGTGACCCATTGATTTGTTGCAACCACTGCCCAAAGGTGGCTCTTTTGAGTAACCATTCTGATCGCAACCACAACCACCTATAGTGAAATGGTTGTCAAATAAGTCAACTCCAGGCCCCCTCATCCACCTTTTTCCACCACCCATGCCTTTTCCTATAGCGAGTTCTCCCTCATAACAACCCTCTGTTTCCGTTATTCCTCCTCCATCCATGTCAACTAAACTACTCCCCACTAATCCCAAATAGTTAATCAATGAGTCACCAATAACCACAACCCAATGGTCACTCAATGAGTGACTGCCGACACCACCACCGTCCTCCACTGTTTGAAAAACTACCACCCCAAACCAATAGGAGAAACCAAAAAATAATTTGAAGAATCAAAATAAACCTAACCATAACAATAGTATAATTAAAAAATAAAACCAGAATGAAGTATCATAGAACAACAGTAAATTAGACCGAACGAAATCGATACCCACAATAGAATCAGATCTAACCGGCACTAATGGACAAAGGTTTTTTTATCACACAAATTCAAACCAAAACCATCTAGTTGTCACCAGATTTTAGTAATATGAACTAGTTGTGACTTCATCCTCATATTGTGAAGACAACGCACCGTGTCACATCCATAGTTGAACCCCTAATGTAAGCCGTCAGAGGATATCTCACACTCAATCAAGCCACACATTCTGATGTTGTATACCAGCCCACTGAAGACATTAGATCACTCTAATACCACAATAGGGCCGAACCATCATTCTCATTCTAAATATGCTGCTCAAAATATCCTCACTCTATCACTGCCTAAAGCCAACCCCTTCCCCTGGCCTTCTCTGTGATCAACCGCTCCCCCTGTCCTACTCAACCCAGCACCCCTCCCCTATTTGTCATCAATTTATTTTATATAATAATATATAAAATTATAACATGAAAAATAAATTATTTAATATATATAAAAATAATAAAAATATTTTCTTTAATACAATAATAAAAATAAAATAAAAATGTTAAATAGTTTTATTATATTATATATATTATAAATTTTTTCACACGTGTTTATAAATATAATTCAATAATGAGTATTATATTATTTTTATATATTTATCTTATAATAATAATTTTTTGTACATTAAATATATATTATTATTTATTTATATGTATATTTGTAAATTAATACATGTAATTATATTAATATATATATATATATATTATATTTATTTATAATAACTGTTACAAGTTATCTCAGCCTAAATAGGTTTTCAAATTTATATTCTTTGTAGCAGGGGATTCGATCAAGGGTGGGGATCATGGGGACATTTTGAGGGGTGGAATGAGGTCATTGATAGAGACAAACTACACCCAAGTGGATTTCACAAAAGAGATGGTGGTTAGCACATCATGGGACACCACATGGAAGGAATCTGAATTTAGATAAGATTTCACTACTTATCGGTTTTTAGGATTTTTTCCGCTTTCCAAATAATGGGAGAACGACTCCTATATGGACCTTAACCCCCTCAGAAATAGGAAATGCCTCAGATTCTTATATATGGGAATGAATTTTTCCCTTCATCATAAAAATTCATTATTTTCATTTATTTACTACGTTCTATATATACCAATGTACTAATCTATTTTTGGAATTGAATTGTGATGTTTGAGCCTCTGTTCATTCGAGATTTGTTTTGTCATCTCAGATCTCAGTAAATGGGAATCAATTTGTGTGATGATATTTAGGTTTTGAAACCTCACACAACTGGAAAAGGTTAGAATCAACGAAATCATCATCACTGTATTCTTCACCTTTTATGATCAAGACTATGAACTATGGTGAGCATGATAACATCCTTGCATAGTATCCTCTGATACATTCTTTTCTCATTTATTCTCACTTACCATTATCAATTTTTTGAACAAATAAAATTAGTTGGATTTTTTGGTTTGATGAACTCAGTTGGACTATTTAGTTTTATGATATCCTTGTCTGATTGATTTAATTGAGAAATTTATTTTGAAATTTTTAAAATTGGTCGAGAACGGAAGAACTTGGATGCTTTATTATTTATGGTTAAGGTGCGATAAGTGTTTGATATGATCCATCAAAAATTAATTGAGTGAATTGGGTGGTTTTGATTTAATAATTCAGTTGTAATATGATTGGTTGTTGAGGGTGGATCCCCATAGATCTGTCCTAGTTCTTTAAAATATTGTTATTTTCTATCTTTTATCATTTTTTATTCATTCTCTTCTAATTCCTCTATGATTTTTTTGGTCATTCAATATTTCATTTCTCCATTCACTATTTTTCAACACTTCATCTAATTGTTTCAATTTATTATTTTTTAAAATATATAAAAAAGAGTTTTGAAATGACCAATGAGGCTCTTGAAACTGCTTCCATGAGATTTACCGAGATGTTATCCACTATGCAATATCCTGAGTCATATAAATGTACCTGTGACCATCCTTGTAACAATTATTACATCATCCAACATGCTCATTTTTATGACAATGTATATGCCTATAAAAAATAAATCGATTCAAACATAAATTAAATTGAATATATCATCAATGGAATAAAAATATAAACAAATATAAATATACAAATATAAAAAATAAGTTACTACAACCATAAACATGAGGACTTCATGGAAAAATGGCTCACTAGAAAAAATAAAAAACATGATACTTGTTGTGATCTACATGTGACCATTTTTTCATAGCCCCTCTAAAAGACCATCCCACTCCTATAGTGATAAATAAATAAACCAAAAAAAGAAAAATAAAAAGTCCCTTCAAACATCATGTTTAATATTTATGGTGTGAGAATATACCACCGCATTATGAAATAAGTAAAGACTACATGTATTTAATTTTTTTTAAAATAATTTTATTTTAAAAAAATTATTGAAATTAAATTTTAATATTTTATTAAATACAAGAAATCATATTTGAAAACCCAAGTAATATTAAAAAATTAATATTTTTCATAATGAAACTATTAGAAATATTTCTTAAACTATCCCTTTTTGAAACTAGTCTATTCAAATAAATTTAAAAAATTCTATAACCCACACTAAAGAAATTTAATATCATCCAATGAAAAAAACCACTTTACAATTGATCAAATTCTTCATAATCATAAATTATATGGAAAATAAGAACAAGTAGTGTATAAAATTAGAGAATAATGGTTAGAATGTGAAATATAGATTAAAATAAAGATAGGATAGATTAATGGATTGATATTCCTCAGAAATTCCTAATTATCATGTTATGTACCCCTAAATGTTTTTAGGTTATAACCATATCTTGTCCCATTGATTCATTCCTAGGTTAATAACAAAATTTATTCTCTCTATTTACCACATAAGTGGAAATCCCATATAGTTGATCCATTCTACAATTAATCTATGTAAGAACTGAGAAATTCTATTCAGGTATGTTTTTCCTTTTCTTGGAATTTTTGAGAAAAGAGGGGTTTCTGGAAATTTTTATGTACACACCATGTAGTTTTTTATTACATTCCATGTACTTCCTTGCCATGGTAGGCCATGTGTTTCCCGTGTAACAGCAACACACACGGCAGTGTGATAGTGACTTGGAGGCCGCATAATTTAGAGTATAGAAACAGAAAGTACATGCTGTGTACTCCAAAAGTACACACTGTGTATTTTGTTTTTTTCATTAAAAGTACTATGGTCAAGTATGACAGAAAAAAGTCTATTTTTTAGGTCCCGTTAATCCGAGAGCACTAAGAAGCCACGGATATTCAACAATCTCCTGAGCCTACATCCGTCCTCTGATTCGAACACTGTCGATTGCATTGGAATTGCATCAGTGAGTTCTCTTTTCTGCTGGAACCTCATTTCTTGAATTCCATTCTTTTCCAAGTTATATTGGGTAGAACATTTTAAACATTTTATTAGATATACGACATTACAAGGAGATTCAATTTTTTAGGATCATGTTTATTGATCTTTTAAACCATAGGTAGGTAGTTTGTGCCTTTCTGTAGGAATTGTATGATTTATATGTGCAATTTCACCCAATACCCATGAATGGGGTATTTCACATTTACCATTTTAGCCATATTGTTTCTCTGTTATGATAGTATGCTTGAGTAGATGATAATTGATTATGAATAGGGTTATTTTTGTGCTTTGGATGTATTTACCATGCATGTTTTTCCTTTTTTTGACCTTTGGGTCTTGTTTGCCTGCAGGCTGCTATTACTATCCATTCCTAGTATTATAAGATGGTGTAACTATTCTTGGTTATGTTGTTGTGCATTAGAATAATAGAAAAGTTGTTCTTCATGTTTACTTAGGACGTTGGGCACTGCTACACATGCTTGACATACACAAGTCCATGAGAACATGGTGAATAGATCATACGGAGAATTGATGTTGAGGGCTTCTCAAGAGTGTCTTTATAATTATACGACGTGAGACCATAGTGGGAATTTAAGTTGAGTTCTTCCCCACAGTGTCTGTAGTTCGTTGACGTGGGCCACATGAAGAATTCACATTTTGTGCTTCCCTAGAGTTCCTTTTGTACAATATGGGACTATAGGGGGAATGGATAGTGAGTGCATCCTCAACGAGTTTATACTTTAGCTAAACCAATGGGGTGAGAGTGTGTGATGCCCAGAGGGTTGCATATAATTTATAGGTAGAACCTGAGGGGATAGGCTATGCGTACTTCCCAGAGGGTTTCCTGTTGTATTATTTGTTTTGTTGTTGCATGCTATGTGGGGTTTTGAATGCTTAAACTGTGGATTGTTTACTGCTTAGTGCATTCTTGTTTATTGTTTTCCTTACTTTTACCTACCATATACTAACTAACTATTAAGCACATATCTTTGGGCGGTTTCCAACTAGGATTTAGTCCCACACCCTGTTTGTGGCATGCTTTTGATCCCAAAAATATTATATTGTTGCATGTATAGAAAAGGGTAAGAGCCCTTCGACTTTAGGTACTTGATTATATTGGAGCTAGAGAGAATGGGACCAAGCTGAGGCTTGCGATTCTGAGGATTTTATCATCTGTTTATATTTTGTACTTTGTTTTAGTACTGTATTCAGAATTGTTACTTGTTTGGATGCTTTCCTAGAAAAATATGTATCATGCATCATTTATATATAATTTTCTCCAGTTTTTTCTTTATCAGTGTTACACTATTTACTATTTTTGGATATTTACTACTCCCTCTATTGTGTTTTGTTTAATTCTGTTGTGTACTCTCCCAATAAAGTCATAGATTCCTTACCATCACACCCAAGGCCCTCCCTGCTAGTCGACAACCTCTGACATTTGGGGAAATGTGCTTGAGGCCATGTGACCAACTGGGTATTGGGTGCCTCTGGGTGGCTTCCGGAACCGAGACGTTATAGAGTGGTATCACAGGTGATGTTATTTTCTCTTCATTTACTATTAGGAACCTATAGCCAGGGATAGGATGAAATAGGTACATGGTAATAATTTGTGCCTACGAGTAGCTAACCCATGTACTAGGAAAATAAATATGCTTAGTTATTTCAATTTTCTGGTTTTCAATTTTATGGTCGATTTGATTTTCATCATTGGATGATTCTCATGTTTTCTGTGGTTACCGTTGATGTTAATGAGGAACTATTTCTTTCACAACCCGATGAGAAGAGGGTGTTCCATCTCATGCATCATATAGTCACTTGTTATAAATAACATTCCATGCATTCATTCCACGCCATCTGGGATGCATTAGCAATTGAATGTTTTTGTGATAGATGCTGTGTAGAATATGCATGTTGTTGTGATAGATTCCTTGATAGAAATACCTGTTGTTTGATATGGAATTGTGTGTCAGGTTTTGATTGAATGAATTCCAAACTTTGGTTCTTGAAGTATTTCGGGCCCTCACGGACCAGAATTTGGTGAATCATTGCATTGTTCTCTTGTTTATAACTTGAATAGGATTCAAAACATTGATTCACAGGGGGTATGGGCCCTCACGGAAAAGAATTTCGTAATTTCAGTGCGTGTTTCAGTGTTTTTTAGTTTCTGGTGTTGTTTCTGATGCTTACTATCTGGGAAAACAAAAAATACACACCGTGTAATGTTATGTACATGCCATGTTTTCTTCTATTCGAGAAGAAACAATTTTTCTTATGTACATGTCGTTTACTTTTTGTACACGCTGTTTAGTCTCTGACCATGTCGTAGGTTGTTAAGGTAGTGAAAAGGGAAGAGAGACGTCCGGTGGAAATACGTCGTGTCCGTGTTGAACACACCATGTAGTATAATCCTAGGAACCTAGCCGTGTATCTAACAACACAGTTCGGTGGAGTCTTGTTGTGTCCCCCATGACCACGCCGTGTAGTCTGGCCTAAGTACCTGGCCCTATCACGGAAAACACGGGTCGGTGTAATCCTTTAACGTACACACCGTGTCTATTAAGAATACATTGTATAGTTTGAGCCATGTGTCTGACTGTGTCACTAACAACACGGGTCAGGTGAAGCTTGTACAGTACATGCATTGTCTACCTTGAACACGCTGTGTAGTCTTATATTAGGAGATCTGTGTGGATTAACTGTGTAGAAGGACCTGGGAAGGGGAAGGGGATTCAAGTACATGCCATGTGTTTTGAAAACACACTATGTGTTTTGGGTGTTACATGACTAGTTTTGGAAAACGTACATGCCCGTGTGAATGACTTCAGATAACATGCCAAGTAGGTAGTATACACGCCGTGTAATCATGTTTTCTAAAACATGAATGTTTTCTTCCTCTTGTTCTCTTCTTACACTCCTTGTTTTTTGTCCTTGATAATTTTGATCTAACGTTTGCACTTGACCTTGTAGAGTCATTCCACAGAGATGTCCTCTAGTTGTATGTCAGTTTCTAGGTGGTGATCGGACACCAGACATGGATGATCAGGGACCACCGGAATATACACTTGTTGTGACAGTCTTGGCACCAGTAGTTATTCCTGTTTCTGGTGATGATGCACAGTTCAGGGAAGGCTTAATGAGGATGATGCAGAATTTTCAGGGAGCACTGCCTCCTACCCTGTCGATGGATGGTTTGACATGGATCTTCCAGTAGTAGAATTCTCCCACCTTCTCAATGGAAAGAGGACCTCAGGCTGTAGAGTCATGGATTGAATCCATTCTAACGATCTTTGAGCATTTGGAGAGGCCTCCAGAGATGAGAGTCAGGGTTGCTACCTATATGCTACGAGATTCAACGAGGAGATGGTGGTATGTGATCTCATAGGTGGGTTATCAGTAGGTTATATTTTGGGAGTATTTCCAGTTCATCATCTATCACTACTTCTATTCGGAGACCCTGAGGGCGGATTGAGCCATGTATTTTATGAGACATGAGTAGGGTACCCTCTCTGTTATGGAGTACTCCTCTCGTTTCACTGAGATTTAGGATTTCACACCCTTCCTAGGAGGGGATGGGATATTCTTGGAATGGAAGATCGAGGTTGGACTTAGATAGTACATCTGCTCTCAGGTGAATATCTTCAGGTTGACTTCCATGGCTTCCATCATCAACTAGGTACTGATCACTTAGAAGAATCTGAGGGAATCCGGGTTTGTGAGCCAGGGTGGCTCGACATCCAAAATTAGTGCTCTGCCAACTGATAGCCAGAAGCACCATAGGGAGACTACATGTGGAGATCTGAGTAAGCAGGATGCATTTTCTGGTAGTTGTGTGGTGTGCTACCAGTGCAGGAGCAGTGGGCATATGAGGTCGTAGTGCCATAGAGACCTGGTGGATTGCTGATCTTGCGACAAGTTGGGAAACCATCAGCGTTTCGGTCAGATTTTTCACCAGTATCTGGTGATATGGGTTCATCTATGACTCTTCATATAGGATAATCTCCACCATTTTTTCACCTTTATGGGAACTAAAGTTCTTACGGCCGTTTAGGATGAGGTAGAGGTTGGGGCCGTGGTGGTCAGTCACCAGTCCACCGGCGACAATATAGTGGATCAACTCAGAGTAGTCATGTAGGGTTAGAGGGCTGTAGAGCTGGCCAGACATTTGAAGTGGAGCAAACCCATCATGAGCAGTATATCTACCCCTCTATATTTTGAGGTATGATCCATGTTTCCTTGGTTTTATCATCAGCTATTTTTAATACTGGTGCTACACATAGAATTATATTTTTCATTGTTGTGGAGAACCTTCGACACTGTATATGTTTTTCTGTCGATGTTTGGACACTAGATACTCTGTTGGGGACAAGAACATATGTTGAACGTTAGTGCAAAGAGTTCCCTCTTGAGGTTGGTGGGTGTCACTTCTTTTGGGAACTCTATGTCCTAGAGATGACAGGATATGATATCATTCTCAGAATAGACAGGCTAGTTCCCTTCCAGGCAGTAGTCGACTGTTATCATGCAGGGTGAGTTTCATATCACCAGTGGGTGGATATTTCCTATAACATTAGTTTTCAAGAAACCATTCAGATGGAAACTTATGTGGATTTATAAGGTAGGCCATGCTGATAACCTTTATGTTGGATGGAGGCAGGAGAGGTAGCTTTGCTCGAACCTCGTCTTGTTCAGGAGACCTTGGAGTAGATAGAGTTGATTTAGAAGAGGATGGCTACTACACAGTCTCCACAGATGTCTTATGATGATCAGTGGAGATGACCTCTAGGGTTTGAGGTTGGGGATCCAGTTTTTCTACGTTTTACACCATGGTAGGGACACAAGAGGATCATGAGATAGGGTATGCTTTCGACGAGGTATGGCGGGCTATTTGAGGTGTTGGAGAGAGTTCAGCCGGTTGCCTATCGGTTGTAGTTTCCTAAGAGGTACCAAGCTACGCATGATGTTTTTCACTTCTATTATCTCCAATGATACTTTTCAGACCCTTCTCATGTCTTCCAACCCAAGGAAGTTGAGCTCGATGTGAATGCATCATTTTAGGAGAATCCTATACAGATTGTGGACCACAGTACAAAGGTTCTCCATAGCCGGTCTATCCCATTGGTATGAGTGTTGTGGCAGCACAGGCGGGTGTAAGAAAAGATGTGGGAGATAGAGACCGATATACGATCACAATGGCCAAAACTATTCGAGGTTTATTCTTCTACGCCATACTAGGGAAATTTGGGGATGTATTTATTTAAGGGGGGATGTTTGTAAGAACTTGGACATTCATTTCAAGAATTTTATTCCTTTTCCTCGAGTTTTTGAGAAAATAGGAGTTTCTGGAAATTTTCTAAGTACATGCCTTGTACATTGTGAGTACATGCCTTGTACTTCCTTTCCGCAGTAGGCCGTGTGCTGGCTGTGTAATAGGCACACACACAGCCATCTGAGAGTGACATGGAGGCCGCCTAATGTGGAGTATAGAAACAGTAAGTACACGCCGTGTACTCCTAAAGTACAACCTGTGTATTTTGTTTTTTGTTAAATGCATTGGGGTCCCTTCTGACAGACAAAACTACATTCTTTTAGGTCTCGTTCGTCCAAGAGGGACGAGCACCAGCGGATCATTGACGAGAACCCGAGCCTCTGTCAGCCCACTGATTTGAAAACTCCTGATTGCATTGGAATCACTTCAGTGAGTTCTCTCTTTTGCTGGAACCTCATTTAATGATTTCTATTCTTTTCCATGTTATAATGGGTTGAGATTTTTATACATTTTCGTAGATCTCTAGAATTACAAGGAGATTCAAGCTTCTAGGTTCAAGATTATTGATCTCCTAAACCCGAGGTAGGTATGTTGTCGCTTTCTATAGGAAGTCAATGAGTTAAATGTTCAATTTCTCCCAATACCCAAGAATTGGGTATTGCATGTTTATCTTTTTAGCCCTAGTTTTTCTCTGTATTGATGCTATTCTGGAGTAAATGATAATTGATTGTGAATTGGGTGATTTTTTGTTCTTTGGATGTATTTCCCCTACATATTTTTCCTATTTTTACCTTTGGGTCATGTTTTCCTATAAGATGCTATTACTATCCATGACTAATATTAATGGATGTTGTGAAAGTTATTCTATTATGTTGTTGTGTTTTATAATGCTAGCCATATTTTTATTGAGGTTTACTTGGGCCATTACACACTACTACACTTTCATGACTTAAGCTATTCCGTGAGAACCTGGTGTCTGGACCATGGGGAGAATTGACATTGAGGGATTCTCCAAAGTTTCTTTATAATTATAAGATGCGAGACCACCAGGGGTATTGACATTGAGTGCTTTCCTAGAGTGTCTGTAGTTCCTTGACATGGGATATAGGGGGAATTGACGTTGAGTGCTTCCCCAGAGTTCATTTAGTACGATACGAGACTATATGAGGAATTGACTGTGAGTGCTTCCTTAGAGAGTCAATAATTTTTCTGAACCATAGAGGTGAGACAGTGTGTTATTCCTATAGGGTTTCTTATACTTGATATGTAGGACTATATGTGATAGATTGTGGGTACTTCATGAAGGGTTACCAGTTGTGTTATCTGTTTTTCTATTGCATGCTGTGTGGTGTTTTGAATGCTTAAACTATGGATTTTTACTGCTTAGTTCTTTCTTGTTTATTTCTTTATGTACTTTTAACTTCTGTATACTCACTGACTATTAGGAATAGATATTTGATTGGTTTCCTACTAGGATTTAGTTCCACACCTCGTTTGGGCCATGATTTTGGGCCTAAACAGATTATATTACTACAGGTACAGACAGGGGAAATCACCCTACGACTTCATATACTTGATTGCATTGGAGCTGGAGAGCATCGGACCAAGGCGAGGCTTGCGATACTGAGGAGTTACTCATCTATTTTTCTTTTGTACATTGTTTTAGTACTTTATTCAGAATTTTGATTTTTTTTCTACTATCCAATATATATATATATATATATATATATCTTGCATAATTTATATATATATTTCTCCAGTTGTTTCTTTACGAGTCTTCCGTTGTTTACTATTGATGGAAATTTACTACTTCAGCTTTTGTGTGTTGTTTACATCGGTGTGTACTCTGTCAATGAGGGCATAGTTTCCCCCCATCACACCCAAGGCCCTCCCTACTAGTTGGCAGGCATTGGCATTTGAAAAAATGTGCTTGATGCCATGTGACCAACTGGGTATGGGGTGCCTCTATGTGGCTTTCGAAACTGGAACATTTCAATTTACTCATTATATTAATGACTATATGGTTACAACTTATAAAACCTTTCTATGATACATATGATCCCAATAAAAATTTAAATTAGATGTTGAGATTGAATGGATACATTTTAATCTATATTAATACCATAAAAATCACATAAAAAAGTCCCACCTCCCTAAATCTACAGATGTGACCCCCATCATAATACAATCACTACCAAAATACATGTTCTATACATTTTGGTGAAGCCCATATATAAATGATTATAAATGTTTCATCTACGACTTATATTTGATATGTAGTGATACCCTTAAAATTTTATATAATTAAATACAATTTTATAACTACTTTTTATGTAACAATCAATCCATTATATCTTGATTATAAATTACACATGTTAAAAATATTTTTGAAAGTGGTGTAAAACCCAAGGGACAATTTAGAAACCCATGTTTTTTAATTTTGTCCTATAATAATCAAATATAAATATATAATTTTATTAACGTATGTTTTTGGACATGTGTAAAAATATATTTTCAAATACAAAATTAGACATATTTAAATATATATAGAAAACACTAAGAAGAAATATAAGGAACAACATTTTTATCAACTCAACATCATCATGGGTTCTTATAAAATAAACATAAAAATATATATAATAAATTTTGAATCACGTCAAAAAATACCAGAAGACTATAAAACAAAGTTATGGATGTTACAAAAATTAAATTTTTATATTAAACAATGATTATTATACTAAAAATTATTTTGTTTATTTTATAAAACATAGTGAATCTTACATATTAATAAATCTCCTGAATGTATGCTTTAAAGAAGAAAATCCATTAAATTTAACCACCTACCTCATATAATGTTTAGATTTGATGAATCATCAAATTCAATAGTAAAAAAAAACTGAAACAATCTCCAAAACTTGGAACATCATGAATGATAAGAAATTTTTTCCAACCTCACACAATTGTTAGAAAATGAGATAATCATGGAAACAAAAATACAGATAAGATGAAATTAATAAAGTGGATAAGATGAACAAGAATTTCATAGGCCGAGAAACTAATAAATCATGTGTTTAATTCTTCAAACCCCTAGGGTGGTGAAACAAAGGTTCACACAATACCATCCTTGTAAATTTCACATGATTGAGGAGTACGGGCTCTAGTGGGGTTTTATTTTGGGAAGTATAGAATAATAGATTCATGTTTTATAATTTTTATACAGTCTAATGGGTTTTGCAGAACGTGTTTCCAAATATTTCACTAATTTTTCACCCACCATAATACTTATTTGAATACATATAATGTTTTGATTCATTTTTTGGAAAAAAATTCACCAACTATGTGATATGTTTTTGTTAATAATTTCATTCTTTTATAGATAGCTAAATAGTTTCTCCAAACTATATACAAAACCTTTTACCCTGAACTAAACTTCAAAAAATTACAATTTTATGCATGTTCAATAGGAAACTCATGAACCTGAACATATATAAATAAAATAATAATATAACAAAGAATCGAAATGTTATTTTTTTAAAATTCTCCACACTATAATAATTTATACCCCTGAAATTTAATAAATTTTAAAAAATGGAATAAACTCAATAAACACTCTAAGTAATAAAATATTGAAACTTATAACTAGGTCTTCAATAACTATCAAAAAAAATTGAACCACCATGAATCACAACCAACTTATCCAATGTGAAAATCATCAATTGGGTATCTAGTGTATATCTCCCCGTAGTTTTATAATCCACTTTCATGGTTGATCTATGAAACTACAATGAGATAATAATCAAAGTAAAACACTTGGTGACTAATGAAACCAACAAATAAAAATAAATATCCATAAATTTAAAAATGAAAATGATCACACTCTAGATCAGTAATTAACAACGAACATCCCAAAAAATTCAAACTATTATATTTAACAAAGTAAAAGATGTTAGAAATCCAGAATGAAATAAAATGTAATGGGACACATCAAATGTCAAACTATAGAACCCTATATTGATTCTATGGTATTAAAAGAATTATGAATAATATATTCAACTTAATATAAAACTATTTAATATTTATCAAAAAACCATAGTGGATATTTTTTTTGAAACATCTAAACAGAATGTCTTAGATTTCCAAAACCAATATCATTTTGGGAATACGAGAGATTTTTTCTTCTTTGAAGAAGTGAAAAAATAGATGAAGGTGATCCTAGTATGGGTTACAACCATCTCTTGTCTCTATTATATGATTAAACCTATCTATATCCCAATGTGATAATAAAACCACCAACCATGGGATTCCATATAAGAATTGACTATTCCCAGAACACATCATACACTAAATCATGAAACAATGTTTTTTAATAGAAAAAATAATTATGTGAGATCTAAATGAATACCCTCCAAGAAAAATTGAGACTTGAAAGAATCATATGACAATGTATTAGGAAAAAGGGACCATACATTTAAATGGAAAAATGTACTCCTTCACTATTCAGTGAACCTTCTAGTGACTCATTAGCTCTTCAATGTTTCCCCCACAAACTCTTTGCAGATTATAAACTAAGATAACATGGTTATAAATAATTACTATCACATTAAATCTTCATAAAAAGTCGATAAAACCACCTACATTCTATTAAATCCAATCTACTCAAGAAAACCCAAGGAAACTCTCATTTTGAAGGATTGAAGAGTTCCCAATGCATCAAATACTTCCTAAAATATTTATAAAGAATCTATACCCTCTAAAGTAACCATGTTACTATGAAATATTTTAAAATAATTATAATATGTCATATCCTCCGCTCTATTATTATCATCGGTAAATCCATGAATTAAAAAAATCATCACACTTTCATATATGATTATTTAGAAATCTTATAGGCTATAAAATATACATAACCAAAAAGTTTTGTGCCCCAATCAAATAAAAATTTTATATAATAAAATATAAATAAAATAAAATATTTATTGAAAATAATAACGAAATAAACTAATTGAATTCAATAAAATTATTTCGGAAATTCTCATTTTAATGATGTATAAACTTCACATTTAAATTTCAGACATACAATATTCAGCATAAAATCACATTAAACCCCACACCTTAATTCAAAAATTTATTTTTACACATTAATATATTTAAAATCCACATTAATCCATTAATGAAAACATTCAAAAGTTTTGTGACATATATTCCCACCATTATATTTCATGATTATCCTCCTGAAAATTTAAGAACCACCCATATATTATTTAAGAGAAGTTTCAATTTCATATTTTTATTAAAATAAAACCAACTTCCACAAACAAACTATTATTTATAAATCATCCTTGTAACATGTCATTAATTTAATAGAAATTTTTTTGATATATTATACAATACACAACACGAAGATTAATAAAATGAAAAAATATTATTCTTCAAAAAATGACTGTAATAACCTAAATATAGAATTTGTGGGAATGAATTAGTTTAATTTAATAAGGATATATATATAT
Organism: Viscum album; assembly: GCA_963277665.1. Taxonomy (NCBI): domain Eukaryota; kingdom Viridiplantae; phylum Streptophyta; class Magnoliopsida; order Santalales; family Viscaceae; genus Viscum; species Viscum album. Next base: position 130,860 of record CAUJRU010000606.1, read on the forward strand.
ATATCTAATTTAACTATAATTTTTTTAATAATCCATAAGAAATAATAAATCAATTTTATGTTATGAAATGTTATTCTTTAAAATTGGTTTCCTTAAAAAATTGATATTTTTGGATTTTTAATGAAAATATATAAATTATTTTTTTAGTCATTTAGAATTTTTTTGATGTAAATTTAATATTTATTTTAATTATGAAAATTTTATCTTTGAGTAAAATAGTTCTATTTTTATATAATAATTAGGTTTTTTATTATTTTTGAATATACTATTTGTATTCAAAATTTTATTTTTATTTCAAGATTATACAAATTTAATTTTTTACATAATTGGTTTTGATAAAAAAAAATTATCCTATATTATTAAAAATTCTATTAAGTGATTTAAAATAAAATTTATGGTTCGATTTGTGATAAAAATTAATATATAAAATCATTTTTTTGAGAAAATATTTTTTAGTTGTATTTAATATTTTTATCTTAAATTAATATCTTACACATTTATAAATTGAATCATTAAAAATATATTACTAGTTTGTAATTCAGAGGTTAAAATTTTGTAAATATGGCTCTTATTTTTTTCATTTTGGTTATTAAACATAGTAAATATCTGTCAACACAATAAGGGTAAATGAGGTAATACATGTTAAAAATAATAAGATTATGACTAAAAATGACCATAAAACTTTTGTTTAGCTTAATGGAATATTTTATCCTTTTCTATTTCAATCAATTTTCTAAAATATAGAATATTTATTCTATATTTCATTGATTTTTACCATTATAATTTTTATGTAAAAGATAAGGTCAAAAATGTGACTTTATTAATTTTAATTTTGATAACATTTTTTAATGGGATTAACACAATATATGTTCAGTTATACTTTTTTATTTCAAGTTTTAAATTTTTTTATTATGTAATTTATTTTGGATTTTAACTGATGAAATGACCCCCATATATCTGTATTGTATGCCAAAATAATAGTTAAATTAGTGTTTTTTTAATTTTCATATTTAATTTTTTTTCATGATTTCATTAATGTATAAGTAATAAATTATGTCAAAAAGGACATTATTTCTATTTACATAAAAAATATATCTTATAAAATAATATAAAAATCATTAAAATGCTCAAGAGGATAGGTAGGGTAATATAATATATTTTATGTCATTTTTTTCCATTTAGGGTCTAATTTGTAAGGTATATGTAAAATTATAACCCATTTAATACTAGAAAATTTATTATTACAATTAAGGAATAATAAATAAACCAAGGGTTTCTCAAAAAAACAAGGGGTAAAATAAAACATAAAACATTAAATTTTCCTATTGATTATTATTTCAACCGTATAATGTCATGGATTCTAAATTTATTACATATTATAGAACTTAAACATGAAAATGAATTTATTATTTTAAAATATATTTTTTATTCTGTGTGTGAGATTTCATTCACTAAAGGAGGTGACAACTGTCATCTCTTAAATAAACTACCTAGAGCCTATTATCATTAAAAAAACCTAAAACCCCACTTATCAATACCCTTTTTTATTTTTAGTAGGTTTTGGTATTCCTAAAACTCTAATATTATGTCCCTTTAGATAATATATATATGAAGTCTACCGAAGAAAATGTTATAATCTTTACTAACTCTTTCAAAGTTATTTCTTCATCTATTCAAAATAATTATTTTATACCTATAATAAATTATGAAACCAAGACCATATATATGATTTGATTTAATTATTATTATGGTACAACCATTTTACAAAATATTTCCATCCAAAAAATGAAGAAATCACATGTGCATACATAAGACTTACCTTCTCCAAGTAACGGGGTAATTCATTTTTCATGACAACTTATGTTTTATGTATATAAATATGGAACAAAAAACTATATATAATATATAATTTTTTATAATTATTATGAAATTATAATATCATATAAATATTTTTTACAATACTTTCAATTGAAAAATGAAAACATTGCTCGTGGGTACGTGTGGACTACCACATTTATGAAGCGATGCAACTCATTTTCCATTTATAATTTCCATTTATTGTAATAAGGAAATATTTTATCAATATAGGTTATATATATATCATTATTGAAATTATTTAAATTGTGGACCAATGAACAATTTACAATAAACAAAACTACCAAATCAAAACAATCTTGAAAAGAGATGTAGTTATCAACTTGAATAGTGAATTTAATAATGAATTTTTAATAAATGGTTTATTAAATGTTATAAATAAACAATATAAATTACGATATATATGAGTATGGTTCTATATAATATTTAAAAAAAGTATATATTTATTATCTAATAGTTTCTATTGTATAAAAAGGTTGTCAGACCTAAGGTAATAATTTTTCATCCCACTTTTTCTTCTAAGAGACATATACCATATTGAAGAATAGTTACATTCCTGTGGTGAATATAATACCACACGTATAAGATATATATTTATTAACTTTATATTAAATTTATTTAGTTTTTAATATGATTATATTGTTTTCTATGGGTTTATTATTAAAAAATTACCAAATCAGTAAGTGTTTATTTCATTATCTCATCATTACTCGTGTTTGTTCCTGTCATATTATCTACTAGGAAAATTAATTTTTATTTCAATCATAAAACAAACAATACTTAGTCAATTATTACTCTTTATTTAATTTAATAGCTTTTCACTCATTTTACACTCATTATATGATAAATATAACTAAATAATTTTTATGGAAAATTAATTGTTTTCGTCTCAGCCTTGAATATTTTTCTTCCATAACAATAATTTACATTTAAATGTTTTAAAAAAATATCAAATGATTTATTAAGTTAAATTTTACCCATGTCGAACTTCACCAAAATCAATTAATAGAAATTTTCCTCCAATTTTTTAAATGAGGTAAATTTTTAAACATCCTAAAAAAGTGTGATGGAAATGTTTTTTTAACCAATACAGCAGGAATTGAATTTTTTATCATTATGAACACATAATTTTTAAATCTTCTATTGGGGTTTTATATATTTCTTATAAGGAACATTATTTTGATAATAATTTGGGAACTTTTAATAATTTTAATAAGAGATTTCATAATGAACATGAGTTTTATCCTCATGATTTTTTGGAGATTTTTTGAGTTTTTTTATTTATGATATCACTAGTTTTTGAAGACTATTATTTATAGAGGATATAATAAAAAGATAACATACACCATATTTTCTGGATGGTTTATTTCATATTTTATTGGGAATATATTTTTATTCTAAATGCTAGTTCTTGAATACATATAATAATTGATTTTAGATAAACCATGATTGGGTTGAATTTTTAGTTCATATGATGAATGAACATGATAAATTCAGTGTCATTCGGGACGTAGAATTACATATCCCCATGATTCATCTATCGCTATCTTGATACTAGCTTATTTTATATCCTTATTATAAAGTATATTTCTGTATTCAAACCCATATATTTAATTTTCATAGTACAATGACTCGATGATAAGTTTCATATTCCTATAAATATTCACTTCATTATAAAACCATTTTGTGATTCTAAATTAATTATCTTGAAAAATATATATTGAAATGTTTCAACCAAATGTGATTATTTATATTGAATCGTTTTATCTTCTTTTAGTACTGCCATTTTTTTCATAATGGTTAAGTAATTGATTAAATGATATGTTCTTTCAATTGTTACCATTTGAAAATTTGTTAGGTCTTAATCATGATACTATACAATATATTTAACCCTTATGGATTATATTATCTCACAATAATATTTATTCATTTCCCTATGATACAAATAAGGAATCATTGAATGAGTTCAAGGTTACAGAATATTTAGATTCACTGTGTTTTGTAATTTATTTTTTCATATATAATGTGTGATTGATGTATATATCTAGTATACCAATAAATATAAACTATTATGTCCTTTTGGGGCTGATTAGTTGTTTTTATTTCCACTTTAAAAATTCAACCCAACCTATGGGATATATGGTTTTGAGTCTATGCAATTTTTATTATAATATATGGAAAACAAGATTTAGGATAAAATATATTAGGCATCATATTACAATGAATTAATTTATGTATAAGTACAATTATTGGATAAAAATATACTTTTTTGGTCAGGTATATAATATGAGATCACCCAAAATTATTGTTAGGTCTCATACTATTCTTTTTGGATTTCATAAATGTAGAAACTAGAATGAATAATGTTATGATTGAATGTGATAAAAAATTTATGAAAATGAAAAACTCTAAAAGATGATTAAAGGATAGAAATATTTTGTTATTGTGAATAATTAGTTATTTTGATACACAATAAAAACCCTAAATCATTTCTAACTCTATGACTCACTAAATATTAGAGGAGTTTAGTTTTCAATGATCTATATTGTTAGAGTCCATGGAAGAATGAAGTGTAATTTTCCTTCTTATAAAAAATGTGTAAAGAGACACACTATATAATTTCTCAATGGAATGAGACAATGTTTTACGTGTAGGAAATAATAGAATATATGAAAAAAAATTCAATAAAATATGAATATTTCGATATGGGGATATAAAGTTCATCCTAATTTACTATTTATATTTTAATATATTATATATAGTATATATTGGAATTACCCCTTAAAATTAAACAACCCATGGGTTAAATATTGAACTATGAAGGGAACTATGATATGAAAATTGTTTAATCATTGTGATCAAAATTTTCATATATATGTATTTGATAATTATTATTCATAAATGTTATAGATGTATATGTGAGATTATGGAAATTTTTATCATGGAATGTATAAGGATTATTCCACATTATTATTCCGTTAATTATTTTAAAACATAATTTGAATTGTATCAATAGACATGAAAGGTGATTTTTTGGTAAAGTGATAATATTTATTTGTGATAAATATATTATTAACAAAGATGAAGAAAATGGTATAGTACTGGAATATTTTTTTGATATTATGAAAATGTGATTTAGGTTACCATTGATGGATTTTATTTCATTTTTTTATTTATGTATAAATTTTAGGAACTTATTTGAAAAATCAGGTTTTTTAACCCTATATGTTTTCATGTGAGGATTACATAAGTGTAATAGATTTCATCTTGTGTTTATAAAATCAAGGTTTATTATAAGTTCAAAATATTATAAAACCATTATAGGTTTTATGTGATGGAATATTGTGGGGATATGATTTTTTTATGAAGAATAATATATTGAGTCTTAGATAACCCTTTTGGTTAGTATATAATTATTATGTTCTATTGGATAATGGGATATGGATAATCATGATTAAGAGAAATTTATTTATTGAAAAGGGTGACATTTTTGAATATATTTTCGTTTAATCTAATGATAAACATTATTTATAGTATCTAAAGATCATTAATGGTATTGTTGTGAGAATTACACCATTATAAGATTAAATATTGATTTACCATCTTCATTAATAATGGTAAAAATATTATTTATTAGGTTAAAGTATATGAGACCTTTAGGATTGAAATGTGGTTTAACGTGATTGATTATTTGGTAATAATGAAATTAATGTTTTTAGAATGTATGTTAAAACGTATGGGATGGCCATTGAGGTTAATACCATTATTAATGTTGAGGATATTGAGGTCACATTGAATGTAGGAATGTTTATTTTTGGAATAATATGAGCTGAACATTTTGTGTTTTTATGAATTTTTTTTTATAAAGTATTTTATATACTTAAATAAAGAATTATACATTTTGAATATAATCTTACCCCCAAGTAAAAATATTTATTATAAATAAAATTTAATGATAAGAAGAATATAATGTTATTTTTATATATTATGTGATCTATTATATCTCTGATTTTAGTGTGATAGTGATGGAAAATTAATATTGAATACTCATCATTTATACAAAGGTAAATATTACTTTGGAAATTGATTAAGGGATTAAGTTTCTCATTTCATGTAGGTAAATATCATTATGTTCTTAATATAGATTGAAAAATAATTAATAACACTAGGAATAGAATCTTGGAAAAAATAGTTTTATCCATTTATAATAATTTTTGATCAGTCCATGATATTTTCACTCACCACATATTTTTGGTTTTATTTTAAATAACTTTATCCTAACCATGTCCTCAATAAGAGACTATTAGTCACTCAGTGTTAGTTTTCTTCAATATATTAATATTTCCCTCTTAATTAATTATATACTATTTTTAAAATAAGTTTTGTTTGTTCTAAATGATCTTTGTATTTCATTTTCCTTATTTTTAATAGGATATTTCAAACATTTTTAATATGTGGGTATTCATGAATGTAATTTTTAACATTAAGATCATTGATTTCCAAGAACAAGTTCAAATTATGATGAAACAAATTTATGTTGGGTTATGTTATTTAACACAATTATAATTTAAATGAACACTATGTTTGATAGCATATAAAATAGGAAACAAAAAGCCTAAACCAACCATGAAATATTATTATTCATATATTACCATAATATCATAGTAGTTGAAATAGTGGTCATGAATATGACTTTAAGGTTTTTTAAATATATATATATATATATATATTTATTACAATCATGATAAAATTTTAATTATTAATTCTTAACAAATATGAATTCAATATTTAGTAAAGACATTTTATTAATCAAAATACGTTTCATTAAATGAATGATTATTATTTGATTTTGAGTTAATATTATAATTAATTTATTAATAATTAAGAAATTTTACTTCTTAAAAAGAATAATCATTTATAATAATTATTTCAAATTTATATTTGATTAAATTTTTGTGGTATTTATTAAAATATTGATTTTAAAAAGAATATAGAAGATCATGGGATTTTTTAAAAATATAATTTTGTATGAATAATTCTAAAAAATCCATTTTGTTTTAAAATTAATTAAATGTAAAATTATTTATTATAAATTATTATTAATCAGTTAAAGTTCATTATAATAATTTTCCATTGTAGATTGGCATAAAAAAATTTATACTTGAATGTCCTTTTTCAAATTAATGTTTTTCATTTTGTTTTCTTCTTTTGTCATAAATTAATTTCTAATAATTTTAGATGTAGTATTTAAAAATTGGATTCATTATTTTGATATAGGATTAAATTTTATTTAATAGTCCACTAATACTTCTTTTCATAATGAATAGAAACATTATTAAATAATTTTCAAAATAGTAAAAGTAAATCAAATAATATAGGTTAAATATAATATTATTAGGACTAAAAATGGACATGGAACAATAATTTATCAAATTGTAGTAGTGCTGATTCTCCATTTACATAATTTTGGAATGTATGCAAAATTTATGACATATTTAATTCACTTAAATAATTATAGTATTTTAGTGAAAGGAGAGGTAAAAAATTTCAAATTTTTACATTTAATTTCATTAATATTTTATGATCAAGATGAAAACACCATATGTTTGGTTATAAATTATTATTTTATAGATATATTTTTTCATTACCATTTATATTTTATGTTTTTATTGATAAAATAATATACTTAAATACATATAAAACCAAAACACAATAATTATTAACTTAATAGTCAAATAAAATTAATTATTTATAAAAATCCAAAATTAATTTTTATTGAGTGAATCAATGTGTTTTAAAAATTATTTCTATATTTATGAAATATTATTTATGTGTCGAATTTATATATTTTCGTTACAAATTTTTATTTATGTATTTATTTTATAATAAAATAATTTTTTTTCAAAAATGAAATTATTGATATTTTATGAAAAAACAATATTTTATAAAATTATATTAAAAAAATCATGGAAATGATAAGTATTAATACATATGGTCTAATAATCTATCCATTTTCCAATAATGGTCCAATTCATACCTTATATGTGAAATTATAACAATTTAGGTGTGAAAAAGAAATTTTTATGGTTATGTTAAAAAAGGTTTCTAAGGGGATAAACCAAAATATACGGTTTAAAATACCACATAATTATTTTTAAAATTTTATTGAATTATGGGATTTAAATAATATCCAATATTATTCTCTAAATTACATAATAATTATACCACACAATATTTAAAGTGATATTATTATATTTGAATCATTATATTAATTCCATATGTGTCCTTTTATTATCTATAAATAGTGGCCACATATCCTATCTTATATAGAACACCAAGAGCCTCATTTCTTGAAAAATACATATAATATATATATATATATATAATTAATTTTTTTTAGTTTTTGGACTTCATAAAAGTCTAACCTAAGTATACTTAGAGAATGTCTAAATAAATTCTGCTGTTTGGGAGGTGATCATCATTTCCAACTCATTCTAATTTCATTCTTCAAATGAATCCTTTAAATATGTTGTATCCATTATAAAAAAATTAATATATTATCATTAATATACATATGTATTATTCTTAATATTTTTTTTAAATCCATCTCTTTTAAATCCTATAAAATGTGAAAACACCACTCAAGCATACATATATCTTGTCGTATCCATATAATGGTGTAATTCGTTTTTCAGCACCAATTTACATATATGGATATGAATATTCAACTAATTTGTATGTGTATATTATTTATGGCATGGATAATTTTTTTTATAATATAATACATACCTTCTTACATTCCAATCAGTTAGAAAATGATACAAATGTTCATGTTCACATATGGACTACCGTATCCCCAAAACGATGTGATCAGTTTTCAATTTACTTTATACATGGATGGTAATATGGGAATATTTAATGAATATATATGATACATACATAATTATTGAAATTATAGGTGTAATATTACCATTATAAATTTATATGTACTAAAACTGGGAAACGAAAACATAAATTAAAAACGATGTACTTATCACTACGAACAACGATTCAAATTATGAATTGTTTATAAATAGGTTGTACAATGTTATAGATAAATAATATATGGTATTATATATGTGACTATGGTCTTATAATAGATTTATTAAAATTATTTTTATATTATATATGAGTTATGAAGGCATAAAAATCTTGTTGGGGCTATGGTTGGAGTATCTCGAATCACATTTTCTCTCAAAAATTTGTCATATCTACAACTTTTTCTTTCATGTGATGTATATAATATGAAATTTATATTAAATATAATGGATTAATTTATATTCATTTTATTTAATATTTAATTTTATTTTATTCATATTATTTCTCTTATGATTTAAATGTTACTGAAGCGATAATTATATATTTAATAATACCATCAATATTCAAATTTGCATATGTTAAAGTATCGATTGGGAGAATTTTTTTATATTTTTATCTTAAAAATAATTTCTTATTTTACACTATTTTTTTATAAATTTAATTTTTTCCTTTAATTTTTTCCCTTTAATTAATCATGTTTCCAAAATCATGTTTCTATGAAAAATTGAATATTGTATTCTACTCAGTCAAGAATATTTGTTCCCTTACAGATCCAGATTTTACTTTAAATTTAATAATAAATATTTTTACTAATATACAATCATTTAATTAGAAAAATTATATAGTTTAAACTTTTATAAGGGTTTTTAATAGGAATCATTAAATTGATTTCGGTATGAGGTTGTTTTTGAATATTCATTTAAAAGTGTGAATGGAATAAATTATTACTTAAACATCATTAATTGAATTTTCCATCTTAATGAATAGTAATTTTTTGAAATCATAATATAAATGTATAGTGGATTCATTTTAAATAAATATTTTCCTTAATATTTTTTATTTTTTTAATAAGTTGTTTTGAATGGAAAATGTGAATTATCCTCAAGAATTATTCCAATTATATTTTAATGTATTTTCAAATATATTAAAATCTTTTGATGAATATTAATGCCTAATATGTATATGCACTAAATATTCCATCCACAATAGTTTTTTTGATTGTTTATATTCAAATATTTTTAATAAAGTGTTGAAATTATGTATACATTTTCTTCAAATAAAGATGGTAGTTTATTTTCGAGTTAAACTGATTATGATGTATTATTTATTCATATGATAAATTATTTGGAATTATAAATTTATAGGTGTGTCATAGAATTACATATCAATTTGATGCATCACTAGGTCTCATGAGACCATCCAGTTAGATGACCTTATTAAATGGGTTTTTTGAGTATACCTAACTATAGTTTATGATTTCATTTTACAAGGTCTCAAATTTAAGTTTCATATGTCCACCATTATGAAATTAGTAATTAATGAATATGGGAATATCTTGAATAACCTGATTGAAAATGTTATAGGGTTATGCTATTATTTTTATTGAATCATTTTATATTCATTGACACTTTCAATATAATTATTCATTCTCATGTTATTGATTAAATTTTATTTTTTCATTCATTTAACAATCCATATTTATTATCCCTAGTTTACTCAAGGTAACATAAACTATATTGATCCTTTTCTAAGAATACGATATCAGAAATATTTTTTTATTTTCCTAGGATATGAATGAAATCATGAATCAGTTCATGGTTGAGGAATATTCATTTTCACTATGTTTTTTATTTTATGTTTTTAAATATAATATGATATTCATGTCTATATCTTTTTTACCAATACTAATAATCTATTTTCTAATTTTGGAGGTGATTTTTTGTATCTAATTCCAATGTAAAAATTTAACCAACGACACTGGGGTACTAGGTTCAGGGTATTTATAATCCCAACTAAAAACACCAATAATATAAATGAATCTTGGTTCAAATGTTGTTAAGAATTAATTTTTTCTCAAGGGGATTATGTTTGGTCATTGGTTGTTACTTTGGTTTCTGAAATCACACACCAACTATAGAGAGTTACATTGGATGTAAACAGAACCATTCATAAGGTCCTCCCATTTTTTTCTAGGAGTTGTAGGGTAACTGTGTGCACCTAATTCTTTTTTTTCCTTTCACCTCAATATAAAAAAAAATCTATCAAATCACTCATATAACATTGATATAATCTCAAATAACAACAATATAAATCAAAATACATAAGGAATAACTGGTGAAATTCCAATATTCATTCCTTACTGCCTAACAACCCATGGGATCTTAAGGAACCTGGTGAGTAAGAGATGGAGACACTCATACCATAACAACATCTCTTATTATGACAATCCTATCAAGTAATATAAGAGATCACATGAAAAATTCACTCAGAGAGCATAGTATTTTGAAAAATGAAACACAACGATACTATTTTTCCATGAATGTACTCATTTTAGTGAATGAACCAGGTACTAAAGAAATCCCATTAAATACTCAAGGAGTGTTGTGGATTTTCATGAAATATAAACCTCTATTATAAAATCTAATAAGATTTTATGGGAAAAAAACCCCTAGATTAATGAAAAAATCATTGTATATTCCACCAATATGTCCATATTGATCATTTTGTAAGAAATATTATCTTCACAATGAGAATAAATAGATAAAATATGACCAAAATAAAATAATTTATAGTTGTAATAAACATTATACTAAACAATGATATATGTATATAATTGAGATGAAATTGTTTATAGAAATAAGAGGCCATTTAGCCAAAAAAAATTCTTGAAAAAATGGATATCATTATACATTACTTATATATGAATATGACCTCTTTGTACCCAACCATATATAAAACAAACCATGTAATAGAGTGACCAATAAATGAGCCTAATATAATAAAACTGAATCAGGTTTATGGAAAGTAGTTTTATAATTATGATGTGTGAATATAATAGATTTTTAGAAAACTACCAAATATTCCATTTATTTCCTTTACCAGATGAGATTATCATTTCTACTCTAAAGAAATAAAAACAAAAATATGCATTAATCATTTAAGAAAAACAACTATTATCATTATAGACCTAAACTATATAAGAACCAATTTTTTCTTAAATTATAAATTTTAAGGATATCATCAATTATCCCTTTTCAATGATTTAATTTTATAAAATTATTTGAGATAATCCTAAACTCACATTAAAGTTGAAGAATGTTATCAAAAGGAAACAATATTTCATAAGTGATATATATATGCTTATGTGGAAATGAAACAAAAAGATGAACTAGTGTAGTATAACATATGATAATACTAGAAATAATGTGAAGTAGATAGGAATTAAAATATATGAAACAATAATGGAAATATATTCATGAGAAAATCATAAACATCCCTTGATAAAACCAATGATTTTATCATTTTTTATCCATAAATTAGAATATTGATGATTTACTAATTTAATATCCTTACAACATCCATCATCTATCTTCTAATTTGACACTTACCTATAAAATTTCTATACCACAATTGATTTAGTACATCATATCTGTAGTATGAAGTAACCTTACTTCATTCCTTAGTAAGACACCTTTGAACCACGTGAAATATTGAAATATGAGGTGAGATAGGATAAAATAATTTTATAAAAAAATAAAAAAAACATATCTAGACACATAAAAAATTACAAATGTGAATCAACTCAAATTTCAATAATCACAAAGGTCATGAGGACATTCACTATGGTGGGACTCATTTTTAAATACATTATAAAGGTAAAAACTGAATGACGTATTTGATTACTAGTGACACCAATTTAAAATACCTTTGAAAATAATTCATAATTTAGTATAATTTTATAATTCATTAAAATTAACAAGAGGGCATCTAGATCATTCTTATGAAAAAAAATTAATTCTTCAATAGGAAAGTGTTTTGAAAAACAAGAAAAAATATATAAAAACCCAATTTTATTCAATTGAATCTGATGATGCCAAATATATATGTATTTATACACATAAACACACACACATAGATTATATATATATATCCATGTGTTTACATATATATTTTTATATCCACATGGACATACATATAACGAATATCAGGAATCAAAATTGAAAAAAACAAATAAAAATACATTAAGACAATCAAATCTATCAAGATATTCAATAAGATATTCAAAAATATAATTGCATCTTAATTATAAAAAATATAAAATATAATAAAATGATACCTCAATACCATAACTATATCATGTATAAGAATAAAAAATCTAGAAATGATTAAATTTTAAAAACAAACAAAAAACCAATTTATGAATTTAAATAACCACATAACATATGTTAATTTCATGAAAAAATAATAACATGTTTCTATAAGAATTAACAATGTACATATAATGGAATAAAAAAATTTAAAAATAAAAATATTACTGAAATAAATATTGTTTATATCTATTAATCACGATGTTTGATGAAATACAAATTCCATTGAACCACATATGTCTAAAAATTTGTGGATGTGATTAATGTTTTAATATGACATGTCAATATCCTAAAAAATAGTCCCATAAACCACGAATAACATGAATAAGAACGAAATATGGAGTAAAGTCACCATAGGGTTCAACAAAAAGAGAATCAAAAAATAAAAGTAGAGGAAAAAAATAACATAAAATATAAAAAAATATTTACATAGGAATAATCAATAATAAATGAAATGGAAAGACCTTCATAACTCTAAGAACTTGGATCTTTATCTCATGTATGGGTATTTATTTCTGGTGTTTTTGTGAGAAATATGAGTTTCTATAAATTTAGGAGACCGACTAAATCAGATCTCAGTTAAGACATGTACATGGCGTGTACATTAAATGAGCATGTTATGCACTTTTCTTTTTATTTGATTAACCAGAAAAGGGTCATGTCTAATTGGAAGAACACCATTATTCTTGGATAATATCATTAAGGAGTGATCTAAGCTGATGATTCTTCTCTAAGCCCCCGACCTGTTGTCCATTCTTCGAATCAACTGATGTGGATTGTGTTGGAATCACCATGGTTAGTTCTTACTTATTATAGATCCTCGTTCATTGATTTCTCCACATTCATGATATATTAGTGGTTGATATTTTTTATAGTTTTGTAGATATACCAGGTTATAGATACATTCAAAGGCTGAAATTCAACTATATCGATCATATAACACCAAGGTAGGTGGTTTGTGCCTGTCCATAGTAAGTACTTGAATTTAATGTTCAAAAGTTCCCAATACCCCTAGATTAGGGTATTGATTATTTTGTAAATTTTAACCTATAATGCATGATATGACTTTATTTCTTAAGTTAGGTATCTTCATTGATAAAAGGGTTTAATTACCTTGCAAGGGATTTGTTTTCCCATGTTGGAACTATGTTGGTCATCGGGTCTAGTTTTTCATGTTAGGCTACTTTTTTTCTCGGCCTAATGCTGTTAGGATGGAGTGATATTTTTTTACTTGCGTGTTCCATGCCTTAGAGTTGTTTAGAAAAGTATTATATTGTGATTTTACATTGTATTAGGAATATCATTTGTGCACGATGGACTTACACAGGGCTGTGGGAACCTTGTGTTGTTATCCCAAAGGGGAAATGGTCAGTGAGGGCTTTCCTAGAGTGTATGTTATACTTTTTACATTATGATACCATATTGGGAATGGACGTGTGTTCTCACACATAGTATCTGTAGTTCCATGTTGAGATAGCACTAGGGGAATTGGACATTGAGTGTTTCACCATAATGTATGTAGTTTACCGATAAAATACCACACAAGGAATTGACGGTGAGTGCTTTTATATAGAATCTTTACTAAGCTCAACCTGAGGGGTTAGACTGTGAGTACTTCCTAGCGGGTTAATTTTCATTATTTCATTGATTATATGAAAAATTTAAATGAATGTAGATGAAATTTTTGGATTGTTTACCTTTGAGTACTTCCTTGTTTACTGCTTCATTTTTCTTATTACCTGCAATATATATTTACTGACTGTTAGGAATAGATCATTGGGTGGTTGCCTACTGGGATTCATCTCACACCCTATTTGGGTCATGCATTTGGATCAAAATTGATTTTGTTGTTGTAGGTATAGATAAGGTAAGGGTCCTTTCAACTTCAGGTACTTGATTTCTGTGGAGTAGGAGAGCATGGGATCAAGCTAAGGCATGTGATGTTGTTAGAGTTGTTTACTTGTTTCTACATTATAATCTGGTTTAGCGCTGTATTAAAACATTGTGAATTTTTTGGATGATTTTTTAGATATTGTGACATGCATCATTATTCATATATATATGATGTAGTTTTTTATTTACTATCTATATTCCACTGTTCACAGTTGTATTGTAATTATTGCTTTGGCTGCTAATATCTACTCTTTCTAATGTATTAATCTTCCAATGAAAGCATACATCCAACACTATCACACCCATGTACCTCACTGCTAGTTTGCAGCCTCTATCATGTGGAGATATTTGCTTGATGCCTTGTGAACAACTGGTTATGGGGCACCTCGGGATGACAGCCGAAGTAGGGACGATACAAAGTGGTATCAGAGGAATTGTTTTCGTCATGACTTACTATCTGAAGCCTATAGTCAGAAATACGATGCAATAGGTAGTTGGTAATAATAAATGCTTGGGATTAGCTAACCTGTGTATAGGGAAATTACAATTTACATCATATATTCCAAATTTTCTAGTTCTACAATCATTATAGTTGATTTGATTTCACCGTTGGGTGATTCACATGTTTTGTGTTATGAAAATGATAATTTTGAGGATATATTTCTGTTGAAACATGATCAGAGGACGATATTCCAACTCAGGCATCATATAAGATATTTCAGGAGATCACATGTCATGAATTCTTGTCATTCGATTTAGGGTGTATTACTGATTTCATTTTTTTTGTGATAGATGGTGTGCTAGATATGAATGTTGATGTGATAAGTGACTTGATAGAATAACTTCTATTTTATATGGTATTGGATTGTTTATGGATTTGTTTGGATGAATTCCAAAAAAATTTCTTGAGGTATTATTGTCCCTAATGGTTCAGAATTTGGTGGATCATTACACTTTTATGCTTGTATATAACATGTATATGATGCCAAACATTGATTCATGGGGAGTATGGCCCCCCACGGTTCAGAATAAGGCACTTTAATGTTTGATTTAGTGTTTTTTTGGTATCATATTAGTTTCTAAGGCTTACTGACCAATAAAACCCAAAATAAATGATGTGTATTGTGGAATACACACCCTTTATCCATCATTTTGGGAAGGAACTATTTTTCGTAAGTACACACATTGTACTATTTGTACAGACCATGTAGTCTATAAATGTGTCACTGGATAAGTTTCATTCCTTGATATTCATGATCTAAAGTGCATGCTTGACCTTTCCAAGTTATGCTATCGAGATGTCCTCTAGTTGTATGCCCGATTTAGGGCAGTGACAATGCACCACACATGGTAGACTAATGACTAAATTCATATCCTCTTGTTTTTTCTATAATGGCACCAGTCGTCATTATGGATTCAGGTGCTGATGCACAGTTCTAAGATGGTTTCATGTGTTTTATGCAGACTTTCATGGGAGCACCGCATCCTACCCCATCTATGGAATACATTATAAAGATCTTTCAGTAGTATCATCCTCCCACCTTCTCAAGGAAAGTAAGACCACATTCTAAAAAATCATGGTTGGAAGCCATTCAATTGATCTTCAAGCATCTGGAGACACCTCCAAAGTGGATGGTAAGACTCACTACCTATATGCTTCAGGATTCCATTAAGAGATGGTGGGATCTAATTTTATAGGAAGGGTGATAGCAGATTGTGGATTGGAATGAGTTTCAGCTTACCGTATATGATTAAAACTACCTGGATACATTAAGGGCTGATCGAGCCTAAGAGTTCATGAGTCTGGAATAGGGTACTCTCTTGGTCATGGATTATTATTCTATCTTCATAGAGGTGCATCGCTTTACACCCATTACATGAGGTGATGAGTTCTTTTATGGCGAGGAAGCTTGGAGATGATCTCAGGCCTGTAATTTGATATCAGATAAACATCTTCTAGTTAAATTCCATAACCTCAATAATCAACCATGGGCTGATCACAAAACACAATATGAGATATTCTAGGGCTGTGAGCCCGGGCGGCTTGGCATCCAGAGTTGGTACCCCTCCGACTGACCGCAGGAAACGCCACAGGGAGTCTACGCATGGATATTTGAGGAAGAATGATACTTCTTCTCATGGCCATGTGGAGTTATACCAGTATGTGAATAGTGGGTATACGAGGACACATTTCCCGAGATACCCAGTGGAGTTCCGAACTTGCAGCGAGATAGTTCATCTTCAGAATTTTTGTTAGTTTTCTCACAAAAATATGGTGATTGGGGTTCTGTTTTTACTCCTTGTACCATAGCAGGACCACCAGTCCCACATTATACTGGGGTCTGGAGTTCTTTCGGCCGTTCATGATGTGGTGGGGGTCATAGTCGTGGTAGCCAGTCCACAAAATTTTAGAGACAACAGGGTGGTCAATAAGGGTCATATGGTCATGGTACAAGACAGAATTTTACAATAGAGTATACACATTATGATTACGATCCCAAACCATCTACAGTTCTAAGTACGATCTTAGTTTCCTCAATTTTAGCTTCTTCACTTTTTGATATAGGTGGTTCCCATATTTTTATATTTTTTTCTCTTGTGGAGATCATTGGGTTTTGTATCATTACTTCTGCTAATGTCTTGAGGCTGGACACTCTATTTAGGACATGAACGACTAGTGTATGTCAGTGCAAGGAGTTCCCCTTTATGTTTGGAGGGTGTCACTTATTTAGGGACCTCCATATCCTAGAGATGATTGACTATAATGTCATTCCAAAATGGACAGGTTATTTCTCTTCCAGGATATTGTCAACTGCTATTGACATAGGGTGAGTTTCTCATCACTAGAGGGTGGGTCGTTTCTATAAAAGAGAGAGTGGAATGTACAGGTAAGTAGAGTAGGACCTGAGCATCATGGGTTAGGAGAAGTTACAATGATTATTTCTAGTCTATATCTGTATTATTAGGGGACTTCATAGTTGGACATTTTTTTAGTGGTTGATCATTTCTGAGAAGTCGTTCCAAAGGACTTTTCAGCTTTTCCTCCAAAGTGAGAGGTATAATTTTTTTGAGATTATCCCCGGGGTATTACCAGTGTTCATTGCTCCTTATGGGATGGATACACAAGAGTTACATGATCTCAAGAACTATTTAGAGAAGTTTCAAGCAAAGGGTTCAATCTAACCATGTACTTTTCCAAGGGGTTTTCCTATGCTATCTGCGAAGAAGGCAGATGATACCCTCAGACATTGTGTGGATTATTGTATGTTGAACCAGATGATGGTCACTAACCAATATCCCTTGATAAGAATTGATGATCTCTTTGATCATATTATAGGAGCCCAGGTGTTCTCAAAGATCGGCCTGAGATCCAGTTTTCATCAGTTTCACATTAGACTATTTGATATAGCACTTATAGCCTTTCGAAGAAGGTATGTTCTATATGAGTATGTGATAATGTCATTCGGTCTCATGAATGTGCCTTAAGTTTTTATAGAACCGGTTAATCGAGTGTTACATTCATACTTGGAATTCCTTATTGTTGCCTTCATGGAAGATAACCTCATGTACTCTCACACTCGACACGAACCTTCCACACATATTAAGATTGATTTGATTACACTAAGATATAATTATTTATATGTTATGCTCTAAAAATTCCACTTTTGGATATACCTGATTCACTTCTTAGGTCATGTTATCTTAGAGACAAAAGTATTAGTAGAGCTCAAGAAAGTGAGGGAATTAGTTTCATAGGAGAATCTAAAGAACATCTTTGAGGCAAATATATTTCTAGGGATATATGGTTACTGAAGGAAT
This sequence comes from Viscum album, assembly GCA_963277665.1. Lineage (NCBI taxonomy): Eukaryota > Viridiplantae > Streptophyta > Magnoliopsida > Santalales > Viscaceae > Viscum > Viscum album. Next base: position 149,672 of record CAUJRU010000606.1, read on the forward strand.
TTCCTACATAACTTTTCATGCTTAGCAGTTCCGCTTATGGGCCAGACTACAAAGGGCCGGATGTACCTGTGGTCCAATTCTTGTGATTTAGCCTTTAAATAGATGAATGGGATGCTGACTTCAACATCGATATTAGTTTTTCTAGAGCAAGGAAAGATTCATATAGTTTACAATGATTCATTAGGTATTGGGTTGGGAGAAGTGCTTATTCTAGGGGAAGGATTAATTGCGTACGGGTCTCGACAATTGAGGCCATATAGGATGAATTACCCAACGCATGATCTTGATTTGGATTCACCTATTCTTACTATGAATTGTGGGAGACATTATCATTTGGGAGAGCATTTTGCGTTTTTCAATGAACAAAAAAGTTTCAAGTATATATATACCTTGCACGATTTGAATTTTAGACAATGAAGGTGGGATGAGTACATTTAGTGCATTGATTTGGGTTTTCCTTTACTCTTGGGAAAGGCAACACAGTTGATGATGCGTTGAGCAGGAGGAGTCAGATACATGTAGTTTAGGAGTCCAACACTGAGTGGCATCTTATGGATCAATTATTTGAGATGCATTTGGAGGTGCACGACTGATAGTGGCATATGTTTATTTCTTTTGTGGTTGTTATCTATACTATACTTAATCATGTGTGAATGATGCAACTACCAGATTCTAAAGGCATAGTCTAACAATTGAGTGTGTCAGGGGAGGACCCAATTCTGTGATGGACTGTAGGTGAGGATGAGTCATGTGTTTTCAAGGCTGTGTATGGGTTTCAATAGACATACATGTGGAGATGATGCAAGATTTTCATTCCTCAGTTTGAGTAGTTCATCATGGTGTCACCAAGACGTATCGAGATCTAAACTATCAGAATTGGAGGCCTTGTATGAAGAGAGATTTCACTAGTTTGCTGGATGAGGTGTTCCACCTATCAGCAAGTGAAGGTGGAGCACCAGCAACTATCAGCGCTTTTCCAACAGTTACCAATTCCCGAGAGGTTGTAGAATGACGTCATTATGGACATCGTGAAAGGCATACCAAGGTCACCTCTTGGGAACGATGCTACTTTTCTTGTCTTTGATAGACTCACAAAGGATTCACACTTTTTAATGATCAAGAAGTCTTTTAGGGTTGATGATCTAATAAGGTTGTACATCCAAGACATTGTATGTCTATATGGAGTTCCATACTCCATTGTTTCAAATAGGGACGCTTGTTTTTGTTCTCGAGACTGGTAGGGACTATAGAGGGAATTGGGTATATAGGTACATATGAGTACCACTTGCCATCCACAAATAGATTTCCATTCCAGAACATACGATTCTGGTTCTAAAGGACGTGCTTCTACAACGTGTCCTATATTTTGGATATTCTTGGGAGAAGCACATATCTCTAGTAGAGTTTTCCTACAATAATATTATTCAAGAAACTATTCAGATGGCACCATATGAGGCTTTGTACAGTAGGCCCTACCTATCACCCCTGTGTTGGATGGAAGTAGTAGAGGTTGCTATGATGGGACATCATCCGGTCCAAGATACCACAGAGCAGGTGGAGTTAATTCGGAAGATGATGGTTACCGCATAGTCACTATAGAAGTATTATTCCTATCGACATAGATTACCTTCAGAGTTCGAGGTCAAAGATCAGGTTTTCCAGCTTGTAACAACGTGTTTGAGAAACAGGAGGATTTTGAGATATGAAAAGATTCTGCTGAGATATGTCAGACCATTTGAGGTTTTGGGGATAGTCGGTCCAGTTTCCTATCAGTAGTAGTTACCTCAAAGGTACCAGGATAGGAACGATGTCATCAACATTTTTCAGCTACGACATTGATTCTCAGACTCCTCTCTTTTTTTTCAACTCAAGGAGGTTGAGTTAGAGGTGGACGCCATATTTGAGGAGCACCCTATCCACTTTGTTGATTGCAGTGCAAAGGTTCTCTGTGGATGGTCTGTTCTAATGGTACGGGTGTTATGGTAGCACGGAAGAGTACATGAAGAAACATGGGAGAGGGAGGTCGATGTACGATCGCAGTGGCCAGAGATGTTCTAGGATTCTTCTTCTATGCCACCAAACAAGGAGAATTCAGAGACAAGTTTATTTAAGGGGGAATCTTGTAAGAACCAGGATCTTCATCTCAGGTATGGATCTTGATTTCTGATATGTTTGAGAAAAATGGGAGTCTCTAGAAATTTAGGGGGCCACCTAAAGTGGAGCATAGATAAGACATGTACCTGGAATGTACATTAAATGAACATGATATGTAAATTTCTTTTTATTCAATTAAATAGACTAGGGTTGAATCTATTTGTTAGAACACCCTTCTTCTTCGTTCGTCTTTTCTAGGAGTGACGGAATCCAACAATTATTATCCGAGCCCATGAACTGCCTCCGTTCTCCGAATCAACTGTCATCAATTGTGTTGGAATCACCATGGCGAGTTATTCTATCTTTGAGAGCCTCATTCCTTGATTTCTCCACTTTCATGAGATATCTATGGTTGAGAGTTTTTGATGTTTTTGTATATCTAACACATTCTAGGTCAATAAAATCTTGAGGTTCGTCTATATCGATCATAGAAAGTCATGGTAGTTGGTTTGTGCCTTTATATAGTTAGTATTTGAATTTTAAGGGAAAAATTGCCCAATACCATAGATTGGGGTATTGAGTATTTTTGGAATTTAACCCTATCATTGCTATTATGCCTTGACTTCTAGAGATAGGGCTCTTTATTGATAATAGGGTTTAATTACCTTTCTACGGATGTGTTTTCCAATGTTATAACTATGTTGTCCATTGTGTCTAGTTTTTCGTGTTAGGATTCCCTGTTTTTCATGACTAGTGCTGTTAGGATAGAGTGATATTATCTGAATTGCATGTTCCATGACATTGAGCTATTTACCCAAGCAATATATTGTGATTTTACTTCGGCTATAGAATATCATTTGTGCATAATATTCTTACACAGGGTTGTGGGAACATGGTGTAGTTAGACCATAGGATAAATGGATGCTAAGGGTTTTCCTAGAGTCTAATATTCCTTTTACATTGGAAGAACCTAAGAGGATGGACGTGTGTGCTCCCTCAGAGTGTCTATAGTTCCATTTTGTGAGACCACTGTGGGGATTGGAAGATGAGTGATTACTCAGAGAGTTTATATATTTTCAATAAAATATCACATGGGGAATTGACGGTGAGTGCTTCCTCAGAGTGTCTTTTCTAAGAAGAACCTAATGGTTTAAACTATGAGTACTTCCGAGAGGGTTTTTTGTGATTATTTGGTTGATTATATGATAAATATTAATGAATATAGATGAAACTATAAGACTATTTAGATTTTAGTACTTCCTTGTTTATTTATTTATTTTTCTTATTACCTACCAAATATATTCACTGGCTGTTAGGCACAGATCTTTGGTGGTTTCCTACTGGGATTCGTCTCACACACGGTTTGGGTCATGCATTTTGGTCCAAACAGATTATGTTTCTACACGTATAAATAAGGGAAACAACCCTTCTACTTTTATGTACTTGATTGATGTGGAGCTGGAGAGTGTGGGAGCAAGCTGAGGCTTGCGATGCAATTAATTTTGTTTAAATGTTAGTTATTTTAAATTATTTGTAGTACTATATTCCAGCAATGTGACTTGTTTGGATGCTTTACTATATATTTTTACAAGCATAATTATTCATATATATATGATGTAGTTGAATATTTACTATCAGTCTTTTATTGATCACTATTGTATGGTAATTACTACTTACATTACTGATATCTATTTCTTTCTACTATATTACTCTTCCAATGAGGGCATAGTTTCCCCTCTATCAATACCAAGTACCTCGCTGCTAGTCGGCAGCCTCTAGAGTTTGTGGAAATTCACTTTTGGTCGTATGTTCTACTGGGTACGGGGAACCTCTGGGTGGCACCTGAACCTGGGATGTTACAAAATCCCATGGGATAGAATGAATGTTATGCCTAGGGACATACATTGAAATAATGGTTGAATGAGGATAATTGGGATAGATTGGAATTATATTAGAAGAAGGGTAAATTGGAATGCCATGTTTTATAATTTATATAAATGTTTCATGTTTTGGCTATTAAATTAACCAAAATATGTTCCAACTATTAAAACCTCACATGAATCATATGGAAGCCCATATAGTTTGGTCATATGTTTTTCAGAAACATTTTAATATATTTCTATTAAATATTCTATTCCTTTAATACATTTTCACATGGTTTCTACTATTCATGTGGGAAACCATGAATCATACACTAAAAATAACAAATTCCAAATTTTACACTAGATTATCATGAAGCTAAAGAAAATATCAAATATAAAAAAATTTAAAAAATAATAATAAATAAATTTTTTTGGGTTTAAATCCAATATTTATCATCCACCAAAAAACATATTTTTACGAAACCTCTCTTCTTAAAAATATAGAATAAATTAATCACACCACATTTCATTGATAATGAAATCAAGGTGTCTTCATTCATAATATCCTCTATATGACCAATAACATGGATTCAATACTTGTGCTAAAGTTCGATGTATTTCATTCTCATACTTCGTACATAACATGAATGTGGTTCTCATTTTTATGATAATAATCTTTATAACTTGTCACCTTGAATCCATAAGAATTTATCGACATTAAATCGATATAATTTAATGATAAATGTTCCAATAGAAAGTAACAACTAACATAATTAACATTATGTAGATTGAAAATACATAAACCATGGCTGGTGTTTCTCACACAACACTAAATGGTTATTGGTTTATTATTCATACCAAATGAAATTTGGGAACGTGAAGGATATATATGGATAGGAAAATTACACCTTATTATGTTCTTTGGTTCCACTATAATATTATTATGTATAGGGTATCCATTATTAAAACTCATTAACTCATTTTTTTCATGAATTCCAGCATTTAATTAAACAATTTCTGGTAATATTAGTCCGTCAATATATTTCAATTTAATTTTAATACTTTATACACAAAATCAATCCCATCAATTTTCAGGTAGTCGCCATCTCATCATTCTTCTATAATAAAATCACTCCACAACTCATATGATGTACTTTAAATGGTCTTTCCCGTTATTTTTTTATATGGGGTAGTATGGGGTAGAGAATTTTAGTTTCAGATATTTTCAAGACTTCCTTATTTACTAAATAATATATTAGGTGTCAATCTATATTATGGTTACTAGATTGGATAAATACCTTATTTTAGTTTCATCTTATGCAAGAATATAGAATTGATAATGACCAAAAATAATTTTTAATTACTCCCTTCATAGAATAATGAAACAAATATATATTTATTACTCATTAATATATAAAATTTAAAGAAGAATTATAAACTCATGTTTGAGTTCAACCAATATAGACATGGATCCAAAGCATGAAACCTTTGTTCAAAAGGTAAAAATTATGACAATAAATCTGATCCTAATTTGAATTTTATATATATATATATATTGAATTATATAAAAAAATTAATTTTAGGCTGATGTGATAGAGAATATTCTAAAATTTTGAGTGATAAACATATATTTAACAGAATTAGATCAAAAAAATTATTAGATCATGTGTTTACACTCATTAATATGAACACTAAATTTCATATGATTAATTACATTTAATCATTTAATTATTATGTATTGAAATAAAATGAAAATAGAGATATCTAAAAATCATTCGATTAACATGAATGGATTAAAGTAACTAGATTATGTGTTTAATATATCCTATACATATTTATTTTAATTTTTATCTACAATTTGAAAGATATATTTTATATAACTCATATATATATATAATGATAAATTATATGCAACAATATATATATATATATGCATAAATTTATATTTAAAAATAAATATTTATAGGATAAATATTATAAATACGAATGGAAAATTGATAATATTTAATAATATAATAATGTGTATGAGGATAAGTTTAATGAGTTTATAGTGTTTGTAATACAGTATGGAAAAGATCCCCACCCCCCATATAATCATTTTTGTGTTTGTTTTGTTGTAATTCATGATCACATTTCTAGGATGAGTTGTAAGAACACTTGAAATATCAAACAATAGATAAATGTTATAAATCTTATTCTAAACATGTGTGAGAACATAATTTAACCAGTTATAGAGATAACACTATAGTTTATTGTTCATCTGATAAAATTACAACTAAAAACAATGATGGATATCATATTGAAGGAATTAGAATAGTTTTTTAAGATAACCTTCATGATTGTATAAATATACTTAAAAGGATTTGTCACTAATGAATAGTTAATAATAAATATTTCTTCAATCGGTGGAATATACTCATTAGAATAAAAATATATTTCAATTTTTTCAAAATCATTATTATTTTTATAGCTAGAGAGGTGTATTCATGAAAACTAATAGCATCATGTAATTGATAAATTTTATGTTAATGGGAATATAATAACCAGAACTCCATGATTTTACATAAACATTAATACTTAGTAAATTATATTATATTTTATCAAAACATTCCCAAAACACATTAACTAACTTATAATTATTTTTAAAATCTATATATTGTATTTTCTAAATCATGGAATATTTATATATATTAAAATTAAAATGGGAATTGATATTATATTATGTGAAATGGGGATTTTTCTCATATTCTCATTATTTAATATGATAGTTCATTACATAAAAAATATTTAATTAAGTAGACCAATATATTAAACATAGGTATATTCCTTTCATTTGTAAATGAATATTTTGATGGTTATGTTAAAAATAAAATCATGAAAGATGGTTTTTATTATATAGGAAGATAATATTTCATTAGATTCTATATCAAATACCTATTTGGTATGGTGATAATTGGTTATCTAGAATCCCATCCCAGAGGGTCCCTTATGGGATCCTGAATTTATGGAAGAAATGATAAAAAAAAAATTCCATTGAAGAGCTTGTTAAAGCTCACCCTCAAATTTTACATATGTTTACTGTGGTAGTCTTATAAATTGAAACTAAAAAATTAGTTATTTATTATTTCAACCTATTAAAGGATTAAAAATTTATATCATATACACTTACTCAACAATTTATAAGATTGAAAACATATTTTTAATTGGTTTTCTATAATTATGAAATAAATTTGAAAAATACATCAATGGATATCTTAAAGAATAAGTGGACATGTTTTTCTTGGATTTATTTAATTAACTATAATTGTTTCATTATAATAGAGTTGGATTAATGTCATATAAAAAAATAATGGATTTTCTGAAATAGTGGATGTGATTCATGTATCTAGTTCCACAGATAAAAATCCAATTAATGAAAATAATTTACAATTTGGAATCATTAATAAATTTAGGAGTCGGACTATATAACATTATATGTGATAACATTTTTATACAAATGGGTTGATTATATATGTATAGTTAAAATAGATTAATTAATATCCATGAAATTGAATTTTAGTGATTATTGTTACACTTATAAGTTATTCATAATGGAATCACATATAGTACATTGAATTTATTCCATGAATAATATGAACAAAATATACCCAATTTTTTGGTTTTATACAAAAAACTATAGGATTGGATGAAAATTCTAATAATTTTTTACCCTTTTACTGTATTTCCAAAATCATTTTTGGATGGTGACAACATATATAATGACTTTAATGACAAAATGGACCACATATAGGGGATTTTGATACATGATTTATGGGAAATTACATTTTATCCCTAAACATGAGATCAAAGAATATGTAAAATGTATCTAAATAATTTTTTTGATATACCTTCTGTTTCCTCATAACATTATATTTTCACTAAATTATTTACATAAAATAAATTATGTGTTTATATATTCATGCATTTAATATATTATTTAACTTATTGACACTACTAATATTTCAGAAAATATAAGGTGAAAATGTTGAAATTGTGTAAATAAATGAAGGAGAACTATATTATAGATTTGAGAAACAACATGATTGTGAGAAATAATGAAACAGATATATCATTAAATGAAGTGTGAAGTGTATTAAATTTGTATTTTTTGTAATAACAATTATTGTGAGATTATATATTTAAAATGTTTATGTTTGAAAAAATACACATTTTCTTCCTACGGACCCCAACAATTCATTTTTTGTAAAAAATTTGTCGAGTTCTCTTATGCATATATTGATTGATATGGATACATGGAACAATTTTTTTATTCCATCTTGTTACTCTCGGAGACACTATGATATCAATTTTATATTTTACTGATAAATAAAATAATTTAAAAAATATTTACTACTAAGTATTTCTTAATGTGTATATCTATATTATGATATTTTTGGATGAATTCCTTATAAATGGTAACTAGAAAGTCTCATTGATCTCTTAAGATACTTTTTAAACTACATAATTTTATATTTGGTGACATGAAAGTAAAAACCCAAATAACCTGATATATAAACACAGATACTAATATTTGATACCGAGGATTCATTACATGACCATCAGGATGTTGAATCATTTAAGTTACATTGTAATATGTAATATAAGATTATTTAATATGTTCATCAAAAAATTTAATTATGAATTTTTAATTTACAAAAAAATAACCGATATTTGAAAATAAAAAATTTTCATTGAAACCATCATGCCTTTTCCATAAAGTAAATTCAGTATAAATCAATTAAATAAATTATTATATGTATTTTAGACCAATAACTATAATGTTGTTTTATAAGAAATACAACCTAATTGTGGTTAATTATATATATATATATATTTATGATTCAAAATTTCAAACTAATTTCATTCCATTTCATGAGTATCGAAGCTGGATCATGTTAAAAAAATAAGAGAAATAATTGATGAAAACACATATAATCTATGAGAAACATGTGTTAGTATTGAAGGATGGTTTCTTGATGAAAATAGAATTTCATAAAAATTATAACTTACTTTACTCCATTTATTATTTTGTTTAAAAATAATATTTCTTATCTTAAATTACATATGAAAACAACCTTTAAATGATTTAAATAAAAAAAACTAGATTGGTTGAATTATAAGAATAGGTTTTGGAGTTTCAACATGATAATATTTGGAAGATGAAAATAAATAGAGATATGAAAATGAAATAAAAACAAAATTGTATCAATTTCTTCCAAATCACTGAAATTTTTCAAATTGTATTTTGTAAAGCTTTCATGAAAATATTCTATTCAATTACCAACATCAAAATAATCATATGAGATTAGGGTTTTTTTGAATTCACAAGTCGAGTGTAGTGATACTATTTCCCTAGAGTGATCTTAATGTTTTCATAGTCTAACAAGCTATTGTAATATTAAAGGCATGTTTATGATTCATTTACATTGGCAAGATAATATTGTGTTATTTCCTTCACAATATATTTTATAAGAATAATATTTTCTATTTAATATATAAATGTTTGAATTGATGTTTTAAACCATATAATAAGGAATAATAGAAAATAGAATGTCATGTTAAAATTATATAAAGGATTAAATAATTAATCAAAATGAACATATGATAGAACCATTACATCATGCATTCCTTTACCAAAATTTTTAATGGAAGAAAATAATATGGATACAATTTTCTTGCAAAAAAAATATGTAAATCATTCAATATAGAGAAGAAATATATAAAGAGGACATTAACATCATCATTGCTTCTAAGAAGGTAAATTAAATTATAAAGCTTGAATGGATGAGAGATATAGTCGCGTATTAAAAAATTAGCCAAATTTTTTAATTTTTTTAAATAATTAATCTACTATATTAATATTATTTTAATAATATTCATATTTTATATTGTCTTTTATATCACACAAATATAAAATGGATATAGAATAAAAGAAATTTTGGATATTTAAATCCTTATAAAACATATACAGAAAACATCAACGGTATAAGATGGAATTTTACTAAAAGCATAGAATATATCAGAAAAATTAATGTAGAAAATAATTGATTATATTTTTATTATAAGAATTGTAATTCATTTTTTAAACACAACACTATAATAATAATAAAAAAATTTCCTCTTTTACGATTATTATTACTTATTTGTTTTCAACATTTTGGATACACCTTGAGATCAATTTTGATACTATAATTATTTATAGTATTTTGTTCCATTGTTTTAATATCAAATAATGAAACCACACATATGTCCATTATGAATTTTTAATATAATATAATAAAATTTTTAAAAATAATAAAAGAATTATATTTTTTATATTATGTATGAATAATTATTTTGTAATGATGAGGTAATGTTTGTTACATAAATGAAAAATGGTATTAATATAACCAATAAACACATTAAATATGTATATTTCTATAATATAATAAATATTCATGTGCATATAATAATATATAAGTATCAAAAATATATATTAAAAATTACTAATTTTTATCAATGATCCATTAAATCCTAAAAAAATAATCACATAAATTATAGTTATTCAATTTTAATATTTATTAAATATGTCATATTGAATTGTAAAACTAGAACCCTCATAGAGGTATTTCAAAATATAAGTAATATTTCATTTAAATTTTTATTAAATAATTGTTATCTATATTTGTATCATATATCCAAAACTGTCGAAAATTACCATATTCAAAAAGGGAATATAGTTGTCTCTAAAATTATTGGGTAGCTTTCATAGTGTCTAAAAATTAATAGATATCAAAATGTTATTGTTTCTTATCAATTTTTATATTAAGTTAATTTCTAGAGATTAGTAATTTATGGTTTATATTTATCTAATTAATTAATTTTCTTTTCAATTATGTTTGAGTTATGTAAAAAGACATCAAAATAAAAAAGGTCCCATCAAAGTATTGATAATACATAATTATTGTAGATTAATTTTCATTAATGATTTTATAATAATGTTATGGATTTGATTTTAAAATCCCATGTTTGTTTTGATGTTTATATTTTTATATTTTTAGGATTATTTATTATATGATATAGATATATAAATTTTTATGAGTGTCATAGGATTCACATTTTATGGATAAAATTTTAAAAGGATTATTGGATTCCTTATGATTATAGTGTTCCATCGAAATAGAAAAATAATTTTTTTGGACTATTATAAAACCATGTATTCTACATTTTAGTAATTATTTTCTATTTATAGAACATTTTATCAAAAAATAAATGTAAAATATATTAATATCATCATATGGACATGTTGGGAAACTAAGACATTTTATATTGCATTTTATGGTTTTTGGGAATTTTTTTTTTAATTTTTGAAAAGTTACATACTTAAAAAAAATATCTTTTTATAAGTGGTACAGATATACCTAAAAATTCCCTTGACTAAATAATTCAAGATGATATATAAAAAATGGTTTCAATGAAAATATAGTGTTTTATTAAAAAAATTTGATGTGTTTGATCCATGTATATCAAAATATTTAATTGGGTTTAAGGATAGTTATTATTTAGGTTGTCTCATCATTCAGTATCATTAATGGTGGTACGTAATATATTTGATATTTAATTAGAATCTTATAATTTGTATTAGAATATTAAATTATTTTTGGAATTAAAATAATAATGGTGACTAAAAAATGGTAAAAATTTGTTTTCCATTTTGAAGATACATTTTTGTTTTGAAAAATGTATGATTGATTAAAAAAATCATGTATTTAGAATAGTGAATTTGGTAAATTACCGGTAATTCATTAAATACATATAAGAATTAACCAAAAATCCATATGACACATAGTTAGTTCCATTAAAACAAAAAAAAAATTAAACAATAAATTCTCATTTGAACTCATGGAACAAATCAAACTATTAAAATAAATTAAACATGATGTCATTTTATAGATTCATTATGAATGTGGTCAATATTTTATTTTGGACCTCTTGTAATGAACTGCTTCTGAACCTAACACACATTGTGGTGAGTACAAAGGAATGTGTTTAATTTAATTCAAAGATGTCATTTGAGTCAAAAATGGGAACCATATATTATAAACCATGGATAGATTGTCACACTACCATAATAAATTAGAAAAAACACAATGTTTTTTAGGATGCATGTTAATTACCTACATTCCAATATGACACATGGTGTGACCAATGTGAAATAATGTGCATTATTATAGAATAAATTTGGAATTTTAACTCAAAAAATGTGTCACATAATCAAAACCATGATAATCTGAACAATCTGTATGAATAATTTATTAAAAATATTGATAATGTATTTATGAGGATTTGTAATTAACCTCCGTCACGTCTGACAGAGGACATGGTTGGAATGACTAAAAGTCAATAATTTTAGTTTATAAGTGTTATTGTAGTTAAAAATATAAGTCATATAATCAAAACCAATGAAAATATTATTATATTGTTTTTAATAGTTTAGGAATATTAGAAATTAAATCATTCTTGAATTGTACAAATAAAAAATGAATCATTTTTTATATATGGTGTAAATGGAATGACAAAAATTTTGTGATTAAATGTCTAAATGTTATATTTTTTCCCAAAATGCCTTTTTAAATTATAATTATTATTTATATTATATTTATTAATGGATATATTTAATTTATTTATTTTTTCAGTGTCTCTAAATTTATCCTTGATTTTTTTTCTGGTGAAACAAACAAATTAGAGATAGAATTTGGATGACCCATGGATTAAATGGTTCTCTATGATGTTTACACGTGATTGAAATATGTGGAAATATTTAGATGGGATTCAATGTTGAATCGGTCAACCAAATAGATTCAATGGTGTTTCTCCATTGGAGGACCTGGATGAGAACATCCAAGTTTTTCATTTTCTAGAATTTATATTTATGATCTCGGATATCCCTATTGTTTTATAATGGTTTGTTTTTTGGGTTGTTAAAACGAAAAGGATATGTTTTCCACTGCGAGTATTATTTTATCTATAGACTCCTTAACAAGTCGTAATGTTTTTTAATGGAAAATAATTACCATATACTCTCTTAAGTATTTTTGTATTGAAAATGGTTCTGATAATGGATTTATTATGTCAATATATTTAAATGGCGGGGAAATTTTATCTTTCCTTTATATATTTTTTATGTGTTATGTATATTTTATGGGTCTTGTGAATTTTTAAAGTATACGGGTGGTTCTATGAAAAATCTAGGGTTGGTGAGCCCAAGATAGCTATCCAATCCATTAGGTAACCTAACAGATGTAAATGTAAATGTTTCTCCTAAGAGATTTACGGAATATACTGTGATGGGTATTCTAAATGTAACTCCCTATGTAGATGTGAAAGAGAAAACATAAGTATGTTATGGATTACACAAGTTACCTCTATGAATTTTGATTATAATGTATAATTCATAAATCTTATGATTTCATGAGGTGTGTAAAATAGATTATTTTTTGTATGTATTGAGGTACTAATGATTTCTTTATTTATTTTATAACATGTACTGAGCTTTTTTATTCTCATCCCAGGTTTTTGAATGTTTTTCACTATAAATAAAGATGAATAGGGTTAAGGATGGTATCCAGGAAAAGTCGTGTTGTCTAAAATATAATACTAGACATGATTTTTTTCAAGAGTTTATATTTTATGAAAAACATTGAAACTGAGTAGAAGTGTCTAGTTTTTAATTACTGAGATGTAATGTAATAGTTATGTGCTATTTATCGAAAACTCTAAATCGAAAAAGATCATAAATGTGAATTATCCATTTAATTCAAGATTTTTTAATGTTTTGTGGATGTGTCCTTATAGTTGGTGTCAAAGTTTGTTTGAGATAAATTTAGGAGTGATGATATTATTAAATTAATATCTAAAAAATTAATTTATGTTAATATTTAAATGATATAGTATTTATATATTTACATGTTTATTTTCCTATGATATTTCTGTGTTCAAAATAGTTTTATGTAGAGGAATAGTGCAGCTATTCTAGGAAGTCATACAGAAGGAAATGAACTTCCAAATTAGTATTATAAGATGGTCAGACTCAGAATTGAACAGTTTATTGTAGTGATGGCTATGTTGACTGAAGCATTAAATTGTGGTAGTGTTTAATAATGATATTTTTGTTTATTCCAAAATTAATGAGTACCATGAATGTTATTTAAGGGTTGTCATGAAAACTATAAAATAAAATAAAATATTTGGGAAATTCAGAAAGTGTGAGTTTTGGTTACAACAAATTTCATTCCTTTGTCACAATGTTCGAAAAAAATGGCATAACTATTGATCCTGCTAAAAATATGTTGTTGAAAAATAGAAAAGACCTAAAAATATAACTAAGATACACAGTTTTCATGGTTAGACATGTTATAACCAGTGGGTTGTTAATAATATTGCATGGTGTTCTAGCCCACTGACTAAGTTAACTCGAAAAGGTGTTATGTTCATTGGGAAAAAATAATGTGATGATTGTTTTTAGGAATTGAAAAAACAGTTGGTGAATGATTATGTTTTTGGAATTGTGTTCTAGAAATGATGAGTTTGTTGTATGCGGTGATTCCTCATTGAAAGGACTTGGTTGTGTCCTAATGTAGAATGATATGGTAATTTATTATGCTTCACGTTAGTTGAAACCTCTTGAGTTAAATAACACTACACATGATTTTAATTATCTGTTGTTGTTTTAGCTTTCAAAATTTAGATTCATCATATGTATAGAGTGAAATGTGAAATATATACTGACCATAAAAGTTTAAAGTATATAATCACTCAAAATGAATTGAACATGAGACAAAAGAGATGTATAGAATTAATTAAGGATTATGATCACATGATTCATTACCATTCAGGAAAGACAAATAAAGAGGCTGATGATTTTAGTTGAAAAAGTAATGCATAATTAACCATGAAACATTTGGAATGATTTCCTTTGGTATTTTATTTGATGTACTTTGGAATATAATTTTTTTGTAAGATAAATTACTCTGTTTGGTTTCAGGTGTTAGAGAAATCGACTATATCAAACAGTATTAAGAAAGCATTGAAGGACGGTAGAGAGATAGAGAAAAATGTAGAGTTGGTTCTGGAGGGTAAATTGCCTAATATTAACATTGATAACGATTGTATTTTGAAATTTTGAAAGAGATTATGTGTGGATTTTGATTCAATGTCGACGAATTAGTTGTTATGTGAAGCTCATAGTTCTCTGTTTTTAGTTCATCCTAGAAGTACAGAGATGTACAAAGACCTTTAAGAATGTTTCTGGTGGAATGGAATGTTAAGAGATATTGATGTCCTTAATGTGAAGTGTTGGACTTGTTTGCAGGTTAATGTAAGGTGTCAGTTACTGAAAGGGATGCTTTAGTATTTTTTGGTGCCAGAGTGGAAATGGGAAAACATATCCAAGGACTTCATTGTGGGATCACCAAATACATCTCGAGGTAATGATGAAATCTAGATTATTTGATCGATTGACTCAATATTCCCATTTACTTCTTATTTGAGAAACTTCATCTCTTTATCAACTTTCTCAATTTTATGTTAAATAGACAGTCAGTTTGCATGGAGTTCCCCTCTCTATAGTATCTAATCGTGATCCCAGGATTTCTTCTATATTGTTGAAAGGCCTTTAGAAGTTAGTGGGTACTAAATTATATTTTAGTACAACTTTTCATCCTCAATTAGATGGGGATATAGAATGAACAATTCAGATCATAGAAGATATGTTACATTCTTGCTCAAAAGAATACCATTGAAGTTGGGACCCACATCTATCATTGGTTTAATTTTTTTATAATAACAGTTTTCATTACAGTATACAGACAGCCCCATTTAAGGAATTATATGGAATTAGATGTCGAACTCCATCTTTTTGGGTTGAAGTAGGTGAATTGAAGCTGATGGGACCAGAATGGGAAGAAGAGATTCCTGAAAAAGTTCTATTGATTCAGAAGCACATGAGAACAGCTTAGTGCAGACAAAAATGTTATGAAGATAACTGGAGGAAGGATATTTCTTTCGAGGTAGGTGATCATTTATTTCTCAATGTTTATCCATGGAAATGTGTTATGCATTTTGGTAATAAGGGATCGTTGAGTCTAAGGTTCATTAAACCCTATAAAATCCTTGAATAAGTTGGATAAGTTGCCTACAGAGAGGCTTTACCTCCATGTTTATCCCAGGAACACAATGTTTTTCATGTTTCAACGTTGAGAATGTATATGTCATATCCATCTCATGTTTTGATCCCAGAGGTAGATATGTTTGAAGACAATCTATCTTATTTGGAACAAATAGTTCAAATTCATGACCAAAGAGAGGATGTGTGGTTGAATAAGGTAATTCACCAGCTAATGTTTTTTTTGAAAAAAGCCATATTGTTGAAGAGTCAACATGGGAATCTGAAAATGCTATGAGGGATAAATACCTATATTAATTTGACAAGTAAATAAACATTGCGAGGTCACAATTTCAAAAAGGGGGGAAGGATGTAATATCCCAGGTAAATAAAGAATAATAAATTTTCATATTTATTAATATATTTGAATTAAATATTAATTTTACATTAAATGTGACTCTATGTTTGATGGCTTACCTGATAAACAACAATTGGATTCGTTGAAATCTTATGTCACCAAAAACATTGAGTAATATTGAGAAATAATAAAATATTATTATTATTTTAAATAATAGTTACCGCCTAGCCTTTGTAATGAACAGAATGAACATAACTAACTACAAAATGATTATAAATGTTTTTTAAATGTTTTTAATTTATCCAATAACATATAG
Organism: Viscum album; assembly: GCA_963277665.1. Taxonomy (NCBI): domain Eukaryota; kingdom Viridiplantae; phylum Streptophyta; class Magnoliopsida; order Santalales; family Viscaceae; genus Viscum; species Viscum album. Next base: position 166,483 of record CAUJRU010000606.1, read on the forward strand.
AGGCCTAAAATGTTAATGAATCAAATTTAAGCATAAATACTCTAATATTTTTTAAAAGGATGATGTACCACCTTTTGATGGGGATACCTCTTTAAATATAGTTTTGGTCACTTTCATATGTTCTATTTGACAAAATAGAATTATTTTTTAGAATCGGGACATCAAAATTATACATTGGGTAAATTTTTTAAATTGTTCTGATAAATTTCCTTTTAAATTAATAGTGAAAAATTTCATATTTTAATTCAAAACTCTCTTTTAATCAAATTTATTTATATAGATATATTATCTTTTTAATTTATTTTAATGTCTAATTAGTTTTTATTTTTACCATTTAAACCAATATTGGTCATTGGAAGTAATTTAACTTTGAAAATTGGACATAAACAAGTTTCAATCTTTTGATATCTGTTACTTTTAAAAAACATGCTTTTTGTTTTGACAATGGGAGATAATTGTAAATTAATTAATGCAACATAAAAGTTTCAAATTTGGTAAAATAGTGATAATTTTTGAAATAAGAATATCAAATAGAACTTAGGCTGTAATTTTGGTATTTTTCTAAAAACATTCAATTTTTGATGAATACTTAAAACACTGACTAGTAGTTAAAAAACTGACTTCTTCATTTAATTGAAATTTAACCGCTTTTGTGAATTGATTTTATAAAATAATACATGCTTGGTTGTTATTATTAAGTAAAATTTTGTTTAATCATATGATTTTTTTGTTGAATAGAAACATTTGACTTTTATTTACCGTGGTTAAAGATAAATAGGGAAATTCAATGTAAAAATTATATTATTTTGATATTAAATTACCCTAATAGGTGTCCTAATCCTTTTTGTTAATATCTTTCAGAAAATGGGCATCATTGGGTCGATTTGGGGACCCCATGAGGTCACTTAAGAGTGTTATTGACACTTTACATTAACTAATTCAAATTAATGAAAAAATTGACATAAACATATATCTTTTAGTAAATAGATTTTTACATGGGGTTATATGAGTTCTCTATTCTACTATAAATGTCCATATTAAATCTAATAAGATTTGATACACCATGGTAATTTTGTTTATAATTTTTAGATGTTAAATAAATAAAATTATTGATGACACACTAATGATGTTGTGTTTACCTCATTAATGAATTATTGAAATAAATAAGATTTTAAAGATCACGAAAATATCCAAAACCTATCAAATTCATATTGGTTGATTTTATTTCGAACATGAGTCATCTTAACTTCTACTTTATTGAGTTTGGGACTTTATAAACCGAATATCATTCTATAATAAAATAATATTTTCAAACATTTTTAAAGAGCCCCTCTCCCCCTTATAAGAAGATATCACATCTATCCTATTACTCGCACCTCTCAAGACCCTTGAATCCTCCAACCTCTATCCAAATAATCTCTCAATATCCACATCTTCCTCTTAGAAGCCTTACCAGAGGAAGAAGACACTTCAAGAAATCATTTTGTTTTAAAACAAATGGGTTACCTGATTTTAAGGTAACATCATCTCTAAACTTATTTTGTTTACTTTTACTTCTCCAACCCTATTAAATATGTTTATTAAATTATTTTTAACAACAAAAGTATCCCCAATATACTAGGTTACTTTTATGTGAATGATTTTATCTACACTTACACACACCTCCATCAAATGGGTAAATGACATAAAGTTTCTGTGGAAAGGGAACTACATCCTCACGAAATGATGACAGTTCAATCTTATCCTACCACCACTTATAGTGGCTGTTATGATGGAAATGAATTTATATGTGATATAAATATTATATTTATATTGTCTATATACTTCTGTGATTTTCATTTACAACGTACCTTTATGGTTCTTAAAATGGGAAAACATGATAATTTCCTCTGAGGAAGTGCGGACTACCGCCCCTCAAAGTTTTATGATTCGTTCAGGATATACTTGTAATGTTAAAAGGATATATTTACTGAGATTCTATATGTGATATTATACAATAATTTTAATATGCCTATATATCAATATTTTTTCCATTAAATACGAAATTAAAATGAATGTAGCATTCATGCGTACATACGACTTACCATCTCCCTGAACGGTTCATTTTATTCATTACCTAAAAATGTTATGTACTATTACAAATAAATATATATGCCGGATATATATGATATATATGATATCTAAATAATGAATATCATTCTAGAGATAATGGACTTTGGACGATATGAACAACTTGTAATCATATGTAGTTCATTTTTGACTTAAGTATCAAATATCAAAAAAATGTCCATTATTAACATAATTGATTACATAATGTTTATAACATGGTAATAAGTGATATCAATGGAATAATAACCATTAAAAATGTTCTTAAGCAAGTAGATATTAAATTTAGTTTATAATTCAGGCTAATAAAGAATGAATGGGTCATGTTGGACATGAGGTAATGGACTTCCTCTCAATATCCTTTCATTGAGGAATATTTTGTTTTTTACGTGACATTATTATATATGGTGTATAACAAACATTGACCTTTGTTTTCATTCAAAAGGAAGTTTTATTCTGCAAGTAATTTTAATAAAGGATAAAAATAATGTTTATTTTTATCGTAAGCGTTGACAACGACCTTTTCTGCCACAGTGAGTATTATTTGATCTATGGATTCTTTAACAATATGTAATATTTTTAAAAGGAAAATAAATACCATATACACTTTTATGTATTTTCATATTGAAAATGGTTTTGATAATTCATTTTTTATATCAATATATTTAAATGATCTGTAAATATTATCATTCCATTATGTTTGTTTTATGTGTTATTAAAATGTTATGGTTCTTGGTCATTGTTTACATATACAGGTGGTTCTGTGATAAAACTAGGGAGGGTGAGCCCAATATAGCTCTGCAATGCATTGGGTAACATGATAGAGGTAATCATGAATGTTTCTCCTAAGAGATTTAGGTAATATACTGTGATAGTTATTTCAAATGTAACTCGCTACATAGTTGTGAAATCTACAATGTTACTATGTTATGGGTGCCACAAGTTACCTTTATGATTTTCATTACTATGGGTTATTCTTAAATCATAATATTTAATGATGTAAGTAAAAGATCTTATGTATTGTATGTGCTAATGGAATAATTATTTCATTATTTATTTTAGAACCAATTCCGTGATTTTTTTGTTCCTACCATGTTTTTTAAAAGTTGTTCACAGGATTAAAAGATGAATATGGTCAAGGATGGGATCCAGGAAAATTCATGTTGTGTTGAACATGTAAATAGACATGACTTGTGTTTTTCAAGAGTTTTTATTTTATGAAGAAAACATAAACTCAGAAGAAATTTCTAATTTGTAATTTTTGAGATGTAATGTAATAGTTATGGCCTTATTCTCAAAATCACTGAACCTGAAAAGAAACTCAATTTTAATTATACATTTAATTTAATATTATGTAATGTTTTAATGATGGGTCCTTATAATTAAAAGTGGAAATTGATATTTTTAAAAAAATAATGTAATTATATGGTCTAGTTTTGGAAAATATATGACATACTACTATATAAAATATATTTATTTTTATAAAAACTATTTTAGTGTGTTTTGAATATATTAGTATTTAAAAAAAATATTGGACATTATTAATTATGAAAATATCTAATAGATTACATTTTTCTCAGTCTTATAGCTCATATGCATAAAATATCAATCACATCATCCCCAATTTTTAATAAATGATAAAAGACAATTTTTAGAGAAATATAATATTTCTATATAGTATTGAATCTCAAAAAATAAAAAAAACCCAAATGAAAAGAGCACATAGATTAACAACACTAGAGATTATAGGGATTATAATTTATTCATATTCCATGGGATTCTTGTTACCTAAATAATGGTTATTGTATGTGAATAATTATAACCAATAATAACTCTAGATTAATCTCACTTGGTTAAAACAATTGACTTTATCATTGTTATTTTATTTCAAAATCATATAGAGTTTAGATCGTAAATTGGGTTCTAGAAACATACAAAATTTATAGGTAGTCCTCTATATAAGAATAAAAGCTCCAATAATTTTTCACCATTTAAAATTATTATTTCCAATAACTAGTTCATGATCTAAATGTTTAAATGTTATGAAAGCCTATGATGATAACTATATTGAACATTGAACATAAAATTAAATATATCATAGTTAACATGGTGATTTTTAGTAGTAATAATATCCCTTTTTTCAAAAAACCTTTATCAAATAATCATATCACTTATTTCAATTTTGGATTATCACTGCCACATAGATGATTATTACTGAAACATAAATTATAAATATTATTAATCAACCTTAATTTTCTGATTCATGACTTCCATTGATTCGAGAACCCTTTTCCTATATTCACTCCAGCACTACTCAGGGATCCCAAATAATTAAAAGATTCATAAAAAATTCTGAAAATATCTATCAACAAGAAAACTTTCAAGGATTCAATGGATTCCTCCAATATTATGGTAAATTTTGATTAATATTCTAATGTTTTAACAAGGATCAATTTCCCATTTCTCCTATTTTAGTAATACTAGGTTATCTAATCTACCACACTATAAATAATTTTCTCAGACTATATGATATGTATGTATGTTACTTTGATTTGTCTTCCATTTATCTTCTTTAGTTCTAGTATCCCTTCCTCTTGAAGATTCAAAAAAGAATGATACATTAGGTTAAATTCATCATTCGGTGATATAAAAAACATATAAAAAGATATGTATATTCTACATTGAATTAGAAAACACAATAGTCTACATTATATTATCTTTTGATGTTCCTCGAATAAAAACCATATATAGATAAATTCCTTCTATTCATAAAATACAACAACATTATACACTTCTACTTTAAGCAATACAACTACCAACTACCACCTCAACCTCAAGCTTATGTTCATTAAATATAATATAGAAACCCAAACTGCAATACACTTCCATTCATCCATGTTTCCACAAAAGTGGAATTCAATATAACATTGTAATTGACCATCCATTCAAAATAAAAATTATATTTTGTTAAATGGCTTAAAATATAAGAAGATCCATTTAATATCTTCCTAGTTTCCAATCCTTTGTTTCAATATAAATTAGGTCACAAATCCAACTATATAAGAAATGTTTAGTATTTTACAAACCATGGAATATATAATACCTATATATGCTAATGGAAATGGATTATCAAAAATTTACATTATTTATTCATAATTTTTTTCAGGTTCTTCATTGGATAATTTAAAATGGTTATTCAATGGTGTAGAGTCTAGATTATAAAATCACTTAATGAACTGATCATGGATCTTCTATATATAGACCATTATTGATTTATCCAATGGTCCAATATTTCATTCTAATTCAATTCAAATCCTTGAAAGAATTTTGGTTTTCTAGAGAGCATTTATATAGAACCTTTTAGACTAATTATCCTTCAACTATTAAATATTGTATTGTTTAGACCCATTTGGAGAATTCCATCTATATATAAGGCAATGGTGATGAAAATAATATCATATAACTTACTATGGAAGTAATAATAATTTTCATTCCCTGTAGTAACCCCGGTTTCTAGTATGTAACCTTTACATGATGCTTTTCATGGTTATAATGTTTGAGGGGGTGGATGGGAGATTTTGGAGAACTTTGAATGTAGTTTTGAGGCAATATGGGAGTCTCATGGGCGACACATGATTTTTCTAACCATGCGCAAAAATCGACAATCATTGGCCCTCGTGAGGTAGTGGACCTTACATGGTTTGACCACAGTTAGGGAGGCCATGCATGGAATTTGTGATAGGGTCTTCTTAGATAGTTTCTAACGCATGGTTAGCACATAATTTGCTTAATCGTGTGAACTAAAAGTGAAAATGGTTTTAGTGAGATACTTAAAAAGTGTATCTCGAATGTTTTTACCTCTAATTAGATCATATTATCTTCTAAGAATCCATAACTCAGGATTAATCTCCATTTAAGGTAGGATAACCCCTTCCAAGAGTGTTGGAGGTGATCTAAATGCTTTAATTGGTGAATCGATGCTTGATTTTTGAGGTACATGATTTCTCTTCATCGTTCTTGATCGGTTTCACAAATCTACTTAGATATACTTATTCACATCTATCAGTTTCCTAGATCTACCCTCGTTTTGGGTAGATATAGGTTTGTAAATTCCAATTATTATTATATTTTGTTATGACCAAGCTATGATAAGAGATCTATGTTGTATTCTTGGATAATTGACCCAGTTGCCCAGTTCATTTTTTATTTTTTGTGGTTTTCTTCATAAACATTTATGTATGAGGCTTCTTTCTCAAATCCACATTGTAGAACTTATTGGAAGGATTTAAAATTGAATTTATGGTTCTTAATTTAAAATTATTTGGTTTTTGAACACTTGTTGGAGTCTATTTTGAGTGATGGCTGTGAAATATGGATAATTGGGGATTTTGAATGAGTGACTATGTTCGTAATTTTCAAATAGATATTTTAAAATAGGTATTTTATGGAATTTTGGAAAATGGTTTGGATTAGATGTTTTCAATAAAAGTGAATATTTTAATGATTTGAAATGGATATTTTTCAAAAGGTGTATTCACTGGTTTTCAATAAAATTACCATTTCATTAAAATGGTTTGGATTGTTTGAACATACTAGTTTTTTCAAATAATGGTTGTGTGTGTTCATGAGTTTGTGGGATGGATAAGGGTTATTGGTCTCCCCAATCATTAATGGGACAGATGTGGTTTAGGGATGGCACCCATGAAAGGGTGCATGCGAGATAGATAAGGGGTTGGGGTCTCCCCCATCACTAACGGGATGGATAAGGGTTAGGGCTCTCCGCCATCAATTGGTTCACTAGGGATGACTTAGTGAAAGTATAACTCACCACTCATAAGTATAGGGAGAAGTAGGGTACATGCATGGTTACTTGTGTGTATGTGTGGATTGGATTGGGTATTCTAAAAGAATATTGAGAAATAGTTTCTATGCTTTGATTAGTTATTTTTCTGGAAGAATAGCTTGTTGTAAAATTGTTTTCAATTGATCTCGTTTTCATTTGGGTACTTATGTATTTGGAAATTCATTATATTGTGTTACAAAAAGTTTTTAGAAATAATTTTATATTATCTATTTTATATAAATGTGGATAAAATTTCTATCCTAGTAATGTCAGTAGGTAAGTTATTGGGGAAAACCTACCGAGTTTTACACTCACCTCTACTTTGGCACTTTTGTGCTTTCGTAGATGCTATTTTCTGGGACAGGGGAAAGGGTAACTTTTCCCACGTTTTTAGAACTACCTCATGATATTTGACATATTTGGTGATCATAGATCTTTGATATTGTGTATCATGGTGTCTTTTTTCCTCTTGAGATCTTCTAGTAGTTTATCCAATGTTCACATTGATACAGGTTTGGTCTCCCATTGTTGCACACATTGATTTGGTTTTGAGATACATGAAGTTATTGAGTATTCATTCATTTGTTAATGCATATTATAGAGAATGTTTGGTTATGGTTGGTTTGTTGAATAGTTTATTTTTTAAAGGGTAAATCGTCCCCCACTTGTATTGAAAACCATTCGACATTTATTTCCAGCCTTTGGTGTATTGGGGATGTCTTCTAATGACAAGTAATGACTCATTATTCTCTCAAGCCAATAAGAATTATAGGTTCATTACAAATGGTATCAGTCATTCCCTTCCTTTGGGGTAGAAATGTGGTCACATTTTTTGGTCAATACCAAACAATTGGTCATCAATATTATTTGTATTAGAGTTAAAAATTTTTCTTGTCTATTCCTAGGGTTGGAATCATAGAACAGAGTAGGATTGTTGTAACATGAAATATATAGCATAAAATAATGTAGCTAACCCTTTTATGCTGAACTTAAAGCTACCATGGAGAAGGGTACATAAGTGTTTGAAGATACTTTCAAGATTAAGAATTCTCATTTTCATGGGTTTATCCCAAGAGACGATTATGACATGCATTGTAGAGGAAGGACTTCTCACTAGCACTACATATTTCATTTGGAGTAAAGATTTATGATATTGTGCAAGGTGTAATTTTTTTTTTAAATTGTAGAATTTGTTTTCAAATGAATTATTTTGAAACAAGGATATTTGGTATTTTGAAAAGGGTTCAATTTTCAAAAATCATGTTAACTATTTTAAAAAAAGTTGAATATGCAAAAAGGTTGTTTTGGAAAACATTTTTTTGTTGGTAATGTGATAAAATTTGAACTGCTAATCAATTAGTTTCTAGAGAGTTAGATTGTTGGAATTTTCTTTTGGTTTAGAAATTTAAACCTGGTAGGAATAGTTAAAACCAACCTAAAAAAGAAGTAATGAATGTGGTTACACCTGATCCATAGGCGAGCCAACAGTTGGCCAAAACATTTCTCAATCTTTTCAAACAATTGAGTTAGGGCTACAAGCGGAAAGCATGTATATGATATCTATCATTGCTAAAACCCCATGTGGAGGAAGTATGGTTGTCTTTATTAGTGGACCTGATAACTCTATCACTAAGATGAAAAGGAAGTGGGACACCTTTTCTTAAGAGGGTGTAACATGTCCAAATCAGACCACAAGAGAAATTTACATTCCTCCAAGACAAAAGAGCAATCTTGGAAGTTATTAGTGTGGTTCACTGAGTCACATCAAGTGGTAGTGTGAAACACCAAGAAAATCATGCCATAATTTAAACAACATGGGACATCATAAGTGATTTTTTCATAGTTCTCCAAGTTCAGGTGCTCGACGCACTTCTCTAGCATCACAAGTATCATAGGCTTCGACAGGGCAAGGACAACAGAATCAGTCTCATCAGTATAGAGGAGATAACCATGGTGATTCTAGAAATACCATGACTCCTCAACTGAGGAAATATTTGCTGGGAAATAAGGAGAAAAATACAACGATGAAGCAATTGTATGGATATTAGAATATGATAGTCAATGATCAAACTAGACCATCTACGGTTAGAGGTACAATTCCATTGAATTATACCCTTGTGCACGTGTTATTAGATACTGGTGCATCACATTCTTTAATATCTTCTCGTACTACTGAGTTCCTATGTTTAAAGTTATAATTGATGCCTTTTGATGTAAAACTAAAAACTCCTCTCGGTGAAAGAGAATATCAAGACTTTCTATATAGATCATGTGTTATAATTGTTTATGAAGTTGAGATGAAATAGAACCTCTTATTGTTGAAATTGGATGTCCATGCTATAATCATGGGTATGTATTGGTTGACAACATTTAAGGCTTAGATCGACTATCATAGGGGAACTTTTAGTTTCACAACTGAGGACAAAATTGAGCATCTCTTCATATGAGATAGGATGATAAAGAAACGGGAAAATATATTGTTGGTACCAATGGTGGGAATGAACTCTTATCAGTTGACATTGTTGAATTCAGAATCAATGGAAGAGATCGAGGAGAATAGTTTTCCAATTTTTGTGGATCAATTTCAAGATATTTAATTCGTGAAAACCTCTAAGGGTTACCACATATAAGGGAATTGGAGTTTATTATCGATCTTCTTATAGGGATAATACCTATTTTACATCCATCATATAGGTTTTCACCTATAGAATTATGGGAATTGAATGTGAAATTGGAAGAACTTGAAAGCAAGGGTTTCATTTGACCAATTACATCTTAGTGGGAAGCATCAGTCTTGTTTGTGAAGATAACAAATGGAACTCTTTGGCTCTCTATTGATTATCATAAGATTAACCAAGTTACGATAATGAATCGATATCAACTTCCATGCATTGATGATTTTTTTGATCAATTAATGGAATCTCAATAGTTCCGTAAAATTGAATTGTGTTATGGATATCAACAATTGCGAGTTTAGAAGGAGGATATTCCAAATATATCTTTCTGAAGAAGATATGGCCACTATGAATATATAGTAATGTATTTTGGTCTAATGAATGCACCATGAGTCTTCATGGATTTGATAATTCGGATATTTTAGCGATATCTAGATTCTTTTGTTGTGATTTTTGTGTTTTACATCTAGGTGTATTCAATGTCAAGGTCTGACACTGAGGATCACATAGAAGGACTATTAAAAATATTTAGAGATCCCCATTTCCATGAAAAATTATCTTAGTGAGATTTTTGGATACAAGAATTACATTTCTTAGCCATGTCATTTAGGAAAAATGCATTTACATTGGTAATGAAAAGATAGAAGATTTTATCTCGTGGAAACCAGCAAAGAATGTCTTTGAGATACAATATTTATTGGTTTAACTGGTTACTACCGATTCTTTTTGAATGATTTCTCATGACTAGCTTCACCAATGACAGCTATAACAAAGAAAAATGTACCCTTTTAATGGATAGAGGAATGCTAGAAGTCTTTCCAAGAGTTAAAGTTCATCTTACATCAATACCTATTTTGATTTTTCTAGAGTTGGGATTGGGGTATGTCCTGTATTGTGATTCTTCGAGATCAGGATTTTGTTGTGTTCTCTTTCAAGGATACTGTATAAATGCTTATTGTTAGAGGCAGTTAAGACTGCATGAGAATAATTACCCAACACACCATTTTGAATTAGCTGTAGTCCTCCAGGCATTGAAGACATGCCTACATTATCTCTATGGTGAGAAATTTATGATGTTCATGGACCAAAAAATCATGAAACACATTTTCTCATAGAAATATTTAAATCTGAGGTAATGGATATGGATGGAATATCTCCCAATTTTTATCTTTTAATGGATGTACCAACCAGGAAATGGAATTCAGTGGTGGATTCATTGAACAGAAAGTCATATTCTTAGTTGGAAAAAGAAGATTCAGATGAATGGTAGTTGATGTTAGTCCTGGCCAACATGCATGTGGAATTTGAAAACTGAGTTGATTTTATGGTTTTCTTCTTATCTACTCTTCTTCCATATTTAGTAAATACGGTCAAATAGGCACAAACATCTGATGCAGAATGTCTGGTAATGTGTTTAAAACTCAATAGTGGGGAGACCATCGATGGCTAGAAACAAGATGGGAGATCAGATTTGTGCTTCAAATATCATATGGTTGTACCTATTTTTGTTAGGAATAACTCCTTCATGCTTACCACCATTCTATATGGGATGTACATCCAGGAATACATAATATGTATATGGCATTAGACACACAATTTTGGGGGAGGGACATAAAATGAATGGTGGTTGAGTTCGTCTTTTAGTGCTTAACTTATTAGCAAGTTAATGCATATCATCATAGACAAGTTGGTATGTTGTTGTCATTACCTATCCCAATGAAGAAATGGGAGCAGATAGTGATGGATTTTGTTATAGTTCTTTGATGAACTGTTCAGAAACATGATGTCATATGGTTGATACTAGATCATTTTACCAATTTGGCCTGTTTCATATTCATTTATGAAACTCATATGGTGGAGGATCTGTTAAAAATCTATATTTGTGAAGTCCAAAAGAGGCATTGAATACCTGTGTCAATAGTCTCACCCCAAGATCCATGGTTCAAATATCTTTTGAAATCCTTATAGAATTCCCTTGGGACTCAGTTGATGAAAAAGATGATGTATCATCCTCAAACAGATGACTAGTCTAAGAGGAAAATATATACATTGGAAAAAAATTTATGGGATTTTGTAATGATTATTGGTGGCTCGTGGGAGGATAATATACCATTGGTGGAGTTCTCATAAAATAATAGCTATAAGGCCCAACTACTCATGGCTCCAATTGAAGCATTGTATGGGAGTCCTTGTTGTTCTCCACTATGCTGGGTGCAAACATGTGAAACTTCACCAGTTGTTCTGATCATTTACCATGAAATAATAGTGAAGATCCAATTGATTAGAAGGAGAATCGATATTTCTCAGAGTCATCAGAGATCTTATGCATATCACTATCGAAGCCCATTGTCATTCACTGTGGGTGAATAGGTCTTCTTGAGGATATCCCCATGGCTTGTACATCGTCATGTCTAGAAGCATGGAAACTTATCTCATAGATAAATTAGCCCATTGGAGATACTATAACGGGTTTGAGAGGTAACATATCAGTTGGAATTACCACCACGGTTCAGTTCAGTGCATAATATGTTCAATGTATCTCAGTTAAAAAAGAATCATCATGTTCCCGAACATGTGATCAAATGGGATCACGATGACCTAGAGACAGATGCTTCATGGATAAATATCCTAGTATGGAATGTGGATTGGAGATATAATTTCATGTGTGAAAAAATCATCAGTCTAATATGGGTTTTATGGAAACATAGTTAGATTCAATAAGAGACTTAGGAGCGTTAGAAGGAAATGATAAAGCAAAGGCTAGAACTCTCTCAGGGGAGTGAATTTTTACTACATTCTAAGGATGGATAGAACAATGGTGGATAGAATTCAGTACCCTCATTTTCCATTATGTAACCCTTACATGATTCTTTTAATGGTTATGAGGTTTATGGGTGCTGTATGAGTGATTTTTGAGAACAATATACGTATTTTCAATGAAAAATGGAAGTTGCAGGGGTGGTGCACGATTTTCCTAAACGTGAGGACAAATTGTGTTTTTTGTTCCCTGTGAGGTTGTGGCTCTCACATGGTTGGAGAACAACTAGGGAGACTATGTGAAAAATCCTTTTTAGGGTCTTCTTAAATAGTAGCTAATTCGTGATTAGTGCATGTTTTTTCTAACTGTGCAAACGAACCATGCAGTTGGTTTAATAGAGATCCTAAAAAATTGGATCTCACATGTTTTTGCCTCTATGTGGCTTGTTTTCTCTCCTAAGGGTCCATAACTAGGAATTACCATCAATTGAAGGTAGGATAACATCTCCCAAGAATTTTGAAGGTGATTTTAAGGCTTTCCTTCGTAAATGAATGTCGAATTCTTGGCGTATGTGATCGTTCTTCATCATTCTTGATCAGTTTCTTAGTTCTACATAGATCTACTTCTTCTCTTTTCTAGGGTTCCAATATCAGCACTCGTTATGGGTAGATATAGATATTATGGTTCCATGTATGATGATATTTCGTCTTGATCATTCTAGTTGAAGAGATATATGGTCGATTCTTGGATAATCAACCTGATTCTCTTATGAATTTTTTGTTCATTGTGGTTTTTGTCAAAACCATTGAGTTAGGAGTCTTCTTTATTGAATCTACTAAGTATAAACGATTGGAATGATTTCAAGTTGAATTTATTATGTTTAATTGGTTTGGATTTTATTGTTGAACACTTTCCGGAAACCATTTTTGGTGATAGTTGTGAAATCTGGAAAATTGGGGATTTGGAATGAGTGATTATGTTCTTATTTTTAAAATAGCGATTTTAAAATGAGGATTTTTTGGAATTTGGGCACATGGTTTGGATTAGATGTTTTCAATAAAAGGGATTATTTTATTGAATTGAAATTGATGTTTTGTAATATTATTAGTCATTGTTTTTCAAAAAAAGTATATTTTTATTGAAATGGTTTTAATTGGTTGAACACGCTTTTTTTAGATGATGGTTGCGTGTGTTCAATGGTTTTCCCGAAAATAAGTGTTAGGTGTCTCCCCCATCATTAATAGAATGGATAATGGCTTGGGATATCCCCCTTAAAATGGTGCATATGGGTTAGCTAAGGGTTAGGTGTCTCCCCCATCATTAATGGGAAGGAAAAGGGTTAGGGCTCCCCCTATCAATTAGTTCACTAGGGATGACTTAGTTAATGGAAGAATCTCCACTCACGAGTATAGAGAGATCCAGGTTACATGTAATGTTACAAGTGTGGATTTTTAGAATGGATTTTTTATGATAAAGGAATATTTAGAAATGGTTTCAATAATTTGATTTGTTATTTCTTAGGAAAAATAACTTTCTATAAAATTGGTTTCAATTGATCTCTTTTTCATTTTGTTATAGATGTCTTTGGATCAAGATTATATTGTGTTACAAACGTTTTTAGAAATCATTTTATATAATCTATTTTATATAAATGTGGCTAAATTTTATATTAAAGTTGTGTGAGTAGGGAAGTCATTGGGGAAAACTAATATGTTTTATACGCACACCTTCTTTAACACTTTTGTGCTTTTGCAGAATCTATCTTCTGGTATAGGGGAAAAGGTAATGTTTCCCACATTTTTAACACTATGTCTTGATATTTGGGATGTTCGGTGATCATGGATCATGGAGGTTGTGGATCCTGGAATCTTGTGGAAACATTAGAGTATTTATTAGTTTATAATCTATTCACATTGATACTAGTTTGGTCTTTCTCTGTTGCACACTTTGATGTGGATTTGAGAAACATGAAGTTATTGAGTTGTATTTCATTTGTTCACGAATATTATAACAATTGTTTGGATATGGTTGTATGGTTTAACGGATTATTTCTTAAAGGGTAAATCATCACCATTTGTATTAATACACTTTGGCATTTATTTCCACCCTTTTTTATCTTTGGGATGTTCCTTAATCCAAGTAATGACTTGTTGTGCTCTTAAGATAATGAGAATTAGTGTATCATTACATTTTACAATATGAACTTATTATCATTCATATTGAAATATAAATTATAGTTCTCTGCCTTTGCACATGATTTAACTCATATAGGGTTTTTTTTACCTTGGAAACTGCACCCTAAACACATTATTCAAAAAAACCATACCAACTACTTCATATATATGTCCCCCATAAAATTTATATCAAGGAAATCCATCTCAAGAACTAACTATTAAATATATAGACATTGTGATGAAACAAAACATAAATCGATCTGAATTTATTAATAAATCATAATAGTATATAGTTTTTAGAGAAATATAACCATTAATTATTTTGAATCAATTCATGAGTTACATGTTTTTGTATAAACTTATTCAATACTTCACTTCTATCAAATGGTATACCCATTTAATCATTAATTCCTTCTTCCGTGTAATAATTTTGTTAACCCCTATGATCCATTTTTTCAACAATGATTACATTTATTATTTAATTACTGACAACAAGTTTACAAAATAAAAATAGAATTCAAGTTTACACAACATCCATGTCATAATACATTAGTTATAATAATTTATTTTTGAATAGTTTTTAACCATTGAAATTTTCATTGAATCCAAGTAAACCTCCTTAACTAAACTTTTTATTCCGATCGTTATGAAATCTCATCTCCTGGAACACATCCTCACAAATTCGTATTTTGGGATCTTTTTTGTTCTTCTCTATAGATAAATACTTATTCTCTATGTTCTTTTTTTGTTAAAAAATTCATGAATATTAGAATATATGGATCCTCTATTAACATACACATTGACATGATTAGTAGATTAGTTTTTCTCAACTTCATATTCTATGAAAATATGATCTTTCCACAACATTACCCATTAACGAATTTTCTTCATATTCTAATAAAAATATGCTAATTATTTTCCAATAGGTGAATGTAAATTATTATATAGCCACAACCAATAAAGAAAAATTAATGGGAATTGTCATAAATGTTTTACTATTCTATGGAAGCAACATAATATTGTGAAACAAATTCTCACAATTAAATGTCAAAAATATTACAAAAATTATTCAAAAAATAGTTCAACTTAATTTCCTACTTGAGAGGCATGGATGAAATTATGTTAATTAAATATGTGGAATATTTGATAGATTCTTCCAAAAATTCATATGAAATTTTTTTTGTTACTTAATTTTATTATCCTTTTCTATCATTTTTATATTCGTCATCACGATTAAATTAATCTTGTTTGGATGTTTTGGGAACAACCACTATTAAATAAAATCATTTTATCTCAAATATCCCCTATAATTCGCTACTACTACATTCCCCAAAATTATCAGACTGTTAGAACATCATATTTTTTTTCATACTGCTACTCCCCCTTGGATAATCAACCAAAAATTAATCTAAGAACATCATGTATTCTATTTATGGATGTTTTCCAATACCATCATGGTATCATCGATATGATTTTTTTACCACACAGTTTCCCCCCGAAAGATTAAAAAAATGCAGGTCAAAAAATGTTTTAATGTATGAGATCTATCTTCCATAACCTATGAGTTCTTAAATTTGTTAAAAATGGCACCGATATCTTCCTTACTAGGATATAAATATCACATGTTCCAATGTGAATTTGACTGATCATCATTGTACCATTAGCCACTATTACATGAAAATTTGTATAAAATTTGTCCCAAAGAATGTAACACATTGACTATAATCATTCAAACATTGATAGTGTAGAAGATATCACCTATATAGCCATAGATTTGATATGTGTTTATCATTTCAAATTGAAAAATTATGATATCAGATGGTATGATATAACCATTTATAATGCATTTATTATGTAGGGAAAACACATCCATAAAATGGAATTGTAAAATTGAAGGATAATAATTAATAAATCCTCTATGTGAGTAATAATTTTTTTAAAAGAAATAATATTGAATATATTTTAAATTGATATGGTCATAGGTTATTAATTATTAAAAATTTAAATTCTATAATTATTATTTATATTCGATAAAAATTCATGGAAGGTACAAGATGATCTTATGATATATATTTATATATTAGACACTACCATTGAGATTCCATGTTCATGTGTTCCTAAATCCTTACATAGTATCTCTCACACTAAAAAAATATATTTCTCATTCTACCTTAATATCTATGATATTTTAGCATATCAAGGGGCAGGTGGGGGATAAGAATGTCCAGATCATGTTCTATGGGATTCGATGTGGCATGTGGAAGAATAATGGAGGTGAAATATATTTGGCTATAAAATAGGTATTTTTTATTTAGAATTATAGATATAAGAGTACAATATTCATTATTGTAAAGTAAATGAGAATATTTTGATTCATTTTTTAGATTATATAATTTTGGGAATTCATAGAAAGAGTTATTTTGTTTACATATTTAATATGAATTTATTTAATATTTTAGCATTAATCTATCCATAAAATGCAATTAATGATATCATAGATTCAATATGTGATTACTTTGGGAAATCATGATTATTAAAAATTTCATGAATGTAAATGTAAAAATAGAATCTCATAAAACAAATACAATATAGATAATATCATAGGACTATGAACCAAAGTGTTTAGTTTTATGAATGTCAAGTAATATTATTGTTTTGATTAATCCTATATGAAATATTTTTTATTACACATTGGATCCTGATATAATATGTCAAAATTATGAAATCTATTGCAGTTAATTATCATTATTTTATAGCAGCGCATGATTAATATTACACTATAATACAATATAATTTAGGTAGATAAATATATTGGGATATTAATTTGAATACCAGTTTTTTCATTAGTTTATATATATGAGGGTAATTTATTATTATCTCATGGGTTTAATTTTATTAGCCTCCCATACATTGTTGAAAACTATGTATTTGGATTAATCATAGGTTGGCCAACATTTGTTATCCATTCTCAAGTTATATTGTGTAGATCTGATGGTCTAAAATCAATTATTCATTGATTTTAATCCCATAAAATATCATATCTTATACTGAAATAGCATGAATCCCTTGAATAATCTATGCATATGTCCCCATGTGATAAATTGAATTTACATGGGTTATAAATAAAACTGTAATCTCATGAAGACTCATGTCACATGAATTAATCCAATATAGGGGAATATGCATTGAGTTAATATTTTACAGATCCATGAATATATGAAGAAAATATATATTAGTATTATTTTACAATTGAGAGTTTTAGATCTCACTAGATGTTTGTATTTCATTATGTATGTCATTATATATATAATTAATTATTATTTTTAATAGAATAATTTGTTTTTCTAAAGGTTCACTAATAATTAAACTATATAAATTATTGTCTTTTTAGATTATAATAAAATTTATTTCTGGATATTTATCAATTTATAAACAGGTTTTTTGAAATTAGTATTTTAATTGTCTTTATATTTAATAAATTAAATATATTCTAAATGTTTTATATAAATATATATATATATTATTGAATGTCAATACTGTAATACCATTTAAAATTTTTATTTAATTCCTTAAAATTTAAAAATAATGTGTTTATTAAAATATTATAATAAAAGTATATAAAGTGATCTTAAATTATTAAATAATTATAAAATTTAATAGTTTCAAATTACTAATTATATTTTTTCCATTAAAATCCTAATTTCCATAATATTTTATACCATATTCATAAGTGTTTTCATAATTTATATGATTATGTTTCAAATAATGTTCATCTCTAAAGTATAGTTTCTCCAAACACTTAAATAACTTATATTGGAATATAATCTGTATATATCATTATTAATATCCTATATTTAAGTTAAACTAGTACTAGCCCGTGTGTTCGCACGACATTATCGATTAATGAATACATTGAGTTGACATCCACTTTATAATATTTGAAAAAATGAAATTGAATAAAGATAATAAAACAATATCATAATAGTAAACCAAAAACATGTTAAATAAAAATATAGAAACTTCTATTTTGGACAATTATTGTAGTACTAATGATAGAGTCGATTCCAGCATCCCATATTTGCCTCTAAAATCACAGGTAAACTTCCCAATCATAATATAAGGACAGTAACAGATTATATTGAAAAACATAATAATATATATTAATAGTAGAATATATATAACTTACACAAAATATTGTGTAAATATAATCACCAAAAGAATGAACAAATAAAATTAAATACGTAGCAAGTCAACTAAAATCAATGTAAAAGAAACTAATAAGTGAAATTAAATTAACAGACATAAAATTTATTGGAAATAAATACCACAAATCTGTATTTTTTAGTCACATTGACAATGAAATGGATTTTTATTGTGAAATATAAAAAATGATAACAATAATAGATGAAAAATATTTTAAAAATCATAACGATAATATATAAAAATATAAGATGGAAAACAAATTGAAAAAAAGTTTGTTAAATTGTATAGCATAAATATTCATCTTTTTATCTGTATAATGGTATAACTCGTTAATAGAGAATTGATGTAGCATATTATAATCAAATTATCATGTCACATTGAACAAAACTTCAGCGGAAAAATCTTCTAAAAAAATTTTCTTCATAGGAAAAAATGTTTAAAAATAAGAATACATATTAATCCCTACTAAAAATGCAGAATTGAGAATATGAATTTAATAATAATCCTAAAATAGTCCACATAGTGTGATCCTAAAAATATATTTGGTACGCTTAGGTTTAATAGGTAATGTAGGTTACAACAATATGTGTATTTTTTCACTAATTTGTAAAATCAATTCATATGTGTGTAGTTTTGCATGTAGTGAATATCTATAAACATCATGCAAAAAGTTATTAATTAAAATGAACATACAGATTTCTAAATTTGTTATGTTTAATAAATACATACAGTGTTGTAAATAAATAGTTAAACCGGTATTTGTGTTGTGGATATGTCATAGATATGAAAAAATATAATTCTACTGGAATAGTCACATGTTCAAATGATATGGAAGAGAAAAATGTTCAAAAAATATGTGAAATAACAACATGAAATGGATGTTTTAAACATTTTATGGATCATAGAAAACACATAAACATGGAACAAATGTTATACAACATCCATGGAAGAGGTTAATTCAGAAAATAGGGTAAACATATTACATTCACCCTAATGTAAATAGCAGTCTAATACAGTGTTGAATGTCAAATAATAATGTAGAATTCAAAAATGAAAAAATATGAAATGGTCAATATGTAGTATTACCTTGAAATTACAGCTAAAAAATCAGTTAATTTTTTTCACTATTCTTTGCTAATTTCTCCTTCCATAAGATTTGAATAACTACATAATGCATAAAAAACAAAATCAGAACATGAAGAAACACTATTTTATCCACATTTAGAAGTTACCTTACATGATTCATTGGCATTGCGACTAAATAGCACTAATCCAGTAATCCCGTTTCAATGAAAACATGTTATAAGTAGTGGGAAAAAAGTACCCTCATATTTTACAAAACCCATAATTTAGTAACATAGATTCTATTTTTGTATAATACATACCATTTGATAGTGGTGTTTTTTCCATTATAAAAATAGATCAATAAACGTAATAAATTGAAATGTAAAAACTTATAAACATCATACAGTTAGTTTAATCAATTGGTTGAACATTCAGATTTCACTCATCCTTGAACAGAGCCTTCAATGGATGCACTAAGATCTAATGTTTTCTATTCAAAATAGTAAGCCAAAAAAATGTCAAAAATCTCCATCACTATTGCTTCTCACCTAGCACGAACAATAGAAATTCATCAAATGTCGAAAATCATGTGATAAGAATGCAATGATACAAGTGATTTATGAATTACATCTAAGATTAATTGAAATATAGTTGAACCTGTTTTGTACAATATTTGTACGGTAAGGTATGGTATTAATAAAACATATCAATTAACAGTTCTTCTGGGTGGCATCATATATTCCAAAAATTATGAAGTATTTTCCTGTCCCTACTAGAACATGACTAGATTAATTATCACAAATTATAAGGAGTTAAAATAATACTAATCTCAAAGTTAGATAGTATATAGCAGTAGTGTAACAATCACAATATTTCATGAATTCTGTAAAAAAAATGGAACACTAACCTGCAGAATTTTGTCCACTAATTAGGCTTCTACAATGAGAGGAAAAATTGACTTGATTATTCCATGGTAGACATTGAAGGGAAAATAAAACATATTCCAATGACCATATTTTATGTACTTATTAAATTCTATTTTGAATATATGAAAACATTTCTAGACAACAATGTTCTTTTTTTGTATCTAATTTGTTAGTTGTGAGATGGATTTATAGTTGTTGAAGAGTAGGTAATAATATAAGTGTTGATCACCTACAAATTCATAAAATATTTTTACCTGTACATACTGCAATGTTTCAAAATTCCATATTGCCAATATCATTTTTGATGTTTTTGGGGATCCCAATAACTACAACTTTGACCCCGCGTCTTCTGATTTCCTATATGTTAATAGTTGAAAAAAATGAACTCAGCAAATAATATTTCCTAAAACATGAAATAACTACAATCAGAAATGTTAATAATCTAAAATCGCAATACCTCAAAAATCACAGAATTTCTGTTATGCATCACATCCCCTCCAATTATGTATACCTGAAATGCAGCACACTTTATCCATTAAACAGGCTCAAATAGTAAAATAATTCAACAAAAACATGCCTAAAAATCATTAATATCCACTCCAATGATGTAATTAAAATAAGAGACAATGAAGATAAATCTATCAATACCTTAGTGGAGGAAAAATTGGTAGTTGTTGTAAAAAAGCCATTGGTGTCTCTTTCATATGACTCATAAATATTCAGTTCCTTCATATTCATACAACACAGTTGTAAGAAAAAAAACATTGACCCAGTATTGAATCAACATAAATAGTAATAAATGACATTAGATGGTGCATTTAAAAATATTAATCACAACAGTAAAAAAGATCACCTCCCCCAAAGAATGTTGACTTCATCAATCCTCCATGGAAGTATTTCTAGTACAGCTTCAAAATTTACTCCCACAAACTAATCCCTTTCTCCAAACATCATTATGGAGTTTTTTAATCCATTCCATCACAGCGATGAATGAAGCTTTTTGATGATGGTAGTCAATAATGATGTTGTCGGAATTCATAGGATTGCCAGAGATATGTACTTTTCCAGGCACATTCGAAGAAGTTTAACCTTTGCAAGATGAGTTGGTGTGATCATACAGGTGGAAAAAAGAGCAGAACCTAGAATGTATCATTATTAGTTACAAATAATGAGGAACAATAGTTACATAATGATCATCCTTCTCTATCAAATACATAAACAATGAATAGAAGTTATAGAAATAATGACATACTGGGAACAAAAGTTGTGCATTTGAGCAGTAAAAGATACATAATGAGCACTATCAACTGTTATAATAAGATGTTCCAGATCCCATAACAGGATTTTTAATCATGTTTAAAAAATATAGATTGCCTAGGATCATTTTTAGCCTTCACCTCTTCCACTAAAACCATCAATTTATGCATCAAAGCAATCCTAAAAGAATAAAAATTAATTTAAATATAAATGGAATGAAATGAATGTTATGTTTGTAATCAAAATAACTAAAATTTTACAAAAATTATCAAGGGACGTTAGTTTTTCATACATGAAACTATATAGAAGAATAATCACTGCTCAAAACCCCTCATTTAGTTTTAGTTTAAACATATAAATGATAAACTAATTAATAATTTTTTTTATAATAATAGAAGAATTTATATGACTTTTATTTTTGTCATTAAACTGTAGCATGGCAATATAGAATTAAGATACGTGCATTCTAAAGAAAAAAATAAAAAAATTTGATGAAAAGAACAAATAAAATTACACAAAAAATAACTACCTGATAAAATTATTGTACAACGTGATCTCAGAGAATATAAATCGAATGAAATGAAATTAGTGTTTCTAATAAAAACTGTGAAAATTAAAAAAAATTATGATGGGAAGTTGGTGTTTAATACCTAAAACAAAATAGAAGTATAATCACTTCTTGAGACCACATATCATAGCCTACAGATCTTAAAATATATAAATTTGGCAAGAACAAATTAACAAAACAAATAAAATTTCACAAAAAAATTACCTGAAAAATTAATTATATGATGTAATCTCATAGAATAGTAAAGGAATGAAATGCGATTAGTTTTTCTAATCAAAATAGTTAAAAGTATAAAAAATAATTATGGTAGTCCTTCTGTTTCCCACACACATAATCAGTCAAACCAGACAAGATCCGTAATATTTTTTAGTTAAAAACATAAAGTAAAATCTATCATAGATAATAAATGAAGACACAAGACAACAACATGTTGATGAGGTGGAAATCCATGATATAAAACGAACCAAACCTACAAAGTAGTAGTAACAATATTTTTGGGATGCCCTATTTGAACTGAATGAAGAAATCAAATTTCTTTATTCAAAGACTACTGGAGACACTAACAATTCAAATATTGAGTAAATGTAGAAAGCATATTTCGCATATGGCTATAAATACCCTATATTCATGCTCTCACCTTATATCATTCAAAGAAAAAAATTTGGGAGCTCCAAGAAACCCATTGATTAATACACAACATTTGACCTATCAAAAACACATTACAACGTTAGTTATATCTCTTAAACATAGAAAGTAACTGAGGTGAAGCAATATGACCTTTTACAAATCATCAACAACTTAAATTGGTCTATTATTTCTCTTATAGAATAACTTCACTGGTGCTATAGAGGAAAGAAAGGCTGGTCGATGTGTTTTTGTATTGAAGGGCTCCTACAACACAACAACAGAAGAATATCCCCATGACATCACTCAAAATGTTGATCTTTGAAGACCAATATACCAAAATTTTAATGAAAAATAAAGTGTTAATTCAATTCAAAATTCTCATAAGAATGAAAAATTAAAACATGAGATGAAACTAAAATGAATCAACAGTTTTACATAATGAATGTTTTCAAACTACCAAATTAAAGTGAATTTCATACAGAATATTGAATCAATATGAGTAATATTTTTCCAGAAAATACAAAATTAGAGGAGAATCAGAGAGAAACCGAATGTAGGAGCATCACACTAGCATAGTTCAGCGGGAACCTATAGCGGGATCATGATGATGTCATGGTTCTGTTGGAACCCTAGGTCTAGCAGAGGAGCCGGAGAACGACACCAGTGTTGAAATTTAAGCTCTAGACGATGTTATTATGAGGATTGAAAGGATTTCATAGTTTCTGGATGAATGAAACACTAAGGATGATACAGTGGTGGTTATTATGATGAGAAAAAGAAACAAGAACATAGCTAAAAAAGACCGAGGGGGTATTTACAGGAGGTGTAGTTGAGAGTGGGAACCTTACCTGAGGAATGCATACCAAAGATCATAGAGTGGAACCACCATCACCCAGGACTGGGATGTCCAACCCCGTGCTGAGGTAGAATCATCGGCGAGGAGATCTGAGAAGTTGTGACCAAGAATCACTGCTCCGAGCTTGGATCTCATCAGATTTGAACCACTGAAGGGTTAATTCCAAAATCCAAATCATGCCAACAACTGGAAGTGGAAGAAGCCTTCAAGGAGTGAGGGGAACACTACCGACGACAGTGCTGCAAAAACACCTCCTGAGCTTCCAACATCAAAGCATCAACACTGTTCACATGTGTTGAGAAGACCATCGAGTGCCAACCGACGAGAGAAAAAGGAATGTACATGGACAGATGGAAGGGGGAGGCATCACCAGAGCTCAACACGTCCGCAATCCTCCCCCCTCCCGGTTGAATCTGAAGAGGAACTCTACAATGCGAGAGGGGGTGGGGGAGAAAACCGACTCCGATTAATATCTTCCATGGAAGCATGAGCAGAAAGTGGTGGAGAAACCGAAGTAGAAGGATCTGGAGGTGGAGTTGTTATTCCAGGAGGTGGTCAGAGGAAAAGGTAGAGGGGATGAATAGGTTAAGATGTTTCTATAGATGGGAGTCGAGGATTGGAGGGGAGCAGAGGAGCCGAAGGTAGAAGATTCGGAGGCAGAGCACGCTGAGATGGAGCACGGGGAGGCCGCGGAAGAGTCGGTGCGACGGAGGGAGCTGAGAGGGAACCCTAGAAGCGGAGAGAGAAGATGTGAGCGGGAGTCAAGCAGTAACAGTAGAATAGGAGAGAATTTTCGTGAGCGGGAGTGGTAGAGGGAGGTGGGATGCAGTGATTTTTTACATGGATGAGAATAGGGGAGACGTGGAGTACCGGAAGAAGGGCACATAGAAGAGAAAATGATGTGGAGTAACGGAATATTGACATGTGGCAGCTGATAATCCAGGATTAGTATATATAGTAGATAGTAGAAGATTTCTTATAATGAATATTATGAATGATTTCCTGTTTAAAATAGACAAAAAATAATTATATTTATTTAATTGTGGAAATTCCATAATCAATTGAAATCATATAAAGTATTTATTTTGGATTTATTTATAAACTCCTCTTATATATTTTCTCTTGATTGAAATTTATATATTTTTGATTTATTTAGTTTATTTTTTTTCTTATTCAGGAATATAATATATTTTTTTCAATATAATTCTTTAAATTAATTTTTAATACTTCTTCTTATTTATAATACAATAATTTAAGGGGAACATGTTTGTTATAAAAATTATTTATTTTCCATACACCATTAAATATTCCTGTACAAGGTTGTGATAAATTTTCAATTTAATTTTGATTTATAGAAACCATGATATATTTTATATACCTCATTCGTGGGAATTGCTAGCATGTGTATGAATATCATTAAATTTTAATTATGTTTTGTTACACAAAAATGAGTTGGATAAAATTGTACACATCATTAATGTTTTATCATATTATTTTGGTGATAAGAGAATATGATTATAATCTCAGTCATTAGAGTAATCTATTCATGTAAAATATAGTAACATGCGATAATATGATCAAATAAAAATTCCCCATTAAAAACAGTACATGTCAGATTCCGAAAATAGAAAACACATGTCATAACATTGATCAACCAAATGGTTAGGATCTTATAGAGCTTGGGGATGTAATATCATATGTAATTCTTGTAATAAAATAATATCCCTAATATTTAGGTTACCAAATCCTTAATTATTCATTGTGTTATACATAAATTGGAGACCATAAGTTCGTGGATACTAAAGTAATTGTCTTGGGTGTATCCATACAATGATTTATGAATTGTGTTCCATGCTCATCTATCTCTGAGACTTATATGATATGAATTAAATGATATACAACATAAATATGTAACTAGAAAGATGAGCAAAAAAATCTAGTTTCTAAATGAATCTTATGTCGTACCCCATAAAATGATATGAAGAGTTTAAAAAGGATCATAATATTTGAAGAAACATAGTTAATAAAATTTTATATTAAATTTATATAAAACATGAAACTCATATAATAAAATATACTATTTTATACATAATATAACCATCAATAAAATTATCAGTTATATCAATCCTATAAAAGGAGAATTATAATGTAATAATGTCAAATAATTTGTTTGATGAGAAATGAGCATTTGAGAGGGAGATTTTATGTGCTATAGAAACACATTCCACCCTTAACAAATTATTGGAATAGGTTAATTAGTGGATATAATTTATTATGAGTGGAATCAAATGATTCAAATAAGTATTCCATGATGAAATATTCAAAATTTCATTAAAAAAATGTGATGCCATAGATTTGTGGTCACAAATCAGCTGTTATAAACATATTCTTCACATACATTCTATGAAGCATACTAAATAAACAAAAGATAAACTATCCATAATTCGAATATTAAATACTAGAATTGGGCCACTTATATACCAAATACATTTTATAATTAGTGTGTCTAAATAAACAAAATATTAACCATCCACAATTTGAATATTAATTACTAGAATTTGGCCACTTATATACCAAATATATTTTAGAATTAGTGTTTTAGATATTCAATAACAACCTTAACTATCAAAACCCATATCTTTATCACAAATGGGGGTTTTCACTCCTGATGTGAGTAATCCTTATTTATCAAAAAGGCTCTAACTTCTCTTATAAATACTTCACATAAAACACCCACCAATAAATTTTATACATGATACTCTTCTACATATGATAAATAAATTGAAACATAATATTTTTTACCTAAACTGTTCTGGTTAGGGGTAATATAAAATTGAATATATCAATGAATAATTAAGCAATTAATATTATTGGTAAAAATTAATTATTAAATAATTACACATAATTAATAACACGTGAATGTAATATATCAATTAATAATATAAAAATGTAAGTAATCACATTGAAATAATGTTAATAGTGATGGAAATTATATTAATAGTAATCAAAAATATATTATCACAGTCTCCTGAGAAGGAATCATACATAAAAAAGTATAAATTAGACCATATAACCATGTTATTTGGTCTCAAGAAACTAGTTGATTTATCTGGTGGATATATATTATTTAGACCAACCCATAAGAAATTATGTAAAATTAATTCAGCATGTGAAGGATTTAAAAAATAATAAAATACATAACATCCAAACCCTAATAATTTAAAAACATATATACTGAAATAACTAGATTATATATTATTAGTATTTTTCATGTCAATAATTGGAATAAGTATACTTGATAGAACCATTCAAATTAAAAGTACATAGAGTAATGGGTATATTGAGTTTTCAATACTATAAATCATAGTATATAGATTGTTTAATTGATATATAATATTCATTAAATTAATAAATATGGAAATGATGGAAGAAAATGATGTGGAGGGAGAGATGATGGGTGATGAAGAATAATATCCTCACCAATAATGATAGGTGAAAACTATAAATTCTAAATACTATTTATTGGGTGTTATTGAAATATATCTCAGTAGTAAAAAATTATTCCAGTTTTAATGAAATATTAGAAAAGAAATTATAAAAATATTTTTCCTAATACATCTATAAAATTATTCTAAAAACCATGTATAAAAATCCCATTAATGTTTCAATTAAATGGGATTAAAATTGGACATTAAAAACACAAATTTACAATTATTATAGATATTTGAACCTGAACTATGACTTGAAGTTAAACTTATAACACTTTGTGGGTGATAAAAACGTGTATAAGAGGGATGAATTCACATTATTTTTTATATAACAATAAAAAATATTGTTTAAATAGAAAATAAATAAATAAAAGGGAATATTATTTTCTTTTAATTTATGGGAATCATATATAGGAATATTATTTAAGGGAAATAATTAAAAATTGATCAAAAATAAATCTAAAATATATTGTTAAAATTGTAATTCCATTCAAAGTTTTGTAAAGAAATTCAAAATTGACCTGTGTAGAAAAAATTAAAATGAATATTTTTAAACAATAATAAATTTATTTTATGGAAACATAAAATGACAATAATAAATAATTTTTGTATATTTATATGAATTCTTATAAGAAAATAATGTGTATGGAAATTAAGAACAAAATATTCCCAATTATAGAGAAGAGATCTAGATGATTCTACAAAGATTCAACCATTTGATAGAATTGTGATCCAAAGACCGAAAAATGTGAACATTAATTGAAATATTAATGATGAAAGTGATATAATACAAAATAAATAAAATCATATGGGTTAGGAATCCAAACATATAAATATAAATGATATGAAAAATAGTTATAATCGAAAGAAAGTAAATTATGCTAAACATAACGCTTAAGACATGGGTAATGAATTAAAGAAAAAGGACCTATATGAGATTAAATTATTGTTAAAGTCCTAGGAATAAAAAAAGATTTAATGAATAATAATTAATAAAGGAAATTTTTATAATATCTAAATTTTTATTTTTTTATAATAAGAAACATGACTCTAGGAATTAATATTAAAGAGTGTAACCCAAACTAGATGTCCTGAATCCAGTGATTAATACATATAAATTTCCAAAAAACAAAATTAAATATATTAAAATCATCATTTAGAAAATTTTTATTAAATATTAAATTTTTGATGGTCAATTTATCATCCTATTTCATTCATTTATTATATTTTATTTCTTTTGTTGGAGAATTTTGATTGATCGATGAATTTCTACCAAACTATTTTAGTAATTTTATCAGGGTCAATGATTATTTAAATTGTTTCATTACCATAGGATTTATATATATAAATTTTCCTTATAATTATACTATTACAATATTTTGCAGTTTTAAATTAATTTCTTAAATAATCTAAAATTGAGAAATTATTTATTATATGCTAATTTTAGAAGATTAAAATTAAAATGACCATTTTTATTAATATTTTTACAAAAATTTATAAAATAACATTATATAAAAATAATAATTTTATAAATATCCTATTTATTAATTAAATAATCTATTATACACATAAATCAATAGTGGAAATAAAAGCTAAATAATTGTTCTTATAAATTGTAGTCTAACCATAACATGATTGAAATTTAAATTTTCTAAGTTATAAGATAACAGAAAACAATGTTTATTCCAACAATATATTGTACTTTTATTATAAATTGATACTTATGGAGTTATATTATTATTATTACAACATATAAGGAGGAGGGGGAGAGAAATAAACATGAATGAACACAGATAAAATGATTACATATTCCTTTGGAATCCAATTTATATTACTCATTAAGCATTTCTATATTTCTATTTTGGAGAGAATAAAACCCCAATGAAATTGTAATGTTATTTATGGAGTGGTTTTAATAGATTTATGTAGATATATGAATAATTGGGTGTGAGGATAAAATTATTGGTGACGGATTAATATTTTAAGTGAGAGGGGAAATGTTATTTATAGTAATAATTTCAAATTATTAAATGTGATGAAATATTAATGGAATGATGATCAAGAAATTTATCATTATAGAGGAATAGACAATTCATGGTTATGGACTGACTTATACACTAATTAATATATTATGTTTTAGGATATTTTCAATCTTAACCTCTAAATGTAATATTTTTACCTCATTTTAAGGTTTAACATGTGGACTAATTTTTACCATCATAAGATATTATTATGAATAAAATTTTAATATTACTTATTACCAAATTAAAAAATTTATAATTTATAATTTTAATCATTTTTTAGTTCACTAATAACTAAGATTGATATGAAAAATAATATTGTATATGATAATTATTATCATGGAAAAAAATTTAGAAAATTTTTTTAAACAAAAAAGTGAATTTATTCTGACTCATTAGAGTGTAAAATAGTTAAATTAGAGTTACTTTTAATATATACATATATATATATATATATATATTATTTCATAAAATTCACTATTTTTATACATTAATTTTGATTTTAATGATAACATTAAATAATATATAGAAAAAATAAATTTATTCAAAAAAAGGTTTCATAAATATAAATTTAATTTATTGATGTTTTTAAAAATTGATTACATATTTAATAGGAATTAAAAAATATAATGTTGTAAGTAAAATATTTTCAATTTTTTCTAATAATAAATTTAAAAAAAATTATAATGAATGGTGAAATATATTACATCAATATGTTTATGCTTATATCACTCAAAAATATATTTACTAAAATCCATCAAAATGACTAAATAAATTTATGTATATGATAATGAATGATATGAATTGCAGGCGGTGATTATTCTAGCACAAATCATGTAATTATTTTTTTGTTATTGAAATTATCATATAGATGATTTCAATTAAGTTGTACATGTTGAATCATAGCATAGACATAGTCTATAGAATATCCTTGTTATATAAATCCCATTATAATAATCGGAAAATGAGCCTCAAAAAGAATGATGTAAAACTCTAATTCCTTTACTCCTCCTTTATACAAACATTTCATAACATGATTATATATAATTATACCAACCAATTCAATCACTATTTTATAATATCAGTATTTAACACTTATTGTATCTTAATATTTTATGTTTTTTTTTCTGATAATTCATTTTATAAAAGTTATTCAACATAGAATTAATATAAAACATAATTGTGCATAAAATGAATGAATTTAACAATTACCGACTTAAATAAGTTGAATTATCTCAATTTTAATTTATTTCATCAGTGATAATACAAAATATGTTCCATTATATATTCATGAATATTGATATAGAAATATATTAAAATATTTCATTATAAGTTATAATGAAATTTTTTATAATCTAAAGATCATCCCTTTCGTGTTTCAAATTGGTTATTTAGTTAGGACATTTTATTATGTCACAAGTATTTTTTGGAATATAGGAAAATTAATTGATTATTGTTCTATTTAATAATATAAATTAGTAAATATGAGTTCATCCTAGTGGGATGGTGTATTTCTGTTTGACTAAGAATTATAATAGAAAATTCATGAATTTAAAAAATATTATAAATGAAATGTATGTGACAATAAGATATTGTAAATAAAATTATCAATTTTAAGAGAATAAAATATGTATTTGCATGTAAGGAGTAACAAATTATTAGATTTTGGAACTCAATTTGTTGGATTAAATTATTATTATTTTATTTGTTAATATAAGAAGGTACACTTGATTGACAGGAGAGAAGATTGAAAATTATTTTGAAATGACCAACCCATGAGTGGTTGAATCATATAGTATTTCTATGGTGTTATTCACTAAAATAAGAAGAAAGTGATGTTATTTTCACTATGATCAAGTGTTATATGAAAATATTATATTACTACAAATATTTATTTTAAAATGAATGTTCATTTTTTATTATATTCAAAAAAGGTAAATTTTAATTGATTCAAAATTATTTGAAAAGTGGAAATATTATGAATTATTGATCACAACATCATCATGATAGGATGTGAATTAAAAATATTAACTAAATATGAGGCCATTTTTATTAACATAGATTTCATATATGAATATCCTTCGTAAAAAAATATTAAAAAAATATTATAATTTAAAATGATATTAGATAGCATGTAAACATTTGAATAGAATATTCTCCCTCTAGGATATCCACATATAACTCTAGTTGTTATCACAAAAATATTTCTTTATAGTTACATGAAAGAGAGGTATCAACCAACTCTAACTAGTCCTCCTCAAACTCCCTATCAAATTAATATGTATTTCAATAACCATATCCCATATTTCCCTTCAATAAAAATGACCAGACCATGTACATAAATTTTAATTTCTCATCATCTCCACTTTTTGAGCACTGTCAGATGCATCAAAATCATATTCATCAACTACAACATGTAATTCATTTCACTACTCAAATATATCTCTTTGTAAAATAATAAAATACCCCTCACTAATGCTATAATATCCATGTTTTTATGTTAATACTTAAATTATTATTATCAAATAAATTTTCTCATCCTAATTATTTCATCAAAGATTCCATATAAATATTCAATACACTTCCAAAAATTTAACATCTTTAAAAAATCTATTTTATGGAACACTAGAATTATAATTTCCTGAAATTATAATATTTGGGATTATTGTGAATATTATTTTGATCTAGTTACCATTATTTATGTTATTCTTCCATGGTGAAATTTTAAAATATAACCATGACATAAGAAGTTGAATTTTAATTATTAAAAGACACCCAGATGTGAACTTCAATGGATAGTGATTACTATTTTATGAGCCTAAAACATCCTATGATATCCTTAAGTAGATCCTTGGCAGTATTGAATCCATGAAATTTCTGGAAGTGATATTGACATATCCTTAGTTTCCTATTTATATAGGCATAAAAAAAGTTTTAATTATAAGCTAAGATTCATGTTTCTAAACTCTGATATGATTCAGTTGAACTCATATCAAATTCCATTCTATTATCAACACATTAGACTTTTTGATCAACCATCTCTCCCAAACCAATTTTTTATTTATGATCAATGTTAATTCCTTTATTTTTTACCATATATCATAGACCACCAAGCTCAATAAATTCAATAAATCTCACCACCCTTATGATCATATGAGGCAAAAAATTGTTAGATGTGTCTATGAATTGATTAAACTATCATTACTAATGAATCTAAAACATTGATTCGAAAATATGCTGCTACACCACAAAAAAATATAAACATATATGATTCACTAATGAAAATGGATTCTAAATTTTTTAATA
Source organism: Viscum album (assembly GCA_963277665.1). Classification (NCBI taxonomy): domain Eukaryota; kingdom Viridiplantae; phylum Streptophyta; class Magnoliopsida; order Santalales; family Viscaceae; genus Viscum; species Viscum album. The sequence goes on from CAUJRU010000606.1 coordinate 199,356, forward strand.
AAGACGTCATCCATTTAAAAATTATTCTAAGTTAAGTTAGTATTGCTTCTCTAAATGAATGATATTTAATTAAATATCATGAATAAACATTATAAATTGACTCATACTTGAAGCCTTAATTTAGAAATCTATGACCTTAGACATTTATTGACATATCGTGATTCATTATCTGATAATATATTTTTATACCATTGGAAATCAAAACAAGCCCTATGTTTTAGATCATGACATGAAAAAAATATAGTTTGACATATAACTTACACTTCCATGGAATACATTCGGGATTAGGGATAAAACACACAGTAGTAGTTCCATTTCATGCTTAGGATATTATTTAATTTTTTTGTATTCAATAATGTAAATAGGGTCTCATTTCCTCTCCATCTAAATTTTATTTCATCATGTTTCCAAACATGATGGGTTCTATTTTATAGATCCATTTATCATTCATGATTCATTTAATTTAGGGTGTCATTCAATCATTATTATAGTTGACCATTCATAATTCAGTAGATTATGTATACCATGGTCAATTGATTGTTCATTAATGTACTCATTGGATATAATATCACAACTTCTCTAGGTTGAGATCATTATGATTATTCTTTGATTGGAACTACAAATTTTCCCTTCCTCCTGAAAAAATCACGAGGGTTCAAAGATGGTCGCTCATCCCATAAACCTCATGGTAGATTAGAACAATGGGTACAATATTCCTCTCTGAATTATTCCACTTTATTAGGATCAATAGCTATATTTTATCTAAAAAATTGTTGATTTGAAGCATTTCTAGTGGGATCACCGCAAGGCTAATTCTATTATGGTCCATATAACCTTTATCAAGCGGACTATTAAGCTATAATGGTTGTATCTTCTTAATCCAAGAAGGATAATAATATTTTTTAATTCAAAAGAATTTTAATAATTAATTAACAATTTATAAAACTACTTTAAACATTAATTTAATACATTAAATGTCAATAGGAGAAAAAAATTATTTTAAAAAATTATTTCGAGAAATAAAATTATGGAATTATGAAGTAATTGAATCCTAGAAAACAAATAATTTCTATATGAGTTAAATAAAAAAATATCATTGAACATACCCTCATTATTAGTAATGTTTTATAACTAAATGAATATTATACCTAAAAAAAAATTTATATTTAATGCATAAGTTGTCTCCTTTTCAATAATATATTAAAAAGAATTATAATTTTCTTTATGAAATGAGAAAGTCATAAAATATCATTAAATAAAGATCATATTCTAATAAACCAATAATCAAATTCCTAGCTATGATTACAATATATTAATCTATAAAATGACTAATAAAATTCCCAAATAAATAATATTTTTCATTTCACCAAGAATCCAATTCAAAAAAACATTACGGAATAATTTTAAAATGATGGTTAAAAATGTTATGTCCCATAACGTATCAATTTTCAAAAAAAAATCCCTCATTGAATCCTTAATTTAAACGATTTTTATTCTCTATTTAAATCTAACTATTTGATAAATGGTTGGTTTTTGGTTTTACAAAAAAGTTGGATACTAGAAATCTTATGATTTCTTAAAGAAGTATTTCTCTCTATTTATCTAAAACATCCAAACACTTCACTTGTAGGTGAAATCTCGAATATAATTTAATTGTAAATATATATAACTAGCTAAATGGATGAATGAGAATAATAATTCGTTAGAATTAATTACTAAATAATACACTAATAAAATAATAAATAATTAAATTCTTATCATAAATTTTAAATTTCAATTCATAGATCAATTAAATGCATGCAATAAATGTTTGAAACCATGTTTGAAATTTAAAAACAAATAATTATTTAATATCAAACTATTGGATTTGGAAAACAATTTCAAGAGGGAATAAAATATAATAATCTTATTGAAATCCATTGGGTATCAAAAAGTAATCACCTCCATGTAGTGGAAAATATATCTGATATTTTTGAGAAAAATTAAAATAAAGAGAAAGAGAATTTATGATCCAATATATAAAGACCCATAAAATTCATGGGAAATTTTTTCTTCATTTTCTTTGGGATTTTACAAGAATTAGGTTTCTGATGGAACTTGATTCCGAGGCCGGGTGTGCTCGGAATTTCTATTCGAAGTTTAGCTCAGGTACGTTAATTGAACGAACGAGCAGGTTTTTCTAACTTTTGAACCGGTGCTCGAAATCAAATTCTGAGGGAACCGATGGATTCGCAGCACTGGTAATTTCTTAGGAACAACTTTTCCGGAGATACATTTACACAAGAATAGTTTTTAAAAATTTGTGGAAGGTAAAAATAAAAATTGAGCATCAATTTTATTTTTTCACTAAGTGGTTTAAAGAATTGGGTGGAAGTTGGGGGAATCCACCCAACATCCCTTGGGAGGTTATGAGGTTGGTGGGGCCCATATGAACACCACCCCTTCATCTTCCCTAACCTTCCATAACCCTACATTTAATTTGACAACATGAGTTAATTAATTGAGTTGATTAATTCCACTTTTGAATTTCAAACTAATGTTATGTTAATAAAATAAGTGAGGTACGTATTTTATTTTGGTTGGGTCTTGTTGCTTGAGAGGTTTGGTGGGAAAGATAAGGGAGGCTTGAAGATCATCATCTTCTTTGTCGAAGAATACGATGAATGTGAAGAACGCGAAGAACGCATCGATCTCCGACGAAGAATGCTGAATCCTCGGATATCGACTATGTGAAGCTGTGTACTGTGACGCCAACGACGCCTTCTTCCGTGAAAATTCTCCTTTCGCGATGCCTCCATCCGCAATGGTTATTTCCATGACGAACCTCCATTCTCACTACGATCGAGTTAGGGGTTTTATTGCGTTTCTTTTCATGAATTTCTTCTGCCAACATTCCTCGTACATTTGGACCACCTGTTACTTGTTAACGAGAGGGTCTCGGACCGCACAAACATGACCGACCCTCCTCCCCTTTTATCTTGTCTTCCTTGTGTTGGAATGGAATGAGGATGGCGTGGTGTCGTTGCACCGCGTGGGGTCACGCGGCAAGGTATGCGCGGCGCCATCGCACCGCGCCTTTGAATCGAACACGAACGTGGCGCCGTCGCGCCGCGCTGGAGAACCACGAAAAAAAAACAACGGTCGGAGCGGCACCGCGGTGGAGGAGCACGGTGCCTTCACGCCGCACCAGATGGTCCAAGGTCGCGGCATTAGCCGCGGCGGAGCAGGGGAACCGACAGCCGGTTCTGGGCCATCGGCGTCAGAGCAGGGGGACCGACCCTTGCTGGTCCCGAGTCGGCAGCAGTTGGCCGGCCGGAGCTGGCCGGCCGGACTGTGGAAGAGCCAGGTGTTCGAAACCCCCGGCTGGTCGGATGTGACCGGCCCCCATTATGGGACTGCGGTTACAACAATTGGGGGGGCAGCCCCCCCCCCTCCCCACATCCCGAATGGCTCTGCCGTTCGGCCGAGCCACCTGGCTAGCACGTCGGGCCGCCTGCACACCGGGCTGGGCCGCGCCGGCCGGGCCGGGCAGTACACAGGGGGCCGGACCCGGACCTGAGTCAGGTCGACCCAGTTCGGGCCGGCCCAGGGGGTCTCAGGCCGGGTCGGTCCGGGCCCGAAACCCCCACTTCCGGACCTCTTTCAGTCTTTTGCCCATATCCTGGGATGAGGACCTCTGATAAACACACCGTCAGTGGCGATGCGATCCTTCGAACGAGATGGTCGTTTAGGTATATTACAGTCATGGTTTCGGAGGACTTTGGGTTCGGCTGGGTTGGTGCGTACACGAAACCAACCAGGCCCTCAGAGCGGAAATGCTTATAACTTTACCTCTGGAAGTCTAATTGACGTGACATCGACTTTGTTGGATTCCTATAAGTGAGAAAGACCTTTTGGCTTACTTTGCTCGAGGTTTGGATGCAGTTTGAGTATGGTTGGGTTGGTTTTGTCTTAAAAACCAACCGGGCCCCTGGGACGAAAAAACCAATAACTCTCAGACAAAGCGTCTAATTAACGCGCCGTCTGTGACGTTGAGTTCCTCTTGATGATACGGAACTTTTGGATACATCAACTCCAGACTAAGTGTCAATTGATGTATCAGCCCCTCAGCTCGTGGAGCGGACCCTCCCGAATAAGCTTGTTGTGTGCGGGAACCCTAGAGATGGCTGCGACTACGACGACGACGACGAATGTATAGGAATCCTCCGTGGATTCGACGGCGACGACTACAGCACACAACGATCCTATGTGGATCAGTGCTACAGATCCTGTGTGGGTCAGATCCTAGGTGGGTCAGTGCTCAGTGGTCCTGTGTGAGCCAGCGCCTACAGATCATGTTTGGGTCCGATCCTGTGTGGGTTATTGTGGGGGTTAGTTACCTATCGATCCTTTGTGGGTCATTGCGGGGGTTAGAACCTATCGATCCTGTGTGGGTCTGGCGGCTTAGATGAATCTGTGGCTATATCTGATCATCTCTATAGTCATATGATGAAGTATACCTGTGTGAGCTGAATCTTGACTTTCATTCTTTATCATCGATAATATTGACTTGATATCCTGTGTGGATTACGTTATGCTTTCTTTTGTGAATTGGGTTGTGATTTCCTATGTGGAATGGGTTACGTTTTCCTGTGTGGACTGTGTTGTACATAGGCTCGGTTATTGGATCTAAACTAGAATTGAAGTCTTAGGTATATGTATGGGAATATACCTAAGTAGTGTCGGATGTTACTTCATGATTGTATCTTTCTTTTGTGGATTATCCTTCGTGGATTCTGGGAGACCTTCGGGGGGTCTCGAGGTCCCTAGTGAGTATCTTATACTCATCCCTACATGGGCTATGCCCACACTACGTTGTATTGGTTGCAGACGATGGACATCGCTGATCGTGGTTGAGGCATGAGAAGCAGGTCGGTACCCGGAGGTGGACCATTGGGCGGGGCGTACTCAGAGCGGACGACTGGACCCGAGGAGCTATGGAGGCTATCTGTACCCACCCTTCAGGTGGGACTTCCAGTGGACGGCTCGAGGCTGTGGCTTTACTTTTTGTTGTTGTTTTCCCTTCCAGGTTTTAGTTAGTGTTTACATCTTCATATTTTCTCTGTGGCGTTTGTTTACTTTTCAAAATCAATGCCTTCCCTTTTTACTGGGAATTACGCCTTGGTGCTAGTCGCCAGCCCCTGGCCTATGGAAGGCGGGCTTGGGGTAGTCACGGCACGGGCCCCGAGGACGGGTCGTGACAAATTGGTATCAGAGGTGTTCGGTTCTAACAAAGAACTCAGTACTCTGAACGTTTTCTATGTGAATCAATAGAGTAAATAGTATTGGGTGTGGTTATCAGTCCAGGGAGTCCAGTGTTGGTGTGGCGGCTGACATATTCGTACACCAGGACCCTGACTTCTGATTTCTGACTTAATGCAAGAAAACAATGATTGCATGTGTGTTTCAACTTTTCTTTGTGATTACTTTGTGTCAAATCACCAGTTATACTGTTTGACCGTGGTGAACCTATTTTTTTTTTTCAGGATGGCCCCACGATGTCAGCCTGCTTGGGTTCCGAGTGTTGTGCATGACGACAGCCCACCAAGTGACGAGGCCTCGGTACAGGGCCCTTTGACAGTAGAGGCACCGGCGGTACCTCTACCCGCCAAGCCACTGATGCTACCAGCTCCAGCGGCTGATGATGCACGTCGCCTCAGTGAAATGCACGAGTTTCAGTTCCAGGTACCACCCAGGTTCCATTGGGAGACAGACCCTTAGGCATCTGAGGATTGGTTGGAGGTAGTTGTATGGGTTTTCATGTTAGGGAGGACACTAAAAGACCTCATGGTGATCCTCGCAGCGAGCCTACTACACGTAGTAGCAGACAGATGGTGGAGCTTGATTTTCCAGGTGCATGATGAGGCATCTCTTCTCTGGATAGACTTTGAGACCCTCTTCCACTCGGAGTTCGTCCCAGCCACCCTCCGTGCGGTGCGCATCGAGGAGCTTCTACAACTACGGCTGGGTAGCTTGATGGTCGCCCAGTACTCAGCGATATTTACAGGTCTCTCGCGCTATTTGAAAGACATAGTACGGTACCCATTCTCCCGGTCCTGAGTCGTTGAGCAGGGATTGATGCATGATATCAGGTCATCGCTGATCTCCCTCAGTATTCTGACTCAGGTAGGGGTACTGGAGCGAGCCCTTTTGATTGAGAGATTCCTTGCTGAGCCTACATCAGCAGCGAGACCTACCACAGGGCGTCATGTAGCAGAGTCTTCTACAGCAGGCAGTCGACGGATGACTCATGGGTTCAGGCAGACCAGACCCTCAGGCAGAGGACCTCAGGACACTGGCTCAGTGGTGTGGGGAACACAGCAGGAAGCCTGTCATCGAGAGGAAGATAGTGCTACGCTTGCGGTGGGCAGGGACACATGGCTCGTGACTGCCTGACCCGCCATGCAGAGGAGCAGCAGACGGTTGAGGGACCACTTAGGTAGAGGCAGAGGGTCGACCGTGGCGGTCCGCAGGGAGCAGGCGGACGAGGAAGGGGAGTTGGCCGAGCAGTAGGTGGTGGCTGACGCTTTGAGGCTCTATCACCACCACCATGAGGAGGTCCACCCCGACCACAGGGAGCTGGCGGGCAGAGACAGGCACAACTTCAGGCAACGGAGGCCTATGACCACAGTGTGCCCGAGATGATTCGAGGTACTATCTGTGTCTATTCTACCCTTGTTTCAGTTCTTATAGACACAGGAGTGAGTCATTCTTTCATAGCCTCTGCCATTTTTCGGAGCTTAGAGATTCCGACAGAGACGTTGGCTCAATCCTTACGGCTAGAGACTCCTATGGGAGCAGACTTGACGATTATGCAGTGGTGCCAGCAGTGTGAGCTTACTCTAGGAGGCGAGAGCATCAGCTGGGATCTTCTTATAGCGGTGTCGAGGCCTTTTGACATCATCTTGGGCATGGATTGGTTATCTACAATCCATGCTCATATTGACTGTATTAGGCGCAAGGTGCGATGTGTACGCACCGACGAGAGAAGGTTCACCTTCACCGGTGAGAAGGGAGCCTTCGCAGCATAGGATGGAATCTCGTAGAGGAGAGGACATCCCATCACTCATCAGTTGTCTAGCCTCATTCTAGGATCAGTTTACGTGCAGAGTCCTGGTTTTCCTGCAATGGTGGATCAGTATGCAGACATTTTTCCCGACGATGTTCCAGGACTACCTCCTCGCAGAGAGGTAGACTTTTATATTGACTTGAACCCTAGGATAGCCCCGATATACACTCCAGCATATCGGATGGCCCCCGCTGAGCTTCGAGAGCTACAGGTACAGTTGGAGAAATTGCAAGGCATGGGATTCATCCGACCCAGTGTTTCACCCTGGGATTCCCCGATATTGTTCACCAAGAAGGCAGACGGGCGCTTGCGACTTTGTGTCGACTATCGTCACTTGAACCAAGTGACAATGAGGAACAAGTATCCACTACTGAGGATTGATGACCTCTTCAATCAGCACAAGGGGGAACGATGGTTCTCGAAGATAGAACTCAGATCAGGTTATCATCAACTCAGAGTTCAGGACAAGGACCTGCAGAAGATGACCTACAGATGTCAGTATGACCACTATGAGTTCTTGGTTAGTCCATTCGGTGTAACCAATGCTCCAGCAGTGTTCATGGCCCTCATGAATAGGATCTTTTAGCCATACCTCGATTGATTTGTCGTGGTCTTAATCGACGACATTTTTAGTTACTCGATGACCGAGGAGGAGCACGCCTACCACTTACGGGTTGTACTAGACACACTCCGAGAGCACCTGAATTATGGTAAGATCTCAAAGTGTATATTCTGGATATGCGAGTTCCAATTCATTGGATACGTCATCTCTGAGGCGGGAGTTGCGGTGGATCCTGTGAAGATCGAGGCTGTGCTAGCTTGGGAGCCACCCAGGAGCGTGACAGAGGTGAAGAGTTTCTTGGGACTAGCTGGGTACTACTGGTGATTTGTGCCAAACATCTCCAGAGTTACGGCGCCACTCTCAGCTTTTTCAAAGAAAGGGAAACACTTTGTGTGGTCAGACAGATGTCAGCAGAGCTTCCAGAAGCTGAGACAGAGATTGACCAGCGTGCATGTCTTGAGGTTTCCGGAGGGGGGAGTAGGGAACATAGTTTACTGCGATGCATATGGGACCAGACTCGGATGTGTCCTGATGCAGGAGCGGGCTGTGATCACCTATGGATAACATTAGTTGAGGAAGAATGAGTTGAACTACGCTGCCCATGACCTGGAGTTAGCAGTAGTGGTCTTCGCTCTGAAGATGTGGTGACACTATCTAATGGGCGAGCGCTTTACAGTCTATTCTGACCACCAGAGTCTCATTTACATCTTCTCGCAGAAGGAACTGAACCTGAGACAGTGGTGATGGCTCGAGTTCCTCCAGGACTATGAATTTGAGATAGTCTATACTACTGGAAAGTGGAACGTGGTAGCCGATGCTCTCAGCAGGAAGATGGGCATTCAACTACTTGGGGAGGTGACAGAGCGGCTAGCCGCTTGGAAGATATCCTTCGTGGATAGAGAGGGAGTTTCTTTTCTTCAGTCACTCACAGTCACTCCTCTACTACTGCAGAGGGTCAGAGAGGCACAGCGTGGGGACACTGACTGTGAGACATGGTTTGCACATATATCCTCAGGACATGCACCTGATGGTTTCTCTGTAGGAGGAGATCACGACGTCCTTTTCAGAGGACGTACCTTGGTACCAGATCCTTTATGGGAGGAGGTTCAGAGAGAGTTTCACACTTCCCCTTTGGCAGTACATATTGGAGTGGCGAAGATGTACCGGGATCTCAGACGACAGCATTGGTGGCCGGGCATGAAGAAGGTTGTGGCAGAGTTCATTTCTCGATGCCTCACCTGCCAGTAGGTGAAGGCAGAGCACCAGGTACCAGCAGGCATGGTGCAGCCCTTGGAGGTCCCAGAGTGGAAGTGGGATGGCATATCTATGGACTTCGTGACTGGACTTCCACACACTTCAAGAGGTCACGACTCCATTTGGGTGATTGTCGACCGACTCACCAAGTCGGCACACTTCCTACCCAACAGAGAGTAGGGCTCCATGGAGAGCTTCGGACGTCTCTACGTTTTGGAGATTTTACGACTTCATTGTGTTCCATCATCTATCGTCTCCAATAGAGATGCTCACATTACTTCTTGGAATTGGAAGGGGATGCAGGAGGCGTTCGGGACGAAGCTATGTCTGAGTACCGCCTTTCACCCTCAGACAGATGGTCAGATGGAGAGGACCATTCAGACTCTCGAGGACATGCTCCATGCATGTGTCCTCGACTTTGGTCGCAACTGGGAGAACCACCTACCCTTGGTGGAGTTCACGTAAACAAAAACTACCACTCCTCCATCGGGATGGCACCATACGAGGCGTTGTACGGCTGACCTTGCAGATCACCTCTGTGCTGGACAGACCCTGGGGAGTCAGCACTTGTGGGACCGAAGATGGTCCAGGCCAAGACAGAGAAGGTCCAGGTCATCTAGGAGCGGATGAGGATAGCTCAGAGCCGGAAGAAGTCTTATGCTAACAGGAGGCGGAGGCCACTAGAGTTCGAGGATGGTGACCATGTCTTTTTGTAGGTCTCACCTCGAAGTGGATTACGGAGATTTGGCTGAGGTGGAATGTTGTCTCCACGCATCATCGGACCATTCCCGGTCTTCAGCAGTATTGGTAAGGTGGAATATCTCCTGGCTCTACCTCCTCAGTTGCACCAAGTGCATGACATCTTCCACGTATCTCAACTGAGGAGATACGTGCACGACCCGACACATATCACTGACCATGGGGAGCTGGACATAGATGATGGGGCGACTTTTTCGGAGGTCCCAGTGGATATCGAGGATCTACATGAGCGGGTCCTTCGTGGACCGTCTATTCCTCTAGTGTGCATCGGATGGAAGCACAGGAACCTCCAGGAGAGAACTTGGGAGCAGGAGGCTCAGATGCGTGCACAGTACCCACTTTTGTTTACCTAGTTTTTGATATATCTTTTCGGGGACGTAATGCCCTGAGGTGGGAGTAATTTAAAGACCTGTAAAATTCAATTGAAATTTTATTTAATTTTCTTTGGGATTTTACAAGAATGCAGTTTCTGAAGGCACTTGATTCTGAGGCCTGGTGTGCCCGGAATTTCTATTCGATGTTTAGCTCGGGTACGTTTAGAAAACGAACGAGCAGGTTTTTCTAACTTTTGAACCAGTGCTCAGAATCAAATTCTGAGGGAAACGATGGATTCGCAGTGCCAGTAATTGCTTAGGAACACCTTTTTCGGAGTTAATTTTACCCGAGAAAAGTTTTTAAAAATTTGTGGAAGGTAAAAAAAATTGAGCATCAATTTTATTTTTTCACTAAGTGGTTTAAAGAATTGGGTGGAAGTTGGGGGAAACCACCCAACTTCCCAAGGGAGGTTATGAGGGTGGTGGGGCCCACAATAACCCCACCCCTTCATCTTTCCTAACCTTCCATAATCCTTCATTTAATTTGACAACTTGAGTTAATTAATTGAGTGGATAAATTCAACTTTTGAATTTCAAACTTAGGTTATGTTAATAAAATAAGTGGGGTACTTATTTTATTTTGGTTGGGACATGTTGCTTGAGAGGTTTGGGGGAAAATATAAGGGAGGCTTGAAGATCTTCATCTTCTTCATCGAAAAATATGAAGAACATGAAGAACTCGAAGAACGCACCGATCTCCGATGAAGAACTCTGAATCCTCGGAGATCGACTAAGCGACGTCGTGTACCGCGATGCCAACGACGCCTTCTTCTGCGAAGATTCCCTTTTCGCGACGCCTCTTTCAGCGACGTTTATTTCCGAGATGAACCTCCATTCAAGCTACGCTCGAGGTAGGGGTTTTATTTCATTTCTTTTCGTGAATTTTGCAGGTCATCATTCCTCATAATTTTGATCCACATGTTACCTATTAACGGGAGCGGGCTGGACTACACAAACACGGCCGACCCTCCTCCCCATTTATCTTGTCTTCCTTGTGGTGGAATGGAAGAAGGATGGCGCGGTGTCGTCGCACCGTGTGGGGTCATGCGGTAAGGTATGAGCGGTGCCGTCACGTCGCACCTTTAAATCGAACAACAATGCGGCGCCATCGCGCCGCACTAGAGAACCCCGAAAAAAACACCAGGTCCGGAGCGGGGCCGCGGCGGAGGGGCATGGCGCCGTCACGTGGTGTCGGACGGTCCAAGGCCGCGGAAGAGGCCACGGTAGAGCAAGGGAATCGACGGCCGGTTCTGGGCCACTGGTGTCATTGTAGGGGGATTGGCCCTTGCCGGTCCCAAGTCAGTAGCAGCCGACCGACCGGAGCTGGCCGGCCGGACACTGGAAGAGTCGTGGGTTCGAAAACCCTTGATGGCCGGACGTGAGTGGCCCCCATTATGGGGCCGCGGTTAAAACAAGCGGGGGGGGGGGGGGGGGGCGCATCCCGAACGGCTCGGCCATTCAGCCAAGCCACCTGGGCAGTGCGCCGGGATGGGTCGGGTCGACCCGGTTCCGGCCGGCCCAGGGGGTCTCGGGTCCGGTCGGTCCGGGCCCAACACCCCCACTTTCGGACCTCTTTCGGGATTTTGCCCATATCTTGGGCTGCGGACCTCCAATCGACACACCATCTACGATGATGCGATCCATAGAACAAGATGATAGTTTCGAAATATTACACTCAAGGATTCGGATTACTTTGGGTTTGGCCGGGTTGGTTCGTACATGAAACCAACCGGGCTCTCGGAGTGGAAACGATTATAACTTGAGATATGGACGTCTGATTCACGTGTTGTCGACTTTGTTGGATTCCTCTAAGTGAGACGGACATTTTGGATTACTCCTCTCGAGGTTTGGATGAATTTAGAGTATGGTCGGGTTACTTTTGTCTTAAAAACCAACCGGGCCCCTGGGATGAAAAAACCAATTATTCTCAGACAGGGCGTCCGATTAATGCGCCATCTGTGGCGTTGAGTTCCTGTTAACGATAAAGAACTTTTGGATACATCAACTATGGACTAAGTGTCAGTTGATGTATAAGCCCCTCAGATTTTGGAGCGGACCCTCCCGAATGAGCTTTCTGTGTGCGGGAACCCTAGAGCTGGCTGCGACTACGACGACGACGACGAATGTACAGGAATCCTCCGTGGATTCGACGGTGACTACTACAGAACTTTACGATCATATGTGGATCAGTGCTGCCGATCCTATGTGGGTCAGATTCTGTGTGGGTCAGCGCTCAGCTGTCCTATGTGGGCCAGCACATACAGATCATGTGTGGGTCTGATCCTGTGTGGGTCATTGAGGCGGTTAGTTACCTATCGATCCTCTGTGGGTAATTACGGGGGTTAGTACCTATTGATCATGTGTGGGTCATGCGACTTAGATGAATCAGTGGGTATATATGATCATCTCTATCGTCATATGATGAAGTATAACTATGTGAGCTGAATCTTGACTTTCAATCTTTATCTTCGATAAGATTGACTTGATATCCTGTGTGGATTACGTTATTCTTTCCTCTTTGGATTGGGTTATGATTTCCTATGTGGAACGAGATACGTTTTCCTATGTTGACTGGGTTGTACATGGGCTCAGATATTGGAGCTGAACTGGAATTGAAGATTTATGTATATGTATGGGTATATACCTAAGTAGTGTCGGATATTACTTCTTGATTGTATCTTTCCTTTGTGGATTATCCTTTGTGGATTCTGGGAGACCTTCGGGGGGTCTCTGGGTCCCTACTGAGTAGCTTATACTCACCCCTAGACGGTCTATACCCGCACTACGTTGTGTTTGTTGCAGACGATGGACAGCATTGATCGTGGTTGAGGCATGAGGAGCAGGTCAGTAACCAGAGGTGGACCACTGGGCGGGGCGTACTCGGAGCGGATAGCTGGACCTGAGGAGCTGGGGAGGCTATTTGTACCCACCTTTCAGGTGGGACTTCCAGTGGACGGCTAGATGCTACGACTTTACTTTCAGTTTCTTTTTTCCCTTCTAGTATTTACATAGTTTTTACTTATTCTTACTTTCACTGTGGTGTTTGTTTACATTACAAAGGCACTACCTTCCATTTTTAACTGTAATTACGCCTTGGTGCTAGTCGCCAGCCCCTGGCCTATGGAAGGTGGTCTTGGGGTAGTCACGACACTGGCCCCGAGGACGGGTCGGGACACAATATAACAAATTTAATAAAATATATGATTTTTAATGTATAAATAAAATACAGTTTACAATATTTAAAACCCTTAATTCAACCTCACATAAAACACAACAGTGTCCCCAATGTTAATTCCTATAGTGGGAAAAATTATTAATTGTTTTTACTACATGGGTTGTAAGTTTGTTCCAAAACATTTTTCCATAAATGAAGAACAATAAAATAGAAATTTTATATTATATGAGTTTATCATAAAAATATAATAATTAATTTATAAAAAAACTTAAAACATCATAACGGTTAAATAAATATTTTACAAATATAATTTTTTGTATCGAAAAAATAATAATATTGTTAGTCATGTCTTTGTTTAATTTCATTGTGACTTGATAAAAAATTGAAAATATATTTATAAAACCCACATAAGAAAGAAATAAACATTCTTTATTAATATAAGAAAATTGAAATGGTTCTAATATCCATGAAATGGTACTCCATCACATGACTGAGATGTGTATTTACATGTCCTCTGGCATGCCTCACAATATTCCATTGGTTGATGACAAATTGTGGGGGCCTTAGGTACATGGTGGAGAGACTATACCCTCAATAATAAAATTAATTTAAATAGAAAAACTTATATAAATAATAAATAATAAAAACCAAGTGGAAATTAGAAAAAACTGAATAATCCAAATAAAATTAGAGAAAATGTTATTGTAGGATGAATGATACTGTTTAACGTGTGAAATGTTATACTATTAAAAAAGTAATGATACATGAAAATAAGAAAATAAGGCTACATTAAGAGACAAAATTTAGGTCTCATATTTAATTCCAAAACCTCAAAAAATTAATCAATCATTAAAGGGGATCTTGGTCATGTCTAGACACGCATCCATGAAATCTACCCAGGTACTAAATGACAGCCTGAATAGGGTGTGAATAAAAATTAGTAGGTTTGAACCCATTTTGTATAATCAATTCAACACAAAAATAGTAAAACATGTTATGATGTTATTAGAGTGTTAATTTATAAACTAATGTAGTAAATTAATAAATTTATCAACCCTAAAACTATTGGATGACCCCAAGGTTAGCCAAACCTACTTTAGTTTGATGATGGTGCGTCTTTAAGCATGTCGTGTAAAATTCCCAACCATAACCATAACCCCCAGGCTATTTCATTGAATAAATTTCATCAGATTTGGAATTATGCTTTATAAAAAGTATAAAATAACTGAGACCAATCCACAAACTATCAAAACATAAGTTGGATGAACCATTTCATCATCATATTATATGAGGCACATTCATAATAACCATTAAAACATAACTCAACACAAGGAAAATAATAATTTTAATATTTATAACTAATATTTTCTCCCGAAACTATAAGTATAATACATTTTTATATCACATTTAGTTATCCTCATGATGTTATGGTTTATAAAGCCAATGAAATAGAAATTTCAATTCATTATTTTATGTCATTTGATTCTCATTCAAGAAACTACAAAATTAAGATATTATATCAATTCAGAGGTGATATAATTTCCCCCAAAACAATTCCAATTCATCATAATATCAAAGGTACAAACACCTCTCTAGTAGCCATAGTAATAGTCCCATGGATAAGGGACCCAACGTTATCCACATAAGGTCTAGGAGTTTGAATTTCTAAAAATAATTTATTGCCAATTTTTCTTATTTTACATAGATGGGGTTCTATTTTGGTCACAATTATTTCACATATTACATAAATTAGTCTATAAATAAAGAGTTATTTCAGACAACATAACTTAAAATCCATAAAAAATGAAATTCCCTAACAATGAATGAAGATTTTCTTTCTCTCTTTTCATTCCTTCAATAAAGACTAACGAACTCTATCAACATAGGACATCAATTCTAGAACTGAGTTTGAAATTCGATAAATATGGTTCTACTAAAGGGAAATATAATGTAATAAGAAGAATAAAAATAATAGATATAATTTACTTTAATCTCTATTTCCCATACACCATGATCTAACATTTTATAGCATTGGATCAAAATTGACTCCTTCAATTTTAAAGTAGAGGATTTTATATTAAGTAAAAAGGGATATAATGTGATATGTGAATCATAGGGTGTGTTAGTTTAAATAAACTTCCAGAAAATTTTCATTCACAACAAGAATTTTAAATTCACATGACTAACTCGTGGTTTTCTTAAAATATTGCAAGGTTCCATCAAGAATAATTCATTTCATAAAATGAACATTGAATTCTTGTATCACCTCCCACATACAAAGATTATCCCCCTCAATTTTTCCATTGAACACATCTTAACTAACATACATATTGGTTCAAGGGATCTATTACCAACGTGTAAACAACGTTTCCATACACAAGAATTTTTACTAAAACATAATGAAGAATGAAACTAAAAAAACATGGGATATTACAACATCCCTACCAAATAAAAATGCATCTCTAATCTATGCTCTATGTGTCATTTTGTGGTGCTGGAATGTAATTATGACCAATGATTTCGTATGGAATATTCCCTCTCACTGGACTTCGCTTTCTAACACCCACGTTTCCAATTCACTTTCTTTAGATGCATGATAATGCATAAAAGATTATTTTAAATACCATCTATATTATATATCATATTCTACCCAAAGGATGTATCAATATACATGCTTTCTAATTTAGAATATTTCATGACAGAAGTGCCAAGATGATATCTCAGAATCTGTAACACATGGAAAATGTAATGAGTGGATATATAGAAATATGGAGGGGCTTGGAATTATTCCAATTGATAAATCCTAACCACTACCATAAATGATAATAAAACATGGGTTATACATTATTCGTTTTCTAGATAAAGGATTCCCTAGCCCAGTCAACATTATAATAAATATCTAATTACTGAACATTACGCCAAAATATTATCTTTGATGGTTAAAATATGTATTATATCACCTATGTATGTTTACAAATCACTTAATAATTGGATGATCATCCTTATAAGTCTATTTAATTAAAATATTTCTAACTAGGAGTCACTCACCAACCAGTTATCAGTAATGAGTTTGATTAAATGAACTTCCATAGTACACCATGCAATGAGACATTTAGATCAATACAATGATGATATTATTATAATAAATAACTATGAGTGAAATAGTATACCCCATGATCCACTGAGATAAAAAACACTAGATAAAAAAATTCAATCAAAATCTAAATCTTCCATTTAAAATAGCTATGAGTCTGATGACAATATACAACAAAAAGGAGGACTGACAGTCTCAGTGCTTTTTGATGGGCCTTCCAAAAAAAGAGACATGAAATTTGAATCATGATAAGAAATCACACTCAATAGAGAACAAATAAATTATGATTTTTATGCCTTAGAAATAATATAAAAATCATAAATTGGGATGGTATCCAGGATATACCTGAAATGGGATTCATTAATTTGTAGATCAATGATCATCCATACTTTTTTTATTTTGGTGAGGTGACCTAGGTAATCCCATCAAAATATTAATAGTAACATATTTCAAAATTTAATCCAAAATGGTAGAATTATGTAACTGTAAAGACCCGTAAAATTCATAGGAAATTTTTTCTTATTTTTCTTTGGGATTTTTCAAGAATGATGTTTCTGACGACACTTGATTCCGAGGCCCGGTGTGCCCGGAATTTCTATCCGAAATTTAGCTCGTGTACATTCAGTGAACGAACGAGCGGTTCTTTCTAACTTTTGAACCGGTGCTTAGAATCAAATTCTGAGGGCACCGATGGATTCGCAGTGCCAGTAATTGCTTAGGAACACTTCTTCCAGAGTTTCATTTACACGAGATAAGTTGTTAAATGTTGTGGAAGGTAAAATAAAAATTGAGCATCAATTTTTAATTTTCTCTAAGTGGTTAAAACCATTGAGTGGAAGTTGGGGGAAACCACCCAAACTCCCAAGTGTGGTTATGAGGGTGGTGGGGCCCACACAAACCCCACCCCTGTATCATCCCTAACCTTCCATAACCCTCCATTTATTTAGTCAATTTGAGTTAATTAATTGAGTGGGCTAATTCAACTTTTGAATTTCAAATGCTTATGTCATGTTAATAAAATCAGTGAAGTTATTATTTTATTTGGTTGAATCTTGTTGTGCGAGTCTTTGGGAGAAAAGGAAAAGCTCTTTAAGTTCTTCTTCCTTGACAAAGAACGTGAAGAACATGAAGAAAGACGACCTCCGACGAAGGTCGACAAGAACGCCGGATCCTCAGAGATCGACGACGCGACGCTGACGAATCATTTATCAACGACGCGAATCTCTCCTTCTGCGACTTCTTCTTCCGTGACGATTATTTCTGCGACGAACCATCGCTCAAGGAACTCGATGAGGTAGGGGTTTATTTTAATTGTTTGTTCCTGATTACTTATTTTTTCATTCTTCATAAAGCATTGGGGCTTGATATCAATTAACGGGAGGGGCCGGATCGCAAAAACATGGCCGACCCTCCTCCCTTATTCTTTTACTATTGCGGTTCAAAGGAAAATGAGGAGGTGTCGTCGCACCACGCTGGATTGTGCGGCAAGGAGGCGGGGCACCGTCGCGCCGCCCTGATGAAGTTGAATAAGGTTGTGGCACCATCGCACCATGCCGGAAAATCCCAAAGGCACCACGTCCGAAGCGGGGCCACGGTGGAGGGGCGTGTCGCCATCGCGCCGTGCGGGGCAGACCAAGGCCGCGGCCATAAGCCGCGGCGTAGGGACCGACGATCGGTTCCGGGCCGCAGGCGTCGGAGCAGGGGGACTGGACCGTGCCGGTCCCGTGGTGGCAACAGCTGGCCGGCCGGAGAGGGCCGGCCGGCTAGGGGAAGAGCTGGGGGTTACGACCCCCGGCTGGCCAGCTTGAGCGGCCTGTAATTGGGGCTGCGGTTAAATACGAGCACGGGGGGAGGGGGACCCCCCCCCCCCCCCCCCCCCCGCACCCTTATCTGCACGCCCGAAATGGCTGAGCCACTTGGATGGTGCCAGCGCGCCGTGCCAGCTGCCTCGACCAGACCGCCAGGCCGGGCTGGACCTGGGTTTGGTCGACCTGGTTCGAGCCGACCTGGGGGGTACCGGGCCGGGTCGGACCGGGGCCGAACCCCCTATTACCAGACCTCTCACGGTCTTTTTCCCATAACATGGGCTGCAGACCTCTGATCGATGCACTGCCAGCTGCAATGCGATCCTTGGAACGAGACAGAAATTTTGGTATGTTACACTGAAGGTTTCAGAGTACTTTGGGTTCAGCCGGGTTGGTTCGTACATGAATCCAACCGGACCCTCGGAGCGGAAACACTTATAACATGATCTCCGGACGTCTGATTGGCGTGCCGTCGATTTTGTTTGATTACTCTAAGTGAGATAGACCTTTTGGCTTACTCTGATTGAGGTTTGGACGTAGTTGGAGTATAGTCGGGTTGGTTTTGACTTAAAAACCAACTGGGCCCCTGTGACGAAAAATCCAATAACTCTCAGACCGGGCTTCTGATTGACACGCCGTCGGTGACGTTGAGTTCCTATTGACGATACGGAAGTTTTGGATACATCAACTCCAGGATATGTGTCAGATGATGTATCAGCCCTTTGGCTCGTGGAGCAGACCCTCCCGAATGAGATTTCTGTGTGCGGGAACCCTAGAGCTTGCTACGATTGCGACGACGACGATGACTGTACAGAAATCCTCTGTGGATTCGACGGTGACAACTACAACACTCAGTGATCCTACAGGGATCAGTGCTACAGATCCTATGTGGGTCAGCTCTCAGCGGTCCTATGTGGGCCAGCGCCTACA
The DNA here is from genome assembly GCA_963277665.1 of Viscum album. NCBI lineage: Eukaryota > Viridiplantae > Streptophyta > Magnoliopsida > Santalales > Viscaceae > Viscum > Viscum album. The sequence goes on from CAUJRU010000606.1 coordinate 218,417, forward strand.
GATCCTATGTGCGTCCGATCCTATGTGGGTCATTGCGGGGGTTAGTACCTATCGATCCTGTGTGGGTCCGATGGCTTAGATGAATCAATGGCTACATCGGATCATCTCTATCGTCCTATGAAGAAGTATACCCGTGTGAGCTGAATCTTAACATTCAATCCTTATCTTCGATAAGATTGACTTGATATCCTGTGTGGATTACGTTATGTTTTCCTTTGTGGATTGGGTTGTACTTGAGCTCGGATGTTGGAGATAAATGAGAATTGGTGACTTAGGTATATGTATGGGAATATACCTAAGTATTGTTGGATGTTACATCGTGATCGTATCTTTCCTTTGTGGATTATCCTTTGTGGATTCTGGGAGAACTTCGGGGGTCTCGGGGTCCCTACTGAGTAGCTTATACTCACCCCTACATGGGCTATGCCCACACTACATTGTGTTGGTTTCAGAAAACAGACAACGCTAATCATGTTTGAGGCTTGCAGAGAAGGACGGTACTTGGAGGCGGACCACTGGGTGGGTCAAACTCGGAGCGGACGGCTGGACCCGAGTAGCTGTGGAGGCTATTTGTACCCACCCTTTGGGTGGGACTTCCAGTGGACGGCTCGAGGATACATATCTACTTTTCAGTTGCGGTTTTCCCTTTCCAATTGTACTTTAATTTCATTTTGGGTTTGTATTCTGGCCCACTTACTTTACCGCACATTCTATTGTACCCAGTTTATACTTAGTGTTTACTTCTGCTTACTTGCATTGTGGTGTTTTTTTTACTTTACAAAGGCAATGTGTTCCCTTTTTACCAGGGATTTGCACCTTGGTGCTAGTCTCCAGCCCCTGGCCTATGGAAGGAGGGCTTAGGGTAGTCACGGAATGGGCCCCGAGGACCGGTCGTGACAAATTGGTATCAAAGGAGTTCGGTTCTACCACATAACTCAAGATACTGAACTTTTTCTATGTGAAGAAATACTGTTAAGAGTATTGAGTGTGGTTATCTGTCCAGGGAGTCCAGTGTTGGTGCGGCGGCTGACGTATCCGTACACCAGGACCCTGGCTTCTGATTTCCAACTTAATGCCCGAAAACATTGATTGCATGTGTGTTTCATGTTTTTTTTGTGATTAATTTATGTCAGCTCACCAGGTATACTGTTTGACCGTGGCACACCACTTTTTTTTCAGGATGGCCCCACGACGGCATCCAGATAGGGTTCCGAGAGTTTTGTGTGATGACAGGCCACCAAGCGACGAGGCCTCGGTACAGGGCCCTTTGAGAGTAGAGGCACTGGCAGTACCTCTACCCGCCGATCCACCAATGCTACTAGCCCCATCCCCTGACGATGCACATCACCTTAGTGCACTGCATGAGTTTCAGCATCAGCGACCACCCAGGTTCCATGGGGAGATAGACCCTCAGGCATCCGAGGATTGGATGGAGGCGATTGTACGGGTTTTCAGGTTAATGAGGACACCAACAGACCTCGTGGTGATCCTCGCAGCGAGCCTCCTACACGCGGCAGTAGGCAGATGGTGGAGCCTGATGCTCCAGGTGCACGATGATACATCTTTTCTATGGACAGACATTGAGAGCCTCTTCCGCTCGGAATTCCTCCTAGCCACCCTTTGTGTGGTGCGCATCTAGGAGCATCGATAGATGCGGTAGGGCAGCTTGACGGTCGCCCAGTACACGGTGAGATTTACAGATCTCTCGCACTACTCGACAGACATGGTACATGAACCATTCTTCCAAGCCAGAACCTTTGAGCAGGGATGGAGGCAGTAGATCAGGGCATCGTTGATCTCCCTCATCATTCCGACATAGGGAGGGGTACTGGATATAGCCCTTTTGATCAAGAGCTTCCTTTCTGAGCCTACATCAGCAGCGAGAACTACCACCGAGCGGAACGTAGCATAGTCTTCTGCAGCAGGCAGTCAACAGATGACTCATGGGTCCAAGATGACAAGACCATTAGGTAGACGACATTTGGACACTGGCTCAACAGTGCATGGCACACAACGCGGAGCCAGTCTTTCGAGAGGCAGACAGTGCTATGCATGCGGCGGGTAGGGCCACATGGCTCGTGGCTGCCCGACCCGCCATGCAGAGGAGCAGCAGACGGTTGAGGGACCACCTAGGAAGAGGCAGAGGGTCCACCGTGGCGGTCCGCAGGGAACATGCGGACGAGGAAGAGGAGCTGTATGAGAAGCAAGTGGTGGGCAACTGTTTGAGGCTCTACCACCACCACCACAAGGAGGTCCACCCCGACCACAGGGAGCTGGCGTGCAGAGACAGGCACAACTTCAGGCAGTGAAGGCCTATGACCACGGCACACCCGAGATGATTCGAGGTAATATTTGTGTCTATTCCACTCTTTCTGCAGTTCTTATTGACACAGGAGCGAGTCATTCATTTGTAGCCGCAACCCTTGTTCGGAGCTCGGAGATTCCCACAGAGCCGTTGGCTCGATCCTTATGGCTAGAGATTCCTACGGGAGCATCCTCGACGATTACACACTGGTGCCGGCAGTGTGAGCTTTCTCTAGAAGGTGAGAGCTTCGACTGGGATCTTTTTGAAGTAGCATCGAGGCCTTACGACGTCATCTTGGGCATGTATTGGTTATCTACAGTCCATGCTCAGATCGACTGTATTAGGTGCAAGGTGTAGTGTGTACGCACCGACGGGAGCAGGTTCACCTTCACCAGCGAGAAGGGAGCCTTCACAGCACAAGATGGACTCTAACAGAGGAGAGGACATCCCATCACTCATCAGTTGGATAGCCTCATCCTAGGAGCAGTTGATGTGCGGAGTCCTGGTTTTCCTGTAGTGGTGGATTAGTATGCAGATGTTTTCCCCGAGGACGTTCCTGGACTACCTCCTCGCAGAGAGGTAGACTTTTATATTGACATGTACCCCCGGACAGCCCCGATATCCACTCCAGCATATCGGATGTCCCCTGCTGAGCTTCGAGAGCTACGGGTACAGTTGGAGGACATTCAGGGCAAAGGATTCATCTAACCCAGTGCTTCACCCTGGGCTTCCCTGATATTGTTCGCCAAGAATGTGGACGAGAGCATGTGACTTTCTGTCGACTATCGTCGCCTGAACTAGGTGACCGTGAAGAACAAGTATCTGCTACTGAGGGTTAACAACCTCTTCGATCAGCTCAAGGGAGCACTGTGGTTCTCAAATATATACCTTAGATCAGGCTATCATTAGCACAGAGTTTGGGACGAGGACGTGCAGAAGTCGGCCTTCAAATGTCGGTATGGCCACTATGAGTTCTTGGTTATGCCATTTGGCATAACCAATGCTCTGGCAGTGTTCATGGGCCTCATGAACAGAATCTTTCACCCATACCTCGATCGATTTGTCGTGGTCTTCATCGACGACATTTTGATATACTCGACGACTGAGGAGGATGATGCCTACCACTTGCGGGTTGTACTAGACACACTCCGAGAGCACCATCTTTATGGAAAGATTTCTAAGTGTTAGTTCAGATTACGTGAGGTCCACTTCGTGGGACACTTCATCTCTGAGACGGGAGATGCAGTGGATCCTGCGAAGATCGAGGTAGTGCTAGCCTTGTAGCCACACAGGAGCGTGACGGAGGAGCAGAGTTTCTTGGGACTGGCCAGGTACTACCGAAGATTTGTGCCAGACTTCTCCAGAGTTGCGGCACCACTCTCAGCTTTGACAAAGAAGGGTAAACCCTTTTTGTGGTCAGACGGATGTTAGTAGAGCTTCCAGGATCTGAGACAGAGATTGACCAGCATGCCTATCTTGAGGTTGCCGGAGGAGGGAGTAGGATACGTAGTTTACTGCGATGCATCTGGGACCAGACTCGGATGTATCCTGATGCAGGAGTAGGCCATGATCGCCTATGGATCACGTCATTTGAGGCCACATGAGAAGAACTATGCTACCCATGACTTGGAGTTAGCAGCAGTGGTCTTCGCTCTGAAGATGTGGCGACACTATCTGATGGGTGAGCACTTTACAGTCTATTTCGACCGTCATAGTCTTAGGTACATCTTCTCTCAGAAGGACCTGATCCTGAGACAATGGCGATGGCTTGAGTTCATCTAGGACTATGACTTTGAGATAGTCTATACTCCTAGAAAGGAGAACGTGGTAGCTGATTCTCTTAGAAGGAGGACGTGCATTCAACTACTTGGGGAGGCGATAGAGCAACTAGCCGCTTTTACAATATCCTTCATGGAAAGAGATGGATCGTCCTTCCTTCAATCACTCATGGTCACTCCTCCACTTCTGCAGCGGGTCAGAGAGGCACAGCATGGGGACACCGATTGTGAGACGTGGTGTGCGCAGATATCCTCAGGACATGCACCTGATGGATTCTACATGGGAGGGGAGCACGATATCCTTTTCAAATGATGTATCATGGTACCAGTTTCATTACGGGAGGAGGTGATGAAAGGGTTTCACACTTCCCCTTTGGCGGTACATCTTGGATTGGCGAAGATGTACCAGGATCTAAGACGATAGCACTGGTGGTCGGGCATGATGAAGGTTGTGGCAGAGTTCGTTTCTCGAGGCCTCACCTGCCAGATGGTGAAGGCAGAGCACCAGGTACAAGCAGTCTTGGTGCAACCCATGGAGGTCCCAGAGTGGATGTGGGATGGGATATCTATGGACTTCATGACTAGACTTCCATGCACATTCAGAGGTCACGAATCTATTTCGGTGATTGTCGACCGACTCACCAAGTCGGCTCACTTCTTACCAATCAGAGAGTAGGGCTCAGTGGAGAGCTTGAGATGTATCTACATTCAGAAGATTTTGCGGCTTTATGGTGTGCCATCATCTATCGTCTCCGATCGAGAGGCTCACATTACTTCCCAGCTTTGGAAGGGGTTGCAGGAGGCGTTCGGGACGCACTAACGTCTGAGCACCACCTTTCACCCTCAGACAGATGGTCAGATAGAGAGGATCATTCAGACTCTCAAGGACATGCTTTGCGCATGTGTCCTCGACTTTGGTCGCAGCTGGGAGGACCACTTACCCTTGGTGGAGTTCGCGTACAACAACAGCTACCACTCCACCATCGGGATGGCACCATTCGAGGCGTTGTACGACCAAACTTGCAGATATCCTCTATGTTGGACCGACCCTCCGTAGTCAGCACTTGTGGGAATGACGATAGTCCAGGCTACGACAGAGAAGGTCCAGATCATCCAGGTGCAGATGAGGATAGCTCAGGGCTGGAAAAAGTCTTATGCTGACAAGAGGGGGAGGCCACTAGAGTTCAAGGATGGAGACCACGTCTTCTTGCAGGTCTCACCTCAACATGGATTACAGAGATTGGGCTGAGGTGACAAGTTGTCTCCACACTTCATCAGACCATTCCCGGTCCTCAGTAGGATTGAAGAGGTGGATTATCGCCTGGCTCTACCACCTCAGTTGCACCGGGTGCACGACATTTTCCACGTATCCCAGCTGAAGAGATATGTACACGACCCAACGCATATCATTGACCATGGGGAGCTGGACGCTGATTATGGGGAGAATTTTTCAGATGTCCCAGTGGAGATCGAGGATCGACAGGAGCTGGTCCTATGTGGATGGTCGATTCCTCTAGTGTGCATCAGATGTCAGCACGAGAACCTCCAGGAGAGCACTTGGGAGCGGGAGGCAAAGATGTTTGTGCAGTACCCACATTTGTTCCCCTAGTTTTTGATGTATCTTTACGAGGACGTAAAGACCTAAGGTGGGAGTAATTTAAAGACCCGTAAAATTCAAGGGAAATTTTTTCTTAATTTTCTTTGGGATTTTACAAGAACGCGGTTTTTGACGGCACTTGATTCCGAGGCCCGGTGTGCCCGGAATTTCTATCTGAAGTTTAGCTCAGGTACGTTCAGGGAACGAACGAGAGGGTTTTTCAAAATTTTGAACCGGTGCTCGGAATCGAATTCCGAGGGCACCGATGGATTCGCTGAGTCGGTAATTTCTTAGGAAAACTTCTTTCGAAGTTGTGTTTACATGAGAGAAGTTGTTAAATTTTGTGGAAGGTAAAATAAAAATTGAGCATCAATTTTTATTTTTCACTAAGTGGTTAAAACCTTTGAGTGGAAGTTGTGGGAAACCACCCAACTCCCCAAGTGTGGTTATGAGGGTGGTGGGGCCCACACGAACCCCACCCCTTCATCTTCCCACACCTTCCATAACCCTCAATTTATTAAGTCATGTTGAGTTAATTAATTGAGTGGATTAATTGAACTTTTGAATTTAAAATGCTTAATTCATGTTAATAAAATAAGTGAAGTATTAATTTTTTTTGGTTGAATCTTGTTGTGTGATTCCTTGGGAGAAAAGGAAATGATCTTGAAGTTCTTCTTCCTCAACGAAGAACGCGAAGAACACGAAGAACGCCGACCTCCGACGAAGGTCGAAAAGAACGCTGGATCCTCAAAGATCGACGATGTAATGCCGACGAATCATTTCTCCGCGACGAGACTCTCTCCTTTCGTGATTTCTTCTTCTGCCAAGATTATTTCCGTGACAAAACCTCGCTCAATGAACTGGACGAGGTAGTTGTTTATTTTAATTGTTTGTTCATGATTACTTCTTTTGTCGTTATTCGTGAAACTTTGCCGCTTGTTATCGATTAACGGGAGGGGGCCGGATCGCACAAACACGGCCGAACCTCCTCCCATATTCTTGAACTGTTGTGGTTTGAAGGAAAATGATGTGGTGCCATCACACCATGCGGGATCGTGCGGAAAGGATGTGCACTGCCATCGCGCTACACTGATGAAGTTGAATAAGGTCATGGCGCCGCATGCCGTGCAGGAAAATCCCAAAGGCATCGCGGCCGGAGCGGGGCCACGACAGAGGGGCGTGGAACCATCGCGCTGCGTCGGGCGGACCAAGGCTGCGGCTATAAGATGTGGCGGAGCAGGGACCAGCGGCCGATTCCAGGCCCCCGGCGTCGGATAGGGGGACCGTCTCGTGCCGGTCCCGTGGTGGCAACAGCCAGCCAGTCGGAGTGGATCGGCCAGCCAGGGGAAGATTAGGGGGTTACGACCCCCGGCTCGCCAGCTTGAGAGGCCCCCACATGGGGCCACAGTTACAAACGAGCGGGGGGCAGCACCCCCCCCCCCCCCCCGCACCCCTATTCTCTCGGCCGAAATGGCTGATCCACCTGGCTGGCGCTAGCAAGCCGGGACGGCTGCCCAGGCTGGACCGCCAGGTGAGGCCGCCCGGCCGGGTCGCGCCCAAGCGGTCCAGACCCAGACCCGGGTCGGGTCGACCCGATTCGGGCCACCCAGGTGGTACCGGGCTGGGTCGGACCGGGCCCGGTCCCCCTATTATCAGACCTCTCATGGTATTTTACCCATAACGTGAGCTGTGGACCTCTGATCGACACACCCCCAGCTGTGCTGTGATCCTTGGAACGAGACGGACATTTCAGTATATTACACTCAAGGTTTCAGAGTACTTTGGGTTTGGACGGGTTGGTTCGTACACGAAACCAACCAGGACCTCGGAACGGAAACACTTATAACTTGAGCTCCAGATGTCCGATTGATATTCCGTTGACTTTGTTAGATTCCTCTAATTGAGGTAGACCTTTTGGCTTACACATCTAGAGGATTGGATGCCGTTGGAGTATGGTCTGGTTGGTTTTGACTTAAAAACCAACTGGGCCCTGGGACGAAAAAGGAAATAACTCTCAGACTGGGAATCAGATTGAGGCGACGTCTATGACGTTGCATTCCTGTTGAGGATATGGAAATTTTGGATACATCAACTCCAGAATATGTGTCAGTTGATGTATCATCCCTTCGTCTTGTGGACCAGACCCTCCTGAACGAGCTTTCTGTGTGCGGGAACCCTAGAGTTGGCTGCAACTGCGATGATGATGACGACTGTACAAAAATCCTCCATGGATTCGACGGCGATGACTACAGCACCCAGAGAACCTACGTGGATCAATGCTACCGATCTTGTGTCGGTCCGATCCTATGTGGGTCAGCTCTCAACGGTCCTGTGTTGGCCAGCGACTACAGATCATGTGTGGGTCTGATCATGTGTGGGTCATTGCAGGGATTAGTTACCTATCGATCCTTTTTAGGTCATTGCGGGGGTCAGTACCAATCGATCCTGTGTGGGTCCAATGGATTAGATGAATCAGTGGCTACATCTGATCATCTCTATCGTCTTACAAAGAAGTATACCTGTGTGAGCTGAATCATAACATTATATCCTTATCTTCGATAAGATTGACTTGATATCATGTGTGGATTATGTTATGTTTTCCTGTGTTGACTGGGTTGTACTTGAGATCGAATGTTGGAGCCGAATGAGAATTGGCGACTTAGGTATATGTATGGGGATATACCTATGTAGTGTCGGATGTTACCTTGTGATTATATTTTTCCTTTGTGGCTTATCCTTTGTGGATTATGGGAGACCATCGGTGGTCTCAGGGTCCCTACAAAGTATCTTATACTCACCCCTGCATGGGCTATGCCCGCACTACGTTGTGTTGGTTGCAGACGACGGACAGCGCTGATCGTGGTTGAGGCTTGCGGAGGAGGACGGTACCTGGAGGTGGACCACTAGGCGGAACATAATCGGAGCTGACGGCTGGACCCAAGGAGCTGTAGGGGCTATCTATACCCACCCTTCAAGTGGGACTTCTAGTGGATGGCTCGAGGCTACGACTTTACTTTTCAGTTGATGTTTTCCCATTCTAGTTGTACTTTACTTTCAGTTTGGGTTTGAATTTTGGCCCACATATATTACTGCACTTTCTATTATACCCGGTTTTTACTTAGTGTTTATTTCTTCTTGCTTGCTATATGGTGTTTTTTTACTTTACAAAGGCAACACCTTCCCTTTATACCAGGGAATTACACCTTGGTGCTAGTCTCCATCCCTTGGCCTATGGAAGGCGGGATTAGGGTAGTCACGACACGGGCCCTGAGGACGGGTCGTGACAATAACAACTCAACATGTATATAACAAAAAAATCAACTTTTAATGGGAAAACATAATGCCAAAAATCCAAAAATTTCATTCCATATCCATGGCCACTCATATTTTCTCTTTATATCATGATATATCTTTTTCAAACCATGATATAACACCTAATTTGTCACATGATAGAACCAAATACACTCCTCACACAATCCCAAAGGAACCCTGATTAGGATATGGACAATAAGGATGTCCCAACTACTATGATACCATACTGGTGGTAGCTTCCCAACAAATAAGCTACACATAGACATAATACCAATGAATTATATAACTATTTCCTTAGGATCTAGTCAAGGTAAAAGTTTATAATAAAGATCTATTAAAAATTCTCTCTCCCATGAGACTTCTAAATATATAGGTTCCTATTTGAAAAAGTATCATTATTAACCACACATCACAAGTATCATGCATTGAACCAGTCAACATTTTACAAATTAAGGAATCAACAGTGATGCTTTCCATGAATATAGTGCAATCTATATTGATGTTGAAATACTATCAATTCTTGAACCACCTCCTCCACCAAACATTTTGTTCATGTTATGAATGGATCTATTTTAGTCACATATGATCACTATACACCATAAAATACTCACCCAAATGATATAGTTTCCAACATATTAGTTTGTGTACCACCACAACCAAATCTATATTAGATGTTGGATTATTCCTCTCATGTGTCTCAACTTCCATGAGACATAAGAAACAAGTCAATCATACTATATCAAAAAATTTATAATTCTAACTCCATTATCATAATAATTTACTATATATTTATCACCTTGAACATGCAAGGTGAGTATTATTGATACACTTTTTCGTTTCATCCACATTTGGATACCCCCTCGAAATACTCTGATGAAACAAAAAACACCCCATTCTTGGTAAAACCATACCTTAGTTCATCTATATGGGAGAATTACATAGTAAAATGATTCTAATATCCTATTATACCATGAATTTTACAAATATTTACCAATGTATTGGTTCATTTCCATGATACAACAGATGTAACCATCTATGAGTATATTGAAACTCCAACCTCATAAATATCATTACCAATGTAGATATCAATTTTTAATCTAGAAGTAAAATTTATATAGCTTTGTGTAAATCTAATTTCATCTCAAGGGACTCAAGATTATTTGAAGATATTGCACATGATTTTATGTTGGCTATGATTATACCAAAATTCCGTCGATGAAAACAACAAAAAATGATCAATGAATTGATGAATGATCTGATTCATTAGAGTCATGAAAACCATCAATGTATTTTTATTCAAATAAGCATGACCACAAAATCATACATTACATACCATCCTATATCATTAATGTGGTGTATAGTTAAAAATATCACCCTCAAATGATTATACCCTTACATGAAGTCAATATTGTAGAAAATTGAGGCTCCTCTTATGTGAATGATGAAATTGTCAACGTAAAGAATGTTACATCGTTTCATGAAAATCACCAAGTTCAGTCTTTTGAAAACCATACCATTTCAATATATCTTTATTTTTGTCATATGAATAAGTATAGGTGAACCCCATTATGATTTACTAGGCCACATGGAACCCTTATCCTTCATATTAGTCAACTAATCCTTAAAATCATGATGATCCACTCATTACTTCATGTAAGGTGGCATGAAATCTATCTCTAATCATGAAACAAACTCTATATTGATCATAACCTCCCACACATGAGGTATGACCAAGAACTATTATGAAATGTCACCTGAAAATTATTCCACAAAATGAGAAAAATAATTCTACAACAACATTCAATAAACCAAAAAATTATTTTATCTATGTCATGAGACAATCGAATTGGTACTAAATTGTTGATGCATGATCAGACTATATATTACACTTACCTTAGTGAAAATATTTTCCCTATTTTTGTGATAACCAAGTTACTCTTATCTGAAATCAATTGATTTGATCCCAATATAAAAAATATAGTTCATAGAGGGAATCCATTAAAATACTTCCATTTATATCATTAAATTCTTCCAAATAAAATAGAATCCATCCATTTGAATATAACACTATTTTTAGCATATCATACCATCATACTACACTCTAGATGGCGTGTTAAAGATTATAAACCCATAGAATATATGTAAAAAACCCCAAATGAATTATTAAATTGAGATGATATAATGGAATTTGGTGCTCCTATGTCAAAATAAATGAATACAAGGGTACATGACATAGGAATAATACATCTAATTGTATAATTTAATACAACTAAATCTATAATATTACACTATATATCATGAAAATAACTCACCCTTATTCCTAAGGATATTGAAAAACTCCCCATTATGTCTCCCCATTGCTGGTACTATCACTCTTATGATGAAGTTTATTATCCCCTAAAATCTATTGATCATCAAATGGAACTCTAGTTACCTATATATGAAGAAGTGTCTAACCACTCCCATCGATTTGGTTCATGCACTAATCTTATACCACTACTCAGATTCTGTAATTTCTTGAAGAAATTTTGATGATGGAACACATTACCCTAATAATTACACTTTATTGTAGTGTAATTACAATGATTTCCCTTATGGATAGCCATATAAAATTGTTACCACAACAACAAGATGTGCTTCTAAGAATTCATCATAATCCTCATGATACACTTCTTGCCACAACCCTTATGATAACTGTTGGATTGGTTCTTCTTATTAACCATAAATAGTTTCATGATCACCCATATAACAACTCATTATTGTCATTAGGTGCTTCACTAGGTTCCCTTCCTGGATGAGAGCCTTATTAATAGAGTTTTCAAATTTTTTAGGTGAATGAATCAACTATTGGAATTTTCTAATAATGAATCCCATCATTGAAAAAAAATCACCCAATATGTCTCATCAGTTTTAAAGGAAAGAGAAATTTTATTGATTGGATAATCGTGCTATATACTCCACCACATACATGCTTCCTTGAATCTACTATGTGATTTATTGATCCCCCTCATCCCTAATCATATATGTAAAAAAGTTTCTTAGAAAATACTTCCCAATTTCCATTCATGATAGGGCCTCTGGTTACCCATAAATCTCAATGATATAACATAATTCCTTGGTTGGTTCATTGAGAATATAACCAATAAGATTCATCTTTTTCCCTATGGGTGTATCATAGTAAATGTAGATAGTCTGGATGGACTCAATCTATATCTATGTTTCATAGGACCCGCACATTCATATGATAATGGGAAGGATCTATAACTGAAAAAAACTCATTAGGATAGACATTGATTTAGTATTATGACTATTCTCCCAATCAATTAATCATATTACCATTATTAAACTGTCTTGAATTTTCACTTCCATGTGGTTCCCCTAATATGACAATATTAATATTAATAAAATTTATTTTAATAATTTTAAAGAAGGGATAAACTTAATAATACCCAAGAAAATATTGATTAATATTTTTCTGGATAATTAGGAACATATCATTACATCATTTAATATAAATAAAAAAATTATTATAAAACTTCATAACATTCCATTGTATTCTATGGATCATCAAATGTATCATGGGATAACCTTGTGATGTATAAAAGAAATGGGTGTTCTAAAAATCCCAGTAGAGAAATCAAAAATATATTAAATAAGGAAAAACAATTCATGTGAGATAGTAGTTATATCAATTTAACATAATATGGGTGAGAATCATAATATTGAATTATTAGGTGTGATATAACATCATAATATAATTGTAACAAATTAATATTTAAACACCCTAAAAATGACATAAAAAATATATGTACCTAAAAAAATCCAATACAAAATAAAATAATTCTAAATGGATAACCTCGAATACCCCATACATTAAATTTCATCAGATAAAAATGTTACATTATGACTAAGAGGGATGTATAATTTTAGGTGCACCCATCACCTTCATATCATTTACATGAATATGTGTACCATATAGATCATAAAAAATAAATATTTATTTAATAAATTTTAACACCCTGAATATGTATTATCAATAATATACATGTCAATCCAAAGTTAAGAATGAATTAGAATAACATGGTGAATACCCATGACTATAAATGGAGACAAGTATCCATTACCCAAATATTAGTTGTGGAAAATCATTGGATGATATCAGAAGAATAATATATGTATATAAAAGTTAATAGAATGGGTGAACGAGAGATAAAGAAGTATCATATTACATGGGAATCATATGGAAATTAAAATGGATGTGTAAAACATAGCCCAACATGAAAATTTGGACCTCAAAATGAATTATATAAATAAGGTACTCGAATAAAGAGGGGATGTATAAGATACATTACAATAATGGGGTACTTATAAAATCTTTAGAGGATCATTATAAGAGAATGGGGTAACCATATATGTTCTATAGTGATGAATGTATATAGAATATTGTGATATAAGATCATTGATTAAAGAGGTAAGGGTGGGTCAATGGGTTTATATAGAAAAATAGGGGAGAATTCTTTATTAATTTAAAAACATTTTTTTGGTATCCAAATGTTATTATAATCCAATACACATAACATACCATGTTTATTACTTTTTTCATCCAAAGATGATTGGTTTTCATTATTTTATACATCTATGATGTGAACAGATTAAAATAATTCCATAGGAGATGTAGAAGTGAGTTATGCTTATAAAGAATTGATTTTAAAAGCATAAAATAGAATATGGTTTTTGGAAGGTCAATTATGAATTTATAAAATTAATTAATTGACATAAAAATACTATTTACAAGGGGTATAAAAATTTTGGTCATGCATACTCTTTGTAGTATTTATTACATCACTTTTTTGTTTTATTTATTTAATAATGCATTCCGTATAATTATACCGTATTTAATTTTTACAAAACAAATCAACTCTTTATGAAAATTATAAAAAATTCACAAAAGTATAATTTCAAAATGAATCTTTCAAAATATATTTATTTTCTCAAAATAATTTTCCTAATTTTAGAATATTGACTTTAAAATCAACGATATCGATTTATTAAAAAATAATTTTTTTTTGGAAAATAACTTTGTCATGAAACATATAAAAAATACTTTGGAAAATATTAAATTAAATTATCATATATAATTTAAAAAATTAATTGAATAAAAATTATTTATATGAAAACTTATTTTTAAAATTATTAAATAAAATAAATGTTTTTCATCATGAGAATTATATATTCCCCAAAAATAATATTATTTTCACATTGTTTCAAAATTTAATTTATCTAAAATCCATTATTTAATCATTTATTATTTAATAATAATATACTAGAAATATAAAATCTTTTATATAAGAAATATAATATAAATATTTAAATAGTAATGGTCCTTAATCATATCCATTTATTACATGAGTGAATTCTTTATAGGTAAGATTTGTAGTGATGATATTTTCATGGGGTGGTTCATAGAACATGTTTTGGGCCATGATCTCAATGATATTGAACTTATCCCATAAATAGTTCCACTCATGATTCTGGTGTTCAATATAACTATGGGCTTGGCCAAGATAAAATCCCAGATATGCTATCTCTATTGAATTCTATGGCAAATTGGATTTATAGGGTTTAATCTTATGGGTCAAGGCCATCACTCCCTTTGTCTAATCATAATTGATATTATCAATCCCATAAAATAGGCTTATAATAATATTATTATATAATGGATTTAATTTCAATAGTTATGATTCACAATGGTATTTTAAATTGGATTGAATATTAACGTCCAAAATAACCATTGTATTTAATGTTTTTTCTATAGTAAGATTACTTGATAATGGATTTATTCATTCAAAAAGGGAACATTATTTATAAATTTTTGGGTCATTAAATTTTCCCTATTCAAAAAATATACATTAAAATTTTCATTTCATACCCAAAAAAAAATTCAACATAGTTCTATTTCATTGCCTCTCCTAGTTCTAATATTGCTTTCTCAAACATGTCGTTTCACAACAATACTTTAACCATGTTAGTTTCCTTTTTTTGAGGAACATTGTTTCTATGATTTAAAATAATCATTGAATGTTCATTGTGTGAAATATCAATATCCAATTTTACTACCACAATATTAATCAATTTTCTAGGGTTTGGGATGTATTTTTCCATGATTTATACAATAAAAAAATCATGTAATTACTATATTTTATGTGGGAGTTCTTCTCAACAGATTATTACTCTCATCTGATCAAGGACCTAACGGGGTCGATGTATATATGAATAAAAATTTCTTTCTTCCCAAAACTCAACTCATTATTCCATGGAGATATTTGAAGGAAAAAATTTACCACTAAACTCAAAAACAAAGATCCATCATCAATTATTGGCAAAGAGTTCTATTAATATTTTATTGGTTTCATATGATGATTAATTTTTGAACCATCTCAATCATTTCTTGTATAATACAATGTCCCATTATCTTTTCCTATCAAAATTTTTTCAATAATGTTGATGTATGGAACCTCATCCCATATACATCCTCTAAAGGTAAAATTTTAATTCATGAATAGAAACGATCATTATATGAGACCTCCAATAGAGAAAGGTGGTGGCCAAAACATCCATGTAGTTCTATTTAATATTATCTCACTATATCTCCTGTAGTTTTAATGGTTCTTCTAGACTGACCATCTCTTGATGTTGGTAAGTAGTGATGAAGATCAGTTTTATATGCCAGCCCTGCTAAATTGTTATCAAGAAAATCATTGTAATTATTTTATCTCAATCGTGTGTAATAATGAGTGTAAATATAATAATTATTTCAAATTTATATATATATATATATATACCATGGTGAGTTGGTTAAGAGTAGAATATTCAATGATAGAAATGAAATATGTATACTTTTTAAGGAAATCATCCACCACCTGTTTGTTGTTATTTTATTTTTTGTATCATGGGGAATCCGGTGATGATAAATATTTATATTCTCCCATTTTCTGTAATGGTATAGGAAATGGCTACATCATAGACATAGACATCTATAATTCCAAAATGATATAGTGGAATACAAATAATCAATAAAAAAAATTTCTAATCCCAATAATTATGTTATCTCGCCATATGTTTACTTGAAATCCCTATACATTATAATTCTTTCTATATTAAAAATAAGGATGATTTATGCACATCATCCAAAAGTTCCATATTTTTTAAATTTATGATGTAATACATGTATGGGTTCCAACCCACATTACACACTCTTTAGAAATTTTAAACATAATAATATTCACTAACATTTTCTATAGCTCATCATCATGTTTCAAGGCCTCCATGATCATCTCAATAATGGAAGGATGGTTAGTTGTTTGAGTATTGTGGGATGAAGATCCTTTTATTATTCCCATGTCCATCATATTTATGTCCTTGAATATTGGATCCCACTCAATCCTCATTAGGGTATATATGATCCTTTATAATTAGAGTTAGTAATAATTTTTTTTCCATCCCAAGATGGTAGTGGATTTTGAAATAAAAATACATTATTAGATCTCACCACCTTTATTGGTGTATATTAAGAATAATTTTTTGGAATATATAATTATGGATTTTATGATCCATATATATGAAAAACGATTTTCAATGTAGATAACATTTATATATCTTCAAAAGGAATACCTCTTCTAACAATTATGGATCATGCATTGTGAATTTCTTCTTATGGATCTTTAATTGTTTGGAGGAATATTAAATAAATGTTTTATCATTAATGAATACAAACCCCAATACCTTATTGTATTCTTTGAAATATTTAACAAATACTTATCCCCTAGTGAGAAATGTGAGTGCATGTTCCATGAATAGCCTATTCTTCAACTCATTATTTCCCATTATCATTCGTTAGTTCAGAAACATTGATTCCCTTCTTAGTTAGTCGGGTTAGTTGTATTAAAAATAGTGATAATTTTATCACAAATCAGTGATAATAACCTTCATATACAATGAAAATACAGACTTCCATCACATATGTTGGTCATTGACATCTTTAAATGGTCGCTGTTTTTAATGGATCTATATATATTTCTTGTTTGGTGATAACATGGCCATGAATGTTTCTTACAGCAATGAAATCACATTTATTATACTTTGAAAATAACTTTTCCCTTTTCAAGGTCTCCATTATATTAATAAATTATCCTCTAATATGTCATTCATTTTTTAAAAGATAATAATATCAAATATAAATACAACCAAATTTTTTGTAGGCAATCCCTAAATACTAAATTCATTAATTCTATGATGATATTTGTTTCATTAGTTTTTACAAATGAAATAACTATTATCTTATTGTGTAAAAATATTTTATGAAAATTTGACATGGGGGTATCCTCGTTCTTCACCATTACATGATAATATCCTATCTAAAGATCAACATTAGAAAATTATGTTTCTCTAATTTGATTATTGAACATTCGTCCATCAATGGTATATGATACATTTTTATCATGATCTTATTGTGATCATGATAGTCAATGAAGTGGAACATTATCCCTCCCTCTTGGGATAATGATGACCAATCCATGCCATAATGATATATTTTGGTATGTCTAGAATGAGGATATTTTCCTTAGTCTCAATAATTTGTGCATGATGTGATTTCTCATAGAGAAATAATATATATGGTCTATGTGATGGTACCAAGGATGATTCATCATACTCCTTAAAAATATATATAATGTAATGGAATTTATTGATACATAGGGTTTCATTCCTTTCTCAAAAATTTATATTATATCTATACAAGGAAAGAAAATTTATTCCCATAATTGTATAAAATTATTTTAAGGGGAGTATCAAATGGAATTTTTTAGAAAAATATGCACCCAAATTTGGATAGGGTATGAGTCGTATAATTTTGACGTAAGCATCAAACCATTTTCTATATTCACTAATAAATAGAATTCTATGTTTTCAGTTGTGTTTGAATAGTTCTACTAAACTTATGTTATATGAATGAATGCATAGAACCATGGATAACAAGCCAACCGTTAACAATTTTATTAATAATAAAATCTTTTAAATCATTTAAAATATTTTTATAGGGTGATAATTCTAAAAATATATAACATATAAATGGGGTACAATGAACACTGAAGGGATAACTCCTAAATTACATATATTCCATAACATATAAATTATTCATATTTAGTTTATGTTATCCCTGATCTATTTTGTAATATAAAACCTTATGGGAATTTTTTATCCCTTAATAAAAATTCAAAATAATATTGTGAATTTAAAAAAGAATATCCCCCATGACTGTTAATCTAGGAGTGAATTACATCCCATTTTCATTCACCTTGTGATGATCATGTCCATCTCAATTTACCCTTTGTGGGTTATTAAAATTAGGTACAACTCATCCAAGGATATATACACCTATAATATCTATAAATGGATTTAATTTATTTAAAAACACATTTTCTATTGTATAAAAAAATTTAGGGATATTTTCTTCTGTTTACAATTACCCCTAAGGATTTCACAAGTTTTTTCTAGTCATAATCTCATAGATAATTGGACATTTATATGACACCAAGAATATAAACCAATATTTTAATACACATTATTTCTTTAATTGTTGAATTGATATTGAACAATACAACACCAAAAGTTCAATATTCCATGTATATTTGGGTAATTAGCTACAAAATATATGATGATATAATAGAAATTAATATAAATTATTTAAAAATTCCAAAACATTCTCTTCTATTCCCTGGATATTCTAAAGTGGAATGAGAAATACATGGGACATAAATAAAAAATTTATGATATGAAAATAATATTAAGGGAATAAAAATCATATATTAAGGTAACGTAGTAAAAGTGATCCAACAGTTATATGATGTTAACATAAGAGTGGTGAGAAACATAATATTGAATAATGTGGAAGGATATAACATAATAACATAAGCTAAACCTATGAATATGGAAACAACAAAAAATATTACATAATAAACATAACTAAATGATGAAAAAAATATAAGATAAAAAATTAATCCTAGGATAATCCCACATTCACAATACATAGCATCTCATGATATAATAACATTACCCAATTCACCATATTGATATATAATTTATGTCACATCTATTTATTTAATATCACTTTCACATATAAGTGTGAAAAATATATCATAAAATTGAATGTTTTATATCACAAATTT
Organism: Viscum album; assembly: GCA_963277665.1. Taxonomy (NCBI): domain Eukaryota; kingdom Viridiplantae; phylum Streptophyta; class Magnoliopsida; order Santalales; family Viscaceae; genus Viscum; species Viscum album. The sequence goes on from CAUJRU010000606.1 coordinate 237,632, forward strand.
TAACACCATGATAAATTATTGTAGATAACATATATATAAATCCATAATAAATGAGTTTTTGGTATAATTTTGTGATTACTCTTGTGTGGAAATGGATGTGGGTATTAATTATAGAAATGATTTACTAGAAATAACGGTAGTATAATTTCATCATCATAGTGGGTGTACACAATATTTATTATAAATGGAGAATTTTATTGAAGGTTGTCTCAAATTAAATCGGAATCATAAGGTCAAAAATATTTATATGTAAATTCATATTATAACTTAAAATTTTTAAAATCAAAAGAAAGTATATAAATATAGTTCTTCAATAAGGATGTGATGGGGAGGATCCCTTAGCATGAGAGGGTGCTTCTAAAATAATGGTAAGATTTTATTAATTTCATGGTTAATATATTGGATGTATATTGAGATAGAATCATGGTGTGACCTCAACAACTATATGTTTTTAGTGAAGTGGTTTGTGTGGTTGGGAGCAATTATACAGAAAACGGTGGATAATTATTTATTAATTCCAAATATAAGTTTTGGAATCTATACAATAAATTAAGAATATTAAAAACATTATTATTATCCCCATTGTGTCTACCAAAAAAGAGTTTTGTTTATTATATTATAATAATAAGTATTATAAAAAACAAAATAATACAATTTGTGATGTAGAGGTGAAACCTATTTGTAAAAAATTGATTTCAAAACCATAATGTATAATATATGTTTTGATGGATCCACTAAATTGTTTATAAAAGTAAACAAAATTATTTCAATAAAAAAAATATTTCCAATGAAAAAAATATTTTTTAAATTCTCTTTATGGTATTTATTAGATCAATTATGGTTGTTTTTAAAGTCATTATCAATACCGTATAATTATACGGTATTTAGTTTTTACCAAAAAACATCAATCTCTCATAAAAATATGAAAAATTCACCACTGGGTATATTTTAAATCCTTCACTAAAATATAATTTTAATAAAAAAAATATTCCCCATGTATGATAATTTAAACTTTTGAAATGGGGATCCCAATTTATTGAAAATTACCAGTTTTTTTTTACAATAATTGGGTTCATACCCCTATAATTATTACATTTAACTTAATAAAATAATATTATAATTTATACATAACATATATTAACTTAATAATAATATTTTAAATAATATCATATATTTGAAAAATTATTAAATTCATAAAAAATAATGTCTTCCTTGAAATAATATATTTCCAAAAATGTATTTTTTTTATCATATCAAAATTTCATTTTTATAAAACGATTTATTTATTCATTTATAATGTAATATTAAAAAAGGTATAAATAAAAAAATTTATATTAGAACCAAAATATAAAAATTATTAATGTTTTGGTCTAGATATGTGTCCATTTACTAACCAGAAGATTCCCAATGTATAAGGTGAGAGATTGTGTTATTTTCATGTGGTGTCTTAGTGGACATAATTTGATCATGATATTGATGATTTTTATCTTAACCCAAAAGAATCCAATCATTATTAATATTTTTTGTAATGTGTTAGTATATCTCAATTAAAAATCCTAATGAAGTTATTTCCATCAGGTTCTCCAATAAAAGGGCATCATTTGGTTTGATCTTATTGGTAGAGGTCGTTGCTTCCACTGTCTATGTAAAAGGGAAGTTATTATTACCCATAATATATAATAATCATACTATTACCATTTAATAGCTATTATATCAATTTCAATAATGATTAATGGTCTGTAAAAACCAACAGACTATAAATATCCAAAATAATGAAATTAGTTCAAGTGTTCTATTTAAAAATATTACATGACAATACAATAATTCATTCAAAATGTGAATATAATATATAATAATGTGGGGGGATTGATAGGAGGTGTATGATGTTTTGATTTATCTATGTTAGGAGTATTCTAATTACCAATCCCTTAATGACCAAAATGAAGATTACATGAAATAATTTTATCAAAAAAGATTTATGAACTCCTTAGAATACATAATACCCAACTAAATCAACCTCAAAATGATAAAACAAAAATTGATAAAATGGGATAAAGTAACTATATACATGGATCAACAAGTAAAATTAAATTTTATAATAGAATATTTAATTTTAATCTTTATATAATTGAAGGGATTATATTTCATTTATTTTATAATCAATTATATCATCATAAAAAATTATTTTCCACGCATGATCTATACATGTAAGTAGTATCATGTTGATAATATTTTGAAAAAAATAACAAATCAATCCCAGTTTAAAATAATTTTTAAATGTGAATGTGAAAGGCCTTAAGGTCCTTCATGCCTTTGGGATTTTGAGTTGGGTACAAAAGTGTTTTTGAAGTTAACATATTTTTTTAGAAACATGGGGAAATAATGTTATAGGACTTAAAAAATTTTCACAAAATCAAAAAAAATCTTATATATATATGTTTTTATTTTAAATGTTGTTATTGTTTTTTTCATTATATATATGAATATATAAATAATTATAATTATTTTGACTATGATAAGTGGTTGTTATCTATTTAATAAATTTATAATAATAATAATATTATTAGTATTAATTATATTTTATTTATTATTAATTTAATTAAAAATAATGTTTAATTATTTTATTATAATTTATTAGTTATATCATTAAATTTCATTATAGACAACATTATTCAAATTTACTATTTCCATTATTGATAATATTTAATATTATAATAAATACTTATCTAACGAATCTAATAACATATAATAATAATAACACTAATAATTACACTAAATAATTATTTAATTAATAATATAATAGTTATTAAGAATTATTCGAATATTTATTTTAAACTATAAATGTTTTGTTTTTTGATATTAAAGATTGTGTATTGTAAATTAGATTATTTATAAAATATTTATGAAATTATTTATATTTACATATATTATATATACTTTTAGTTAATGGTTTATATTTAATTTAGATAACCACCTACAAGAATCATTATTAGGGAGAATATTGTATTAAGTGTAATGAAAATTTCAGTATGGTTAAACTAAAATTATTCAAGGGTAAAATGTTTTATTTTAAGTGTAGAAAAATGTTATGTAAGGATAAAAAGAACAATTTATAGGTTTAAATATGGTAATTTAATCATATGTTAGATTAAAACAATTTAAACTCCAGAAAAACTAAATTTATGTAAGTGTAATACAATGTGATTTAATGGAAATAAATTATTTAATGGTAAATAAAAACATGTATATGTTATATAATGGTAAAATAAAATAATGTAAGGGTAAGAAAAATTTATGTAATTGTATAATAATGTAACGTAAGGGTAAAAAATGACAGGTAATGGTAAAAAATTCTATCTATGGGTAAATAGAATCTGATACATGTTATGTAAGAGTAAACTGATGTTAAGTAAGGGTAAAAAATATATTTAAGGGAAATATAAAGTTATGAAAGGGTAAATAAAATTTATGAAATGGTTAATAAATGTTTAGTATTAGTAAAAAATAGTACATGATAAATGAGGGTAAAATAAGGTTTTGTTGAGGTCAAATAGCGTTATTAAAGAGTAAAAAAATATTAAATAAAAGTAAAAAATGTAATGTAAGGGTAACAGAAACTAATAAATGTTAAGTAGTTGTAATTTAATTTTATTTAAAGGTAAAATAATGTATACTAAGTGTACACATATTTAAATACAGGGTAAAATTTTTGAATGTTTTAATAATGTTATGGACAATTCAATACATTTTTCTAAAGCTTAATTCAATTGATTTTCGTTACAATCAATTAAATATTAGTTATAATGAGTTATTTTTTATCATTATTTATGACAAAAAAATTATAATGTAAATGTTATATTTTTCAAAAATAATTATTGTTTCATGTTAACTACAATTAATATATTATATTTATTATATTATTAAAATTTATATTTATTTTTTATATATTTTTTTACTGCAAAATGTTTGAATTGGAAAATATTTGTACATAATAATTTACATTCTTTTAATGTCAGATTCAGGAAACAAAATAATATTTCATATATGATAATGGGATTTCATATAAATTAAAATGTATAAATAAAATATTAATGAATTTTGAAACACTATCTAATCATATATAATGGAGCTGAAAAAATTGAAAAAAAATATAAACTATTTATCATATTACAAAATATATTAGTTTCAAAATATAAAGTATTTATTTAATATTTTTATTAACATTATTTTTATTTTCAATTTTTTGTAATATTATTATTCAATTTTCTATATATAATTTATATTTTAGTCATAAACGATTTTAGGATTATATAATTTTTAATGGGTAAATATTTTGTATTTTATTAATAATGTTTCTTTCATGTAAATTAATTTTTCTAAGTTATAATGCAGAAACTATTTTTATTTTCAACAATATTTTTAATATTTTAGACATGTTTAATGATTTAATTAGATCATATTTATAAGATATATTTTCTAGTAATTTAAAATTACATACTTTAAATTCATTATGTTTTTTACATTTTTAGTAGTCAAGTTTAAAAGTCTATATTTATTAAAAATATATATAATTGAAATTTTAAAAATATGATAAACATATGAAAATATTATAAAATAAAAATAATATCGACAATATATTATATAGAGAGTAACATAAAATATAATAAACATTTTTGTTTCAAATCCATTAACTCAATAGAAAACATATAAATCAACGAGTATAAAAAATGTCTCTGATGATGTCATGTCATAAATTTTTTTGTGTGAATGAGATTGTAGAATTTAGATCATCGACCGCTGTAATGTGGTGGACTGTGATGAGATTGAAGTGTAACATTCAATGATGTAGGAAAATTCCTTGTCTGTTGCACTATCTATGAAATCTCGAGAGGAGGTGTCATTGGGGTTTTGATATGTTCACATAATTCTTCTCTCACTACTTATGGTCAAAGACCATCCATAAGATGTGTGAACTATAAAGCCTATAATGTCTAAGTAGAAATAGATTGAGGAATGTGAAATAGCTTCTGATAAATTCTCAGATCATCTAAACAAGAAAAAATCTCAAAATATGTTGATAATATATATGGATCACGTGTTTGATTGTACACATCCATAATTAGATATGGCTCATCTACTATATGTGTTTCCTCTTCCATTGGAATAGATGACACCTCATGTGTAGCTTGATGTGGTCTAAATTTTATTCATCGTGGATCATCAACACTAGTAGTTGTTGTAGGATTTTCAAAAGTTGTAAACTCTTTTCCCAGAACAGGATATTCATCACCCTGTGGTGAATGATTGATAACACTATCATGTAAAACATGATATAATAACATCATGTTGTATGTTGTATCATGATAAAATACCTACAAAAATACAACACCCTCCTCCAGATATAACATGCAGAATATATTTTTTGTCGAGTATGATATAGAAATATTCAAATTGAATTAAAAAAAATGACTACATGAAAACTAATTTAATGTTCGAGACATACCAAATCTTGAAGCCCAAATATATTTAGTGTATGATACAATATATATTTGAGAGTATACAAAGGATCATACTCAGGATATTGTGATAGATTCAATTTCATTGTATAAATGCACTAGATAGGAAATAATGAATAAATATACCATATATTGAGATATTTCAAAAGATTTCATCACCAACCAGTATCATTCTTTTCTACTAGCTTCATGAAATGATGAAGTATTTGCTGTCCTTGGGGAAATGATATATGATGAAAAAATTAAGAATACCATATAAAACTGTTGGGATAGTAATTAAAAATATTATAAATGTGTATTTGTGTCACTATAATCATGGATTCATTAGTCCTAGTACTGTAGTATATATGAATCTAGTATAATATTGCTTAGTATGACAACCAGGATATTTGAACTGATCTCTTTTATTTTTTAAAATATTTTTTTACTAATTAATAAGAACGATAATTTTGTTAATTTTGATCAGTAACATAAAAATGTATATACTGACATTACTGGGCATTTGAATGTCAAATTTGAGATTGAATAAACCTCAAATTTGATTTAATTCCTTGAAAAACTGTTGTTCCAAAATAAACATGTCATGTACAATATATAAATTGAAGAATAAAAAGAATTAGGTACAATGAATAAAATTATCAAAAAAAATAAGGATGAGTGAACATACCAGACTCAAAATAGAGTTCCATGTTTAACATCCATTTCAGGCTCTAGACAAGATATAATATGGGTTATGGGTCAGATGTTCTCCCTTGCCAACTTCTATATAAGGATAACACCCCCACCCCCAAGATCATTATATTCTTATCACCATTCCATTTATAATGTTATTTATTTGTATTACAATCTCATATATGCCCATATAAGTCTCCCATCAGCATTAAAGTCCTCTAGTACCCCAGATACATCATATGGACATAAATACTAGAGTGATTAATACACACGATATCAAAAATGAGATGAATGATATATATACATATATGATGCATGATTGTCTACTAGAAAACTTTAATAGGATAATTTCTATAGTGCATATCCAACCATTACATTGATAGAGAACCTCCATCTATAGAAGTGTAATCACATAAAATTGATAGGCTAAGAAATTTCTATACAGGATCATGACAATCTCAACATTTGAGTCAAATAACTACAACCCCAAAAATATAATAACTAATCATAAAAACCATATCATGTATAATGACACTCATCCCATCCTCTAATATGTGGTATTAGTGAGTCACAGGTTTCCATCACTCAGTTTTGGAAGAGTGTTTGTAATAATAAATAAATTTATATTCATGTATATGGAACCCATAGAATCAAGCCTGTTATTATTATGGTATAGTAGAAGATAGAGGAAAAATGTGGTGATAATGGGGTGCACTATGCACCCTAATCAATCAAAACTCACAGGCCACCCACACCTCGTGAGAAACCTGACTGTACATCATATTGATTTAAGTAATATACTCATTCTTTACTCATAAAAAAGTATATAATATTATATAAGTTTAAAGTGGTTATATAATGTTACCGTTATAATAATATTATGAATACAGTAATGTGGGGTATAAAATATAATTTAACACCCTTTTGTTTTTCAATAGTTGATTACATTAATTGATTTTTTTTCATCTTATATGAAATTTTTTCTATTTAGATACATATTATCGTTGATAACTCTATTTGATCATTTTTAATATACCTTCTTTGAGAGTCTTATTAAACACATTAAGTGTTTACTTTTATAATAACATTTATTATAATTAGAATAATGTGAATAGTCAAGGTAATCATCTGTGTATTTTTAGTGGATTTTCTGTAAAATTTATCATTAATATGTTTTTATAATAATGATTCACAATCATCGAAGCATTAAACACACAATAAAAACCAACCTGATGTCTGGACCGAGTCAATTTTATTATGTTCTAGGACATTATATTATTTACAGGAAATACATCATGGATTGCAATCCAAACTCATACTTGAAATATTTCTGAAATACATATTATTATGACCATACCTATGTTATATATTACATCTAAGACACTAGACCTTTTCATGAGGAAAGTCTATCTAAATTTGAATCTTGTTTTACTTTACCCCCCCAAGTGGTTTCAACAATTTGTTCTTAGGTATTAATGTTTGCTGACATTCAGTATTTAAGATATATCTAAAATACTGAATAGACATACCCATCACACTATATAAGTGTTTCACGATAGTACACTAGATCAATATATAGTTCCCATAAAATGTTTATAGGGGAACATGTGGAAAAAACATGCACAAATAAAAAATTCAATTTAATGATGTTTTTATGTTCACATTTACATTCATCTAGTAATAATACCAAGGATAAACCACTATTACAAATTATTGGATCATGGGGGTTTGGAATATCAAATTGAATTTATTCAGGGTTGAGAATTAACAATCGATAAATAGAATCCTCAAAAATAATCTTTCTGTTATCTAAATAATTTTTTTAATATAATGCAACCCCTAATAAATCCCATTAACACTATATCTCCCCCTTTCTAGGATTTAAATGAAATAATGATAATGTATCTCCTGAACATGTCCAAATAAAGGTAACCTATAAGGATCCATGAAGAATCCATTGATGTGGTTCAACAAAATGTTAATGTCTTCGAACATCTTCCCCCATTGTTTCTCAATTAAAAATTTTCTTCTAGTATCCACATCTTTTAACCATTCAATCCGGATTTAGACCAATTAATTTTGTTGAATATTCTGTCAAATATGGGAATATATGGGCATTATAATACATGAAATTTATCATATCACATATAAACTATGTTTAAATTCAAATTGAAAATGTAAAAAATAAGACACATATTTTAAACAAAACATTATGACTGAAATGTTCAAAGATTCATCATTAAAATTATTCCAAATGTTAATGGAAATGTCTCTTATGTAGTATTAATGAATGGTATTTAATGATATACTCATAAGAAAATTCATTAATTACCTCATTGATTTCTTATTTAATATAACATATAAAACATAATCCTAGAATGTGGGTGAAACTACTACAAATAATTCAGAAAAACCAACTCCTATATTCATAGTTTTCCTTCTCTACAATGGAAAATTAAAAAGGAGGAGGGGTACATTGTTATGCTTAGTTTGAAAAAAAAACATACTCATGTGAATTCACTATATAATGTTTCCATATATATATATATATATTTTGAAATATAATATTTAAATATGCAGAAATAATTCATAGAACAATCGATGAAATTTGAGATTGTGAGGTTTGGGTATGACAACAAATATTTTTATTAACCTTAATTAAATATTTATTACAAAAAAACCCTTAATAAAACCCCATAATATCATAAGTCTCATGTTATTTGGGAAATTAGATATATAACACAACAAATTTACCATGGATAGAACAACATTATTTACAACTCATTAACACATTATTAAAATTCAATATCTCCTCAAAATATACATGGGATAACTTTGGGACATTCATAAAAAAATAGTGAGTTATAAATCTATGTAATTGAATCATAAAAGTATTTTATAAGGTAATTATATACATGGGAGTCAAGATACAAATCAAGGACTCATAAGAGGGGTCATAATCATAAAATTTTATTTTGTAATAAGAAATAATATGATAATGAAATAGAGACATGGGATTGTGGATATAACATAAAGGAAAAAATCTTAAACAACTGTTAAGGGTAAAAACTAATAAATTATAATGTAGTGTGATCAGGATAACCTCCCATGCACCAACCTTGTTATATCATGATATAAACTAATTACATATTGGATTATATAACAATATAATTTTTATCCCACCTATTACATTCATATCATGTACTTGAAAAAGAGGTCTATATATTTCATTCAACATAATTATACATTTCATCCCATCTAGTAACATGATTAATTAGTGACAATTAAATAACATGAAGTATTAAATTATTGTATAATTTGTACATAAATGTGAACACCGTTCAATGTAAATGAGATTCACATTCACAAATGAAATTCTCATAATTAAAAATGGTGGGTTAGTTTCAGCAGCATAATTAGAGTGCATAATGAATAATAAAATTGTCTAATAAAAGTAAAAGGCGTTTATAATCACTTTTACACCATATGAATATATATAGGGATATGAAAAATTATACCCAAACATGCATAATTGTAAATCGAGTGGCATAATATCAATAATGTTCTTAAATGGAGCAGTAGTCGAAAAACACTTACCTTGAGGGATTACTTATAAATTATTTGGAAGAGATTCTAAAGAGTATGGGGGAAATATGGGAGTGATCTAGAGAGGGAAAGACAAAATAAATTCATTTTCATGGTTCTTTGAGTGAATAGGAATATGAGGATGGGTGGGGTTTTATATAGAAAGAGAGATGAATTCAATATTAATTTCTAAACATAGTTTTTGGGCTCTATATGGAAAAAAATTTAATAACATAATCATTTTGAATATAGATAACAATAGTATCTTCCAACGATCAGTGGTTTTCAATATTTTATATGGATAAGAGCCTAAACCATTAATATAATACCCATGGTCATGTGGATGTGGGTCATGTTCTTTAAAGATTAATTTTAAAACCATAAAATATAATATATGTTTTGGAAGATTCATTTAGGTTTATTCAAATAAATTAAATATCATTAAAAAATATTAAATATTAAATACAATTTGGTGGTTAATACTAATTACTGGTCTAATTAGACCACTTTTTGGATTTTATAATGTCATTATACATATGATAAATTTAAAAAATATTAAATTTGATTAAAAAATTCAACTATGTCGTAAAATTATTAAAAAATCAATATAGATTAAATTTGAAATGATAATAAAAATAATTTTGTCAAAAATAAATTTTTAAATATATATTTTTAAAAATTCAGATAATATGTCAATATTTATTGAAAAATATGTGTTTTTATGATGATTATAGCTTTATGATCCTTAAAAAAATTAACTCTATAAAATTATATTATCCATTATATATAAATAAATATTTTTTCCTAATATTTTTTTATTAAAATAACCTTTTTTAAAAATATTCTAGAATTACAAAAAAATATTCTTTTATTTGAACTATAAATTTCTAAAAAAATTCATCATCTTATCAAAATATTATTTTTATAATACTTATTTTTTAATAATTTATAATGTAAAAATAAAAATGGATAAATTTAATAATAAATTTATTAAATATAAAATAATAAAAACTCTTACTATTAGGGTCCATATACACAAGACCTTATTAAAACATTATATTCTCTTTAGTGGTTGGTGTTGTATGGTTACATCTTCATGAGTGTGGTTTGGAAAACATTGTGCGGGTCATGATCCTGATAAGCATGAACATCTTTAGTTGACAGTTTTAATTTTTATTTATTTGTTGAACCTAAAATTGTGATTTTTCAATTTAAATTCCTAATGATGTAATATTCATTGGATTCTTCAATAAATTGGGTTCAAAGAGTACAATTATACTTATTGAGGTCATCACTTCTTTCATATGTGTCAATTGGATTTAGCATAACCCATATATATATTCTATTTATGACATCATTGTAAAACAGATATATTAACAATGGTCATCGTAGTTATTGGTCATTTAAATATGACATAATATAACATATAATGGACTAAAATATCAAAATTAATGTATTTTTTTTATACAACTACATTACTTACTATGGAATTTACTCATTTAAAGTGATAATTTAATTTTCAAAACATTAGGTCATTACATTAACCCCCATCATAAATGTCTCCCTTGTAATTTCATTTCTTAAACTAAAATAGAAGAGTATAAATAATTTTCATATTTTCTTTTAATTCTAATATTTATTCCTAGATCTTCTGGTTCTTCTATAATACTATGACCTAGTTAGTTGTCTTTTTTCAAAGAACATGTTCTCTATGATCTAATATCATCACTATTTTTTCCACATATGAATGATAATTTTATAATTATACCTAAACTATATTTATTAAATGTGAGGGGGGTAAACTATGTATATATTTAATATGGGAACATATAATATTTCATGTACTTGAGATAGGTTAGGTGGGAGTGATAGTCAGTAACCAATGAATCTGATGCGATCAAATCTCAAAGGTGATGATGTATCTTGGACTAGCTTTCCATTCTTCCCATGCCTCATTAATTTCTTCTAACTTGATTTATAAACGAGAACATTATCTCTAACCTAATACTATAGATATCTTTAATGATTTTCTACATGTATTTTCTATCGACCATGTATATATTTAATATGAGTTTGAACAGTTTGAACATTCTCTATAATTTCATGGAGAAGACATGGTCCCATTAGATTCCACTCTCCATCATTATCCTAGCATGTCGAGGTTTAACACTACCTCCAATAAATATCCTCAAAAGTTTCCATTGTAATGTTTTAAAAGATAATTTTATTATATGAGAACTATACAAGAAGAAAATACTAATCTCAAAATAATTTAATATTTATTAAATAATATCATAGCATATCTTATATTGTTTTAATTGTGCTCTAAGACTTACCATCCATCTATGGTTGATAAGTAATACTAAAAATAATCATTTTATGCATCACATAATTATGGATTTCCTAAAACCTCTAGTTAAAACTCAAATATCTATCACATAAATGGTAGTTTTTTCATCCAGTCAGTTTTACCACTTCCCTTATGTATATCTTATTGAGTTGTCCAAGAGGGAAATATTTTTTTATAGTAGTATAATACACTAACTTTATAAAGAGATAGACTATATAAATGATGATGTTATTTCATTTATATGTCTTGGGGAGCCCTAAAATTAAATACATGATTTTTTTCCCCATATTCATAGTATAGTGTTTGATGGTTCTATCATACACATAGAAATTATCCCGTCATCATTGGAATGTCAACATACCAAGTATTGAGATAAAAATTATTCGATATTTGACATTATGTTATCCCACCAGTTGTTTGACATCATGTTATCCCACCAGATGTTTTTCATTAGATCATTATTCATCTTAGTGATTTCTGGATGAATATAGAATGATAATAAAAGATAGTCATTAAGAATATATCTATTCCATTCAGGAATTTATGGGACAAATATTTTGCTTCAAAACAATATAAAACCATCATTAAAAAAGATTCATTCCAGAATATTCTCTATCCTTTTCAATTGAACATCATCATGTCTCTAGGCATCATTAATCATCTTAATAATGGATAGTTGAGTATTAATTTGAGAATAATAAAGTAAATTTAATTTGATTATTTCCATTTCCATCCCATTAAGGATTAAGATGATTGGATCCCTTGAAATCCTAATATTATATAGGGTTTGAGTATCCTTTCTAGTCATAGAATCTACCCCATTTTTTCTTTCTAATGATTTTAATAGATTGAGAAATAGTAGTGCTTCATATTATCAAGCCACCTTTATTATAAAATATTGATCTCATTTTGTGTGAATATGTACTCAAGGAATTTATGATCTATATATTTTCACAATTCCCCAAATAGTGATAATGTTTTCATATATATAGCTTCAAGATCATAACTTCTTGTTTTATATCCTGGTTTGGGTGGTTATATTCCCATTTATTTAATTTCCTATAGGTGTAAGCTATCACCATATCATCTGTCATGAGTACACAACCACATAAATTTTTAGATTCATCTCTGTGGGTATAAAATCTTTCCATATTGGAAGTTAATGTGTGTATTGGTGGAGTTGTTAGCCTCTTCTACATCTATTTTATATGATCCATTCATTCATATGTTTATAAAAAATGACTACCTCATGAATTATCTACGTTATTTGGATTAAAAATCCTGATATTGTTTTCATAGTTGACCATAATACACATCTATTAAATGAAATATATAAAATTCTACCATAGATGATAGTCTCGGACATCATACAATTACCACTATTTCTATTGGATCTATATTTATCCCTTTTTAGGTGATAATATTCCCTGTTAATGTTATTTTCTCCATCTATAACTCTCTTTTACTAAATTTAATATAACACTTTTCATTCAGAAATATTCTTAGTAAACTATTGGAATGCTCCTCGTATTTCTCCTTTCTATTAGCGTTGATAAGAATATTTTCAATAATGACTACCAAAAAATTGATATGTTATTCCATATATTCACCATTAATTATGTTCATGAAGATAAATTTCACATTAGAATGACAAAATAAAATCACTATGAAAATTTAGGGAATGTACCAAGTGAGAAATGAATTCTTGGGGATGTCATCAATTTTCACATATTATTGATTATATCAGGACTCATGATCCACCTTATTGAATTGCTATTCACCATGTATATAATCCAAAAAGTCATCAATACTTGGTATAAGATACATGTTCTTTATAGTGACCTTTTTGAGCTCATGATAATAAATTTATAATTGTATTTACATTTGCATATTTTTAATGAAAGGGACACGTTCACCCCCAATGTGAAGCACATGGGTATATGAACCATTTATATGCATCATTTTATTATTACTTATATTGGTATTAATGTATAAATGTGGACATTAAATATGGGGTCTGAAATATTTTTAAAAATCGTGGAATAATTTTGACTATGAAATCAATATCTATTCTATGAGGAAGACCATTAAATTCTTCAGAAAACAAATCAGTGAATCTTGTTACAATGGTCATGTCATCAAGAATGAAATTTTTCATTAGTTTGAATCATTTGAAACTAACACACTTAATCAAAAATATATAATTTCTTTACTTGATATGATAATACCGAAGGATATTCGTCCACATCTTTCTGCTTTTATAGAATAAGATAATGACTCATGATATATAGGCTGGTCTCTTTCCGATATCAATTTCTGTTTGATCAATATAAGGAAAGATATTTCATACATATATTTTAATTTAATTTTTATTAAGGGATTATCATAGGTTTTAGTGGTAATTTTAGACAAAAAATATCCATAGGGGAGATGTTTTATATTTGGGATCAAGAATTTCCCCATTTCTAATTATTCAATGATTTATCCACATAAATGTTTTGAGGTTATTCATGAATAGTTCTACTAATGTTTCTTTATATGATGGAATGCATGAAACCATAAATGATAATCCCATAGTTCCTTTTTTTATTTCAACTCAAGAAATTTACAAAATCCAAAATATACATAGTGATGAAACATTAAACCTATAAAACACATAAATAGAAAATAGTGAACCTGAAATAGAAAAAACTAAATATCAGATATTCATTAACTTGTTATTTTCTAGGATTCAATATAAGTTATCTGTGATCTTTTTCCCAGAATAATAGATTATTTTATTTTTTCTTCTCATATAAATGGATCATTATGATTTTGTGAATTTACTAAGGAATATCCTCTAAGATTGTTGTACATGTGGATGTGTAATACCCATTTTTTCACTAGGCTATGATCCATTTAATCACAATAATCTATTTTCATTTTTATTACCACTAGGAAAAAAATTCATGATATAAATTCCCGTGTACTCTATAATAATATAAGTATTTTATTATAAAAATCACTTAATAAATAAATAAATATCTATTCTTACATTTATCCTTTTAACTAACAATTTATGTAGGCTATTATAATACTAAACATAAAAAATAATGATTCGTTACACTGTTAGAAAATATGACAACTAATGTCTTAATACATCATAATTCAGTATTTATTATATAGAAAAAATTAATACAATCCCCGAAGATCAAAATTCAATGTTTCATTACTAAATTTTGAACATCACATAATAACATGAATATGGATAGGATGGAATTATTTAAAACTCCAAATAATTCTATTAAAAGTATATTTATCTTCAAAAATTTCACTGGAAAACCTGGGGAAGTACAAAATAATGTGGTGAGTTGTAAATTCCACTAAGGGAATAATTGAATCATATAGAAATGTAAAAGTAAATGTTAGTCATGTAATATATCAAGGTTTCATAAGGTGTTGAGAATTATAAACTATATCATCAACGAATGATATAAGATGATTACATAAAGGCAACCTAGAAATATAGAAACATCATAAAACATTATATCATAAAATTAAGTCTAGGATAACTGCTGATATATAATAACATAGTGTGTGTATGATAACCTCTCATTCAATATACAAGGTATCTCTAGAGTTAAAAACATTACCCAATTAATTGTAAGGATATATAATTGCATTCTCACTCTTCACATTCATATCATGTGCATGCATATGTCTTCCACATAGATCATACAACATAAATATGGATTTCATCATTTCTAATACCATTATAATGGAGTGTGGGTTAAATGTAAATGTTTCCCTAGTAAATAACATAATGGTAAATCTTGGTTAGTATTACTGAGTAGAAATATGGATAGAAAATTATATTTTAAATGTTTATAATGAAAAATTATAGGATAAATTGAATGCCATTACAGGGGGTAAATATTAATTATTGGAAATGTTTACTAAGATTAGAAGGGATCTCATATCCCTTTTTAAATAATATGGAAAGTATTAGAAATGTTTATAACATTATACCAATAATAATAGTTGGAAATAAAAATTTATATTATAAATAAGGTGCTTGAATAAAGAGGACAATTAGATGATCCCATACATTGAGTGGGTACTTTTAAAGGATAGGGATGATATTATTAATATCATGCGGAAACCATGGTATTTTTATATAGTTTGTGGTAGATTAAATTCATGATACAATGGGTTTTAGTTTAGATTAATGGTTTTTTGTGTGAGGTTTTATTGCAAAATAGGGCAGTTTCATTATTAAATTGTAAAAAAAGGATTTGGACTCTATAAGATAAAATAAAAAAACCAAAATCCATTACTTAGATTAACCTTAATTTATACCTTATTTAACGGGATTTATATATTTTTTAAGTATATGAAAAGATCTCATTAAAATAATACCCATGGTGATGTGGAAATAACTAATGTTAAAAATGATTAATTTTAAAACAATAAAATAGACTATTTTTTGGAGGAATCATAATGTGTTTATAAATTTAATTAAACAACATAAAAAAAATTTGAATGGGAAACAAAATTTTTGTCAAGGATAATAATTATTGTATTTATTACATCACTTTTGTTCTTTTACAATGTCATAATACTTACATTATTTAGGTTTTACCCACATATTTGATTGTTTATAGCATTTTCCAAAATTAACCAGTTTATCATTTTTATGTTATTATTTTCAATATAATATATATATTTTAAAAAATTTCTTGAAATATGCATATATACACACTTAAATAAAAAAACTCCAATTGATTGAGAACATATGTTTTTTGACAATAAATGTTTTCTGACCCTTAGCCATATTAAATTTTACATTATAAAATTTTATTATCATTTAAATTTAAATATAAATTATTTAATTAGATTAATATTTTAAAATAACATTTCATTTGAAAATTAACATTTTATCGAAAAATATTGTCCTAATTTAATACATATATTGCCAAGAAAATATAATTTTAATTTTATTATACCAAAATCTAATTTTTTATCAAATTCTTAATTTATTTATATATAATTTATTAAAAATGGATAAATAAACTCATTATTTCAATAAAAATAGAAACATAAAAAATCAAACTCAAAGTGTTTGGATGCATATACCCTTATTATAGAAGAATATTCTCTAAGGGTAAAGTGTTTTATTTGTACAATCTATGTGGGTGGTTTAGGTAACATGGTCTAGGTCATAATCTAAAAAAGAGTGATTTATAATTGTAAAATGTTCCATTCAGGATTTAGTTATTGAATATTATTTTGTGATTGGTCAAGAGAATTTACTAGTGATACAATGTCACTTAGAATACCTAAAAAATTATTTTCATACGTTATGATCATACCATTCAAGTACATCACTTATTTAAAATATTAAAATTGGATTTATAATTATTATTTATATATTATAATCTTAACAATTATTTTATAACATATAAATTATGAATTTTTATGATGCTTAATTACCATTTGGATATGAAAGGATATGACTTATAATGGTCCAAAATAACCAAAATATGGAATTCGTTTTCTATAACAACCTTTATTAATATTAGATTTACTCATTTAAAAAGGGAATTTCATTTGTAATAATTTATGACATTACATCATGTCAGGTATATTGAGACACAAATTCATTCTTATTGAGGTGAAACACAAGTTAGTAGTTATTCATTAGTATTGATGTAAATCATGGTAACACCCGATATGAGTCATCATATTAATATTACACATTAATAATTTCATTTTATTTTCTATCAATTAGATTTTATAGGAATCCTTGTATCCGAAAGGATTTTATATTATCCTTTAACAGGTTGATAGGCACATCTTCAATGTCCTCAAAAATTAGAAAAATAATAGTTGAATAAAATTCAATATCCAATTATGTAAGATATATTTCTAGTTTAGGTTATACACAAGAATTATATTCCTCAATATTTTATATTTTTCACCCACAAAGTGAAATGCCAGTAATATCTATCAACAAAAACTACAATAATACCTATAAATTTAACACCATATAATTTATTTTCTACCTTTTTAATCATGAACTAGATATCTGTGGTTTCTCAAAAAAAAATTAGTTCTATATGATTTTCATAATTTTTTTTTTGAAAAATCCCTTCTAATTTATATTTTTTTCATTCAACCATATATATAAACTACAACTACAAAATAATTTTTTAGGTTATATAATAATCTATTAGAATATAGGAAAACATAGAATATATTTCAACTATAATGAGAATAACAGTGGATGACTTATTTTTCATTGAGACTGATGTACAACTATTGAATTTATAGAAACATGTTACACAAAATATCAATATTCATCATCTACATAACTTTTTTTTAATTTCCATTGAATAGTTAGGCAATTTATTGTCATCAAAATTCCATTGTAGAATATATGGTTTCATAGTTTTATTTATATTATTCATCATGATAGAAAATAGTTTCATATTCTTGGGATGTACCTTGTGCTAAAAGAAAAATTTCATCTATCAATGTATAACATAAGGATGATATTGGATAGAAGAAACACCTATATATAACACCATAAAATCATTTTCAAAACCTTGGTTAAATATTTCCTTCACTAGTAACCAATCTTCATTATTAAAAAATGGATAATAAATTTTATATCCAATCTTATATGTGAAAATATAAATATCCAATAGATAATATATTCTTTCTAGTTTTAAAATTTAAATGATAATGAATTATTTCTTATATTTATATTATGTTTAATAAATAAATTATGATAACCATTCACATTTCATCTGAACTATATAAATATTCTTTTTTAGACTTGTTAACATCCATGTTGCATTAAACACTATAAAATGTGATCATCTATGAAAAAATGATTCTCATCCTAATTTCAATAGTGTAAATAATTTTCACAAGGGGGAATTGATGATTAATGTTAAATGAATCCTAATTTTGAAAATTTACATAATGCTATAATGAAATAATTATATACTTAATAATTTATTACGATCTTGAAAAAATTATATTTTAGACCCCCAATTTGTGTAAAATTAATACTATGGTGAGGTTTCATTGTCACAAATTAAGTGACATTTGATTTAGTTCCCAATCATCTCATTTCAAAGGTTATTGTTACTAGGTACAACTATGTGAGACACTATATCCACTTATAGTATATATATTGGGAATTCATTTCTCAAATAACCACATAATCACGACATTACAAAAAAATTATAATAATTTCTTATATCAAATATGACATCAATAATGTCTCCTAGTTTAAATTTTTACATTTCTACAAGTATCTAAAGATATTATTTATTGAGAATTTGAATGTTTAATGTAGACCCCCCATGAGTTTAATATTAGTGGGAAGCAATTCATTAATTTCATGCATCATGTGATGATTATTTTAAAATATAATTAAAATTTTTAAATCATACTAAAATAATATATAATTGGTTATAAGCCTAAAAATACACATGTTTCATGAAATAATATTAATTATTCTTATAAACTCTTAATATTGAATTTTATGAAGAAAGTATCACTAAAAATATAAATATCATTATCTTGGAAAACCCATGGAATCATTAATTGGATGATTCATTAAGGAATATAGTTAAAAAATAATGAATATTCTCTCATGTAATAAATGATATAAAATGAGATATTTTTCTTATTTTTTAATGAATTTAAAAAATAACCAATTTAAAAAACATTAAAAATGATCACTTCATAACATTATAGTTATAGTTAATAAATAAAAAATATTCCAAAAAAATAATTTTATTATGTATAAGAGAAATGATGTGGAAATATAATGAATTTTTATATTTACAAAAAGTATTCCAAACCCATATGACCAAATAAAATCATGTCTATATGCCATAGACCGTCTCATTGAATTGTGAACCAATGTGGTGTCAAATTTTAATAATGAATACAAAAAATAAAAATAGTGATGGAATAGAATATAATACTATCAAACATTGGAATAAACCATACCCTAAAGGATGATATTATTGAACAATGGTTGTAACATACTGAATGTGAATTAGGATAAGAAAAAGCATTATGACATAGGTTACTATTTTTTTACTAAATAGGTAGGGATTATATAAAAGTGAAATACCCTTATAAAATGGATTAAATTAATATATACATCATGGTATGTATCTTTTAGGTGGTTATATATATTATGATAATTTATTGTTCATTTTATTAATAGAATGCCTAATTTATCCTCTATGAATGTTAATAATGCATTAAATACCATATTTAAACAATAAATAAACTATTATGACAATTATTGAATGGTGGAGATGGAAAATTATATATTCCATTCATTGGGGTGTTAGTATGAATATAACATTGTTGTTTTTTTTGACTCTTTTAAGGAATGAGAGTGGGCTTGATAATCATTATTCCATAAACATAATAACATTTCAGTTTACAAATAATACGGATGTCATAATATTAGGATTGGTACATGTAAAGAATATGAATTTTAAATGTATTACTTTAGAATATAATATGGAATATTTTAGTAATAATACATTGATACTGTGTGATATTTTTTCTCCAAGTTAGCCAAAAATTGATATTTTAACAATATTAAGGATATTTATATCACACACATGTTGTTTTCATAATGGAATGGATTTACTATTAAAAGAGTATTAGATCTGAACTCTGAGGTCATTATTTATATCATTATGTGAATATAATCAAGGTGAAACTTAATCTTTGTGGGCATAATAAGTTTGGGTAAATGTTATCAATTCCATAAATAATAAAATAAATAAATAAATTATTATTATTAACATTGAACCAGAAAATAATCTAAAAATAACTAGAAATGCCTCAATCCCCAGTGATAGCCTCATAATCGAAAGGTGTAGATGATCTATTAGATATGTTCCATTGGAGGATTGTTGGTAGATGATATTAAATTGATATTAGATTTAGGATTGGGTGGAAATTTAGTTAATTTACTACACTAACGACAGAAATATAGGACATTGTATTTTCATTGATAAATCCAATGTCTAGGTAGGATGTTTGATTTGTTTTATTTTCATATCATTCTTATCATGGTAAAAATGGCTCAATTCCACAACCAATAATTGTTTCAAAAAATTATGGATTATTTTCTTTATAGTTGAATATTGTTGATTAATTATTTCCCTCCCCATTTATGTAATTCATAAATAATGAATCAGGGATGAAAACAAAGAAAGTCCAATGGTTGGTCCTTTCATTTTATGGTTTATTGATTTATCACACGATTCATAACACATTCATCATGAGAAATTCAATTGGAACATGGTACAATGAAATATGTGGCATTCGATCATTTCATGACCATTATTTGGTATAACCGATCAATTTTTTTGTCTATGGATAATGATCAAGGGTGAGATCCAGGTGATATAATGGAGGAAAAATATAGGTGGCCCAATTCAGATTTATGTTTTCTATTATTCTTGGTCTTGAAGCATAGTAGTGAACGATGGCGTGAATGATTTGGTTTCAGAAAAAATCAGAACCACTAGTCTAAAGATTAATGATGATAGGGAATCACTAGATTCAGATTCACAATTACAAACAAGAATCATTGTAGAGGAAACATGGAAATTGATGAAGTGGAGAACCCATAGGTTCTATAAAAATTAGGGTTACTTGGTGTGAAATTCATTAGTAAAACCAACAGGGGACCTCTAGTGTAATTCTAGGATTTCCGTGGTGATGAAAAAAATCAGGTTCCATGTGGTCCCAACAATATACAATGTTACTATTTCTTGGAGAATCAGAATGCAGCCTAGGTTTTATGGGAAAATTCCTATCCAGTTACAAGGTGTGGTACGTTTTCTAGTTAGGTATACATGGATATGGAAAAATAACACAAGGAGTTTTTTGGTATACCACTACACACCAAGTACCCTTTATACCACACAATGTATATGGAGTTATATTATCCGTGTGTTCTATCCCCACATGGGAATACCAATGGGTGGATGAAAAAACACAGTGTACCCCCATTACATGCCAGTTAAACCTTTATAGTGTATATATCCTCTTGCTTCTTCAATATTGGACTGATAGTGGTTGAATGTTTTCCCATATTCCATCACCTTAAGGGTATAGTCCATCATTACATTCACATCTCTGCATTGCGATCCCCATTAAATGAGGAGTCTCATATAGAGTTTACGGTGTCCCTCTATAAGACCATAGTGTGATCTGCTATCATTATTTCTTATACCCTATATGGGGTTCATAACATTTGTTTGACCTTCCCACATTGGTAATTAAACCTCATTTTTTATATCTTTTTCATTAGGGTTCACGGTATCATTGGTTTATGATCCCCACTATAGAGGGATTATCTGTGTTATATTTTTGGAGTCCCACATGTGTAATTAGTGTGATCTCCTATCTGAGTATTATGGTTTTTATACTCTATGGTGTTTTCATTGGTGGAGGCCAGGGAACATGACCTCTTTTAATAATTGTCTTCTATGATAACATATCTCATGGACTGGGTCATCATAGAAATAGTGTTTATTTGGAGAAATATGATTTGACTAGTAGTTTTAATGAGGCCTTTTGGAGGCATGGTGTGTTGGGTATGAATATCTACATTTTTTATTCGATTTATTTCTATATAATTTTTTAATATTGACTACTCATGATTTATTATGTTTAATTTGTTTGGGTGTCTTTATTCATGAGATATGCCCAGACCTATCAATTTTTATGCTGATAAATGATCATATGACTGAGTCCAAGGAAGAAATGGGGAATATGGGTCATATATAATTCTATATATATCAATTAGTTTCTTGGGTGGTTTCATTTTATTGTTGTCCCCACCTTCAGCGAAGGTTGGAAACTCTATAGTTTTTGTTAGGCATGAATTTGGACCATTCATCTCTTTTAGTAATTTATTTTCATACTATGGTTGTGGGACTATATGTATACATGAATTGGTTTATGATATTTTCATTTTATCACAACATGGGATTAGAGATGTGTTCTTGTGTATAGGTAGATTAGGCTAATTACTCCCATTTTTGGGATATAACTACTCAACTTGGGTTTACATCTACGGTCCTATTAGTGGTGGCATTAGTGTAGTCCTGATTTGGGGCCCTTAAATTCCTGTCATGTGAGAGTAGTATCATATAATTATGTTGTAACATAGGAACAAAGATAGTTATATTTCTTTGGGTTCTATGGGAACAATTTTAACTATTTCGAATTTAGCTTTCAGGCTAAGGGCTCTAGTTTTACTATGGTGGATGACATATTCATAGACTAGGACTCTAATAACCATTAAATCGACTTGGTACATATAGAAATAGAATTTTGGGAAAAAATCGGTAGATGTATTATATATTAATGGGTTATGGTCTCTATATCCTTGTTGAGTCTTTTCCGTATATAATTTTTTTGACTATATTACAACTTGTTGATTTCAAGATGTCTCTAGGAAGATAATCATCCTCGATTACAGTACATGATCATGAGGATGATCTACTGAGTTACAAGGAATCCGTACTAGGTCTTGTACCAGAGATATTATTTCCATGTTCTTTACTAAATATAATACAATAATTGAGAATAACATGGTGTTTTTCATTCTAGATTTGGTTGTATTTAGGCTAATTTCTCTCATGAGTTCCTATGAAAGTAGCCTCCAAGGTTTTAGGGTGGGTTATTCCCCTAGTTGGTTGAGGGATAGTTAGAGGAAGCTACTCAAGTTTTCCTCCTTGTGATAAATCTCACATATTAAATCTAAATCATCATAGGGATTCTTTTCTAAGGCTCCTCCTGAAGATGGTGGAGTCTATTGAATCAGTCACATTTCAAGAAAACTATCTATTGGTTATAATTTTTTCACTTATTTGGATGTTTTTTTATCTAGGAACATTATGATCAGTGCTCATCCATGATCATTTTCATCTATAGAAGGTAAGTATGAACCTGATAGATTATTTGGATAGGTTTACTGATCTCTCACAGTACTCCATGGATATGTTGTTTTGTCCATTCTTTAAATCATGGATCATTGATCATAGATTACATAAATATATCATGGCTTACATTAAATCTATTTACATTCCCACCTAGGCTAATGTGTTTGAGAGTGAATTTGTAGTGGATAGTATCATCGATGATCGGCCTCCAATACTGGGTCCCTATAGTGGGAACCCGTGTGGTGGGACCATTGTAGAAGGTAGGTGATTATAGTCCACAGAATCTAGGAATGTAAAATTGTTTAGGAGATGATCTATTTAGAAAAGATCAATGTATCAAATATATCAAGATTTATTGAGTTAGTGAAGGGTGATGGGTTGTTTCACAAGCGATGGTTGGGGAAATGTTGTATTGGATTTTATTACCCATTATATAGATGATTGAGAGATAGTGGAGGGACCACTAAGGTAGAAACAAAAGAATGATCCTAGATGATAATAGGGAAGATGTAGTGGAATAGTGTTCAGTTTAGTAATATGAGGATCTCTGAGGATTAACTTATTCCCACTACCACCCTTATGTAATACAAGACAAGCTTAAGGTCATAGTTTTTTGGGATGTGGAGATATTCATGATAAGAAGGATTATGACATTGAGGCACAATGTATGATATTCAGTTTGATATGTCTATTTTATAATAGAGGTATAATGTAGATAGATATAGGTTTGATTGATTACAATCTTCTCGCTTCTCTTGTTCAATAAATATATATTCTGATTGATTTATTAGTTTAACCCCTGTTCTTAGAGACCATGATAAGAGGCGAATTAGGGATTTCACACTTCTTCCAATAAATGAATACTGTGATTATAGTTCATAGCATCATATGGTATCCTTTTGTAGTAGTGATGACACCTTACGATGTTATCTTAGGAATGTACTCAATATCCATAGTACATTCCCAACATTACTGTTTTATGTGGAGGATGTGGTGTATCCATTAGTTTGGGATCAGGTTTTCCTTTGTGGGTTAAAATAAACCCCAAGAGGAGAAGGAAGGTCTCAACCATAGGATAGTGAATTTGATTGACCCTAATTTTCATAGAATGAATATTCTAGAAGTGGATTCTATGGGTTAAAAATTATTTATGGTTGTGGAATATTTTGTGGATGTCCTTCCATAGGTGGTTCTATGTTTACCTCCATAAAGGGTTCTATAATTTTTTATTGACACATGCTGTGTGATTTCCCCAATATCTCCAATAACACATTGAATCACCATTAGAGATTCATGAACTGAGAGTGTAGTTGAAGGACATTCTGAAGAATGGATTTTTCTTATGACCTCAGAATAACATACATTGATATTACATCATTTAAATTAATATTCAGAACATTAAAAAAATACATGATTAAGTAACATAATATATTACTATCATTGGAATCCTTGTTCAAAATATTATAATATGGTGAAATATATATATATTATTTCAGAAAAAGATCACCCCATTTAGTAATTGTATATTAAATATTTCTTCATAGCATGGGTAAAATAAACAAAAGAAATGGGTGAGATCATATGTTCATTATGGGAAAAGAGAGATACATAAACATAACATGACCATAAAGGTATCAGATCATGATAATATAATTTTAATATCATACATTACATATCAAATATAAAATACATGACTCAAAGAATAAATATTATATGTTCATAAGATATTAATATTAAAGTAAAATAGGATCATAATCCCTAAAAGTTTTAAAAAATTATTAAGAAAAATAATTTTGGTAGATAGATAATCATATAATATGATTTCCATAATAGTTGAGGCTTAATTCCATGGAATTATGGGTTGTAAATTTATATTATTGAATTGTGTTAAATTCCCATTCCATCCCTCTATAATTGAACTGGATTCACTTCAACTTCTAGATCTATTTTACGGAACTAGGTTCACCTCTAGTTTCAATATTGTTTTATGGAACCGGGTTTACCTCGCATTCCAGCCCTGTATGATTGTACTGTGTTCACTACCCATTCCACCCCAATATTACTAAATCCAATCAACTTCCCATTCTAGCCATTTATTACAGAAAAAATTTCACATACTATTCCATCCATGTATTACTAAACCAGGTTCACATCCAATTATATTCTTATATTACTACACTATGTTCAAAAACATTTCTAATCTTGTTTTACTGAACCAAGATCACCTTCTGTTATTGGCCTATATTACTGAACCATGACCACTCCTTGTTCTTGCTCGGTCATACTTAACCTTGTACACTCCACGTTCTAACCCTTTCCCAATGATCAGAGTTCAGTCTTTATTTTATCCATTTGATAATCACAAGATATAAATATTTACCCTATTCATTGGAAGTAGATATTGTTCCCACCCATCACATAATAAATTCTTCCATACATGTGAAACAATACAATTAAACATTCATCATATAATAAACCATAAAAAGTGATGGGTTTCATAGACATCACATAGTAACCTAGGAAATGAAATTGGTATCATAAACCATTACACAAATCAATACCAATGAAAATAGGCAGGTTGAATAATCATTTCATCAAGGCATAACCTATGAAGATTTATGGGTTTCAAAATCATATAACCAATGAAAGATATACAAGTTTCATAAATATAATTCTATCAAAACAAAATCCATTATGGAATAAATATGAATTTTATTCTTGTATCATATCCCATTAAATCATAAAATATAACAATATATGTCATCTTATGTGGAAAAGTCTTTTTAAATATTACATGGAACATTTATTAAGTAACATTTTTTTTGTTGAACATATCTTTTCAAAAAAACATTTCAGAAGTCATTTTCCTGTAAAGAAGGCTTTACTATGTTATTCTAAATATTTATTGTGGAAAATATAATTTCCACGTTGAAAACTATTTTTGAAAATTAAATAATTTTTAAAACATTTCCAATTTAAAGTTTCATTTAAAACCTATAATGGAATCTAGAAAATATTTTAAAAACCATTTTCCATGAAAATAGCATGTAAAGACACACATAATGGTTGAAATTTTTTTAAAACATTTTTCATCGAAAATACAATGAAACAATTTCAAATAAGGCTTAAAAGAATTTTAGAAACAATTTACATTGAAGATATCCTTTCAAAAACATATAAATAAATATTTTAAAATCATTTAAAATATAAATGAATTTTTTTTTGAAAACATTTTTCTTTGAAACACAATTTAAATTTAAAATATTTATATAATATTCAGAAAATAATTTTATTTAAAAATAGACTTTTAGACATAAAAATTATTCTTTATCAAAATTGTGATGATGATGTAAGGTGACTTCATATATGCTGAACATCTCTATTTCCCCATAAAAATTTTACAAAAGTGCCTTGATTGGAATAGTAAAAGAATATTCATTTTAAACCCATTTAGTAAAAATGTAAAGAATGTGTAAAAATATTTATTATAATAATTGGATAATAAATAAAAAAATTCAAAACATATTTATATATTTTTTGATAGAACAGATATTTCTTGTCAAAATGAAAAATAATGGCAGATTTTTTAAAAAAAACTATTAACTCAAGTATGAAAGACTGTAGAAATGGCACCATTACATGGATACTAATACAATTCCATATAATACTAAAATACTTTATATTTATTAATATATGGATTATAATATCTAATCAGTGATATCATAATCATAAAAAATCTTAACAAATGATGAGATTGTAATAATAAACTCTGGCCACTTTGGTAAAATTAAATCATGATACCGAGAGGAGAATAACACGAAATATTAAATTTGATATCCTAAAATGAATAAAATTGTTGATAGAAAATTTCATTGGTATTATATACAACACATATAAAATTAAAGGTGCATAAAATTACTTGTGTCTCGAAGACGAAAAATTGAGACAAAATTACATTACAGATTTGGTAACATTTGAAACATAATCCCCATGTAAGAGAGATCATAAAATGAATATATAAATACTAATATATTTTATTATAATAATTTAATTATTCATTCATGGTAGGTATATATTCCACAAAAATGAAATATTAGGTGAACGAGGTAGGTATATCATAGATAATAAAGAGTTGGGTGATAAAACCATTACGAGAAATCAAAAATTTATTTGTTCACATTAAAAACTCATGTATATTAAATATATTTCAACTATGAATCTATCATATAAAAACTTTATTATAATTAATACCATATTTTATTTTATATTGACTTTATTCTACTCCTTTACTAATAATTCCTTGTTAATATTTTTTTTTGGGTAGTATCAACATTGTTTTTCCTATAGGCCATGACTTCTTATTATTGATCCTATTATTTAGATCATGATTTAAATATTTACATAATTTAAAAAATGAAAAAATATAACATATATTTAGTATATAAATATTTCTAAAAATCCATAAAATATATAAATTTTTAACTGAACACACATTTCATGGTGACAGTCAGCCATACATATTCATGAATGTTGTTTCCGTTTTGTAGTCAAAATGAAATAAATAAATTAAATTAAATATATGTATATATATTATAACTATAGTAGAGATATTATTTCAAATATATCATATATGTTCCCCAAACCCATCTTTTATACATTCCATGTTATGTTTGAAGGAATCACATGGCTTTGAGGATAAGGTAGTCTACACATCCACCAACGAAGTAATCAAATTCACAAAAAATATAAATATTTAAGGTATCTATTTTTTAAATAACAAAAAAAAACAAAATAAAACATAAACAACATATAAAAGCATATTTTTCATCATATTTCTCAACATGTGATGTGGCAATGGAAAAATTAATAAGTAATTTTGTGAGGTAGAAGTCCACCATACAGAAGAATGGTATGTTTGTCACCATTTTGATGGAAGGGTGTGAAGGTGTAGGTAGAAAACTTATAATAACAACATAAACTTATATTTTGGTTGATTATGTTATTATATAATAATGTAATGAGCGAAGATTAGGAGTGTAGAATGAAAATAAAACAAAATATCTTGAGGAATGATGTTACCTCTTCATTGGGTAAATATATTTGGTTTGCACCGAAGGGATTCCTTGGATTTATTTTATCCAATGAGAGTATTATATGAATAATTTATAGATGTTGGGAGATTATTTGAGTAGTGTTTTTGTTATACA
The DNA here is from genome assembly GCA_963277665.1 of Viscum album. NCBI lineage: Eukaryota > Viridiplantae > Streptophyta > Magnoliopsida > Santalales > Viscaceae > Viscum > Viscum album. Next base: position 266,949 of record CAUJRU010000606.1, read on the forward strand.
ATGGTCTCAAATACTATGAATCATTTGGATGAATGTGTGTCTTTTTATAGTGGAAGAGAAGTGGACTTCCTGTACATTATTTAAAAGGGAATTCCAACCATATTTTTCCTATTCCCAATGGATCAAATAATGGTCCAACATTGATTCAAGGGAGGATAGGGCTGTAATATGTCTCTTTAATGGGTTTTAGAAGATACTATTGGTCATTTGGGGCCTTATTTTTATGGATTAGTCTTTTGTTAAGCTAGTTTTCATCTTAATCATTATAAATAATTTTAATCATATTCACTAATATTTTTTGTAAAAAACTATGTTAACCCCACATTAAATTATAAATTATTATAATTAAAATTTTTGAATCCATCAAAATAAATTAAATTCACTAATGTGGCATAATTATTAAAAGTTAATCTCAGATACATATCACGATAGAAGGAGTTTTAGCTAAAATGTTACAATTTCTGAAATATTTTTATATCTGATTTCAAAGTGAAATTTATTCCAATAAACCAAATTAGATTAATTCATGGAATATTTATGTAATTAAACTTTAAAAAAGATCTACACTATAATTTTACTACATCAATATATCACATTAATAATATTTTGGAATTATATTTAGTGTTTTTCACTATTTATAAAAAAGGAAACTTCTCAAAAAAAATATGAAATTTTCAACCAATGTAAATTTATATTTTAATCTTTGAAAAAATATTTTTATTTTTTGAAATAAATATTAAAAAAGTTTTAGAAATAATATTTAACAATAGTGTTTCCATTAAAAGGAATAAAATTTGTCTTTTTGAGAAATATATATTTTTATCCAGAAAATAGGATTTATTCATGTCTTATAACTGTAAAATCTATTTTATGTGTGTAAAAAATTTATCTAAAATGTAATATATACATTTTCATAAAAACATTCATCAAAATATGTTTGTTTAATTTACTAAAATAAAATTATATTTGTATGTAACAATGTAGTTTTCTTCTAAAATGAATTTCATTATTCTCAAATTTTCTTAATTTAATTTATTACTAATCGCTAATGAAAGGATTAATTTAATATTCATGTGTAAAACATAGTTTTATAATTTTTTGAATCACATTCATATATTTTATTCGAATATCTATGTGATAATTTTAATAATTTTTTATTAAAAATATTAATATTATATCATGATTTGAGAAAAAAATCAGTCTTGCATGTATCAAATGTACTTTAAGGGACTAGGTATTGTGTGTATAAAAAGACAAAAATAGTGTTTCATGTACAGCATACTAGTCTATATTGTCTATGTAGTGAAATATTTACTTGTTTTTGTTTACAAAAGAAGCCAAACATAGTTCTTTCATATATAAACAAAATATTTAGTGTAGTGTCAAATTAAATATATCAAAAACATTAAGTTAATTCGGAAAAAATCACAAAATCTCATGGAGTTAAATTCCACACACCTTAAAATTAAATTCACCCATGCATATAATATATGTTTTCAGTGGTTTAAAATTTTAATGGTCATTTCAGTGAAACCTACATAGTAAAATTGAATACTTAATATTCCTTTAAATAGGGAAGTTGTAACCACAACAGTTACACCATGTAACTCGTAACTCTTTTTCCACATAGGAAACATAGGTGGAATGTAATAACATGGATGTGGAAGTGAAATAGAACTATAAAGATCTGATGGAGATTGATAGCAACTTGTTTTGGAGAAGTTAAAAATCATAAATCCATAACCCAAAGATGCTAGAAAAAGGACATTGATATTATAAAAAATGATGATAACTTGAAAAATTTTATATCAAGACCCTTTGTCCTATTATTGAAGAATTTTAACGAAAATATACTCTTTCTTGATTTCAGGGAAACCAGGCCTTCCTTGTGCCTTGAACAACTAACACTCCATCTCTTATTCCATAAAATGAAGGTGAATTTGTTGTTCCTAAATCGTTAACATATCATGAGGTCTATAAATAGTATTATATTATATTACATCTATATTTATCACACCCAAAAGATTTTTAAAAGATATCAAATAATCAAAATTTCTAATATAGAGATATGATAATTTAACCTCTAAAAACACATTCTATGTTTTAAAATAAACCCTTTCATAAATTGTAATCATTATACCCATTCCAAAATATTAAAATCCAAAACATTAGAAATAAGATCACTAAATTTATCAAAAGTAACATAATATTGATCCCATGTATATAATAATGCAGATCTTGGTTGTCTCATACAAAAGATGTAAATACTATCATCTTTTATTCCTTTAAGACATAGTAATTACATGAATTCTCATACATACTTTTTTATAACATTAATGATTTATTATTCCAAATATAATTGGATATATTCCATAAATAGAAATATTCTATAAACATAATCATGAATATCAAAATCCATGTTTTCAACAAATCCATTATCTTTTTTGAGGTATATAATACCATAAAATTTAAGGATTCAAAACCAATATATATTTATCCCAACATCATTATCTCAACATCAAAAAAATAGGTACGGTCACCTTCCATTAATCAAAATATCACCTTTCAATGAAATTTCTTTTCTACCTCACCAACACGATTCGACATATCTTTTCAAAACCTTACCGGAAAACATAAACTGAAAATAGTTATATATTTATCTATTTTTATAATATTATATTTTAATTCCAAAACATAAATAAATCATTCATGAAAATTAATTCTCAAATAGATAAATATGCTTCGCCCTATAATTCCAAAATTCCTCTTTCATAAAATATTATATATGATTTATGTCTTAACTTTTATCAAACTCGATTTAATCATTATTATAAACATTATGGTTAGAACAATCCATACATTTCATTTTTCATTCATGGTATCTTCATCATCTACTAAAAACAACTACTTGTACAACAATGTAGATTCTCTAATGATCCTTCCACTAAGGACTTATATTTATATAGTGCCCATACATTCCAAATTTACAATAGTCATTAACTAAAAATAAATTAGGGATTCCAATATTTACATCTATTATGTAAACTGGTCCATTTTTTTTCTTTGGAGTTTATTGATTTCTGTTCATATATTTTATAGTCCAATAATATTCATGTTTTCATGAGGCTTTCACTTGGGTTCTTCTTTCCAGATACATGATGAAAAGGAAAATGAATCTTCTTTCCTCCATGGCCTCCACAGTCAAAAAACTCATCAAAATCATTGATTACCTTATTTTTTGAGTCCTAGTGTTGGTTAAGGGTCATGTTTTCAATCATGTTCCATGAAATACGATTATGAATTATCATAATAACATTCAACAAAGTTATCATCCCATTCGACAGCTTATCAGTAAATTTTCTATCAAATTGTGTGTTAACCAAATTCCTTCTACATGAATCCATTGAAAAAAACTAAAATCATAGTGTGGACATAATATATCATATAGTAAACCATAATAATCATGAAAATCATGTATAGGATGTCAAAAGTATGACTGCTTCCTCTAGCATGTTAGTCTTATCCTTAGAGTCATCCTTATACATCTCCTTAGAAATATTAGTTGGGAACTCAGAATGGATTTTTCATCCATGTTTCAAAAGTATAAATGAACATTTACTTTGATACCGACTCTAGTGACCATGTCTTAACATGCATTGATATTACATAATTTTAGATGAATGTTCATCACATTATAATAATACATGTCGGACGATCGTAATATTTTCATTACTTTTGGAAACATTGAATAATGTCATCTAACATGATGAAATATCTTCTAGATTTCCCACAAATATACTCCACACTTGTAATTATACTTAAAAATATTCTTAGAAACTAGGGAAAATAAACATAAGAAATGGGTGAGGTCAGATTCTTAGTACGGGTAAATGAACGAGTTTCATAATCATAATATTAGCATAAGGGTATGTGAAATGAAAATAATATGTTAATATTATACCCTTCATATCAGAGACCATATACATTAGTCATGGAATACATATTGTTTTTTAATAATACATTTTTCATAAAGTAAACAAGAACATAATCTACAAATTATAAATGAAGTAAATATACATAGAATATTTGGTAGGCACATAAGCATATAGAATAATTTATATAGTATTAGATAAATATTATGATGTCCATCTTAGTGGAAAGGGTCCTTTACTGAACTAGGATCACACCCTTTCACAACCATGTATTACTGAACCATCGTCACTACATATTAAAACCCTTTATTTCTAAAATAGGTTCACCACCCATTATAGCCTTGTATTACTGAACCAGGTTCACATCCTGTTCCTGCCCTATATTACATAACAAGGATCACCTCTTATTCCATCACTGTATTATGGAACTGGGTTAACTTCTCATTCCATAATTATATTGTGGAATCAATTTCACTTCCAATTATAGCATAATATTACTAAACCACACTCACATTCCATTCAATCCTTATATTTCTGACCTTGTCTCACTTCCCATCCCTTCAAGGAAATAATGAACCATTTTCAATTCCCATTTCATCCATGTATCAATGAATATAGATCACTACTCATTACATACCTTTCATATTGAACATGTTTCAATTTACATTCTATCCATATAATACTTATTCTATTTTACTTCTAGGTCTATATTCATAACTCAATGCATTGGTGGGAGATATAGGTCCCACACATCACATACTAAAACCATACATGCATGTTCCATAAGATAATAAAAAAATTCATCATTTCATGACCATAAAAATATATGGATTTCATTAACATCATATATATACCCATTAAATGAAATTTGTATCAAAAAATTTTCATCATTTCATTTCTGATGGTAAATATATTGGTTAATGTATCGTTTCATCATAACATAATTTGTGAAAAGAACCAGGACTCAAAATCATATAACCCATGGAAGAGAAAAGGGATTCATAAACATCATTCAATCAAAATATAAACCATTAATTAAGAAAGTATCAATGGTATTATTTTATCCTATCCCTATGTAATCATAAACTATAACAAATTATATCAGCTTCTATGGAGAAGGATTTTGAAAGTTCCAAATTTTATTACATAATGAAAAACGCAATTCATTGAAAATAGATTTCATAAAACCATTTCATAAAACATTCCTTCATAAATATGGAAAAAAAATTCATATATAACATACCATGTTTCATATTTAAAAAAATATTTTATAACAATAAATCAATTTGAAAATATTTCCCATTTAAAATAGCTTTGAAAACCTATAATGGAAGCTTGAAAATACGTTGAGAACCATTTTCTTTGAAAACAATGTGAAAATACATGAATAAATAATGAAAATATTTTCAAATAATATTTCTTAAATAATATTTTTAAAACATAAAAATAGGTCTGGATATTTTTTTGGAAACCATTATATATTTAAATAACATTTCAAAAACATTTAAATAAATAATTGAAAATAATTTACAATTTTTTTCGACATTAAACATTTTTAAAAACAATTTTAGTTCAAAACCAATCCAATTAAATAAATTTATAAATTATTAAGGAATAAATTTCCTTAATTATAAACCTTAAAACATTAAAAGCAGTATTTTAGGAACTGATGGTCATAACGAAATGTAAGTTTGTTCATGTCGATCATTACTTTTTCACCATAAAAAGTAATGAAATAATCTGTTGTTGAAAAATGAAAAGAATATTCCCTTTGAAATAATTTTAGAAATGGAAATGTAGGGGTTGAAATTTATTTTAAACACCATATGATAATAGTGAAAAAATAGATAAAATCTTTATAAACAAAATTTTAAAAGAACAAAGATATCTGATCTAAAGGGGAAACAATATCAGAGTTTTATAAATAAAAAATTTAATTTCCTAAAGTAATATGGAGTAAGAAATAGTACCATTACATTGTTATTACCTGAATATCTAGATAATAATAAATTTTATGATAATTTTTAAGGGATGGATTATAATTTTTAATCAATCATATCATGATCATAAATAATCCGGATAAATAATTAAATTGTAGAAATAAAATTTTACCACTTCGGTAAAATTAAATCAAGATCCCCTTAGAAGAAAAAAATTGCATGAAGATTATAATATCATTAAAATAATAATATTAATGACGTGAAATGTCAAATTTAATATATAGACATTAATGAAAAATATAGGTGCATACACTAAATGTGTCTCAAAAAATGAAAATTAAGACAAAACTACATTATCTATTTTTTTACATTTAAAACATAAACACCACCAAAGCGATATAATAAATTGTATATATAAATACCCCTAAATTATATTATAATTTTCAATGAATACATTAATGTGATTTATTTACACTACTAAAATGAAATGACTGGTGGGCATAGAATGTATCTCATGGAGGAAAATAGTGAGATATGAAAACCCTTACCCTAAGTCTTGAATAACTTGGTACACATTAAAACATCTTGTATAATAAATTTATGGGTATTATATATCTACTAATGTACCATATTATTATAATGAATGTCATATTTTTTATTATTAATTTATATTACCCTTCTATTAACAATTCACAATTAGTGTTACATTTTTAGTAAAATCCGCTTTGTTTTTCGTATAAGTTTTGTCTTGTTGTACTAGATACTATTTATTAGATCATTATTTAATTATTTAATTAATTTAAAACATTATATTAATATCATTTATATAAGGACCCAGCCTTAAAACATACATTATCTGTAATTATGTTAATAATTCACATTGATAATCTTTTTAGGTCTAGAGTTTAAGAGAATTATGACATAACTGTTACATCTCAAAGGATTACATCTAAATAATAAAAAGTTGACACTCCTACTCAGTTTCCATTTTTTCACAAAATAAAAACTCTGGAAAAAAAGAGTCATGTCTAATTCCATGTTTATGAGAGCATGAATTTTCCTTGATCCCATACTTGAACCTATTCCATTTTATGTCCTGTGAAAAACATTTCAAAAACTTGGGATGAGTATAAAAAGCTCAGTAAGGGAAACACAAAAAATAAAAACCTGTTAGTTTTTCAAAACAACAGGTAAACAATGAATACATTATCATAAGTAATAATTTTCACCTTTATGAAGTAGTAAATACTATTCACTGAATAAAAGAGCATTACATACCCTTTTTTAACAAAAAGATTACCATAAAACCCATATAAAGAACGCATGACATGTAATGGTAACTTGGGACATAAACATAATTAAATGGAATAACCATACGGTCGACTTCCAAACATATCACAAAATGTAATAGCCATGAGGCCGACTTCCACACCAAATAAATTGGAGGTTATTAGGTAACAACTCTTCCTGGTATTCACAGCACCACCCATCATTTGGTTTATCACGTAACCACCCGTCAAATGTCCAAGTACCATTATAAAATCAGAAGTCATAAAAAAAATATAAAGGAAAGAAAACATGTCAACATCTCAATCATAATATATCACTTAAATATATTGACAAAAAAAATCCATTATCAAACCCATTTTCAATACCTAAATACTTAAATGAGTATATGGTATTTATTTTCTTTTAAAAACACTATGGCAAGTTGAGGAAGCGAAAGATCAAATAATACTCGTGGTGGCGGAAAAAGTCGATGTCACTGTTTACGCTAAAAGAAACATTCCTTTTTGTCATGTAGTAAAAGTCTTCATAAAAAAATATTACATTTTAAAATTGAAGGGTGTTTATACAGTGTATAAAAGAAATTCATGTATTAAAACAAAATATGCCTCAATTAAAGTAGATTGAGATGAAGTCCCTTACCTTTTGTCTGACATGACTCGATCGTTCATTAATCTCCTGAATAATAAAATAAAGTTAATTTGTACATGATTAAGAACCTTTTTAAAGTTTATTATTCCTATTATATCACCTATTACCATGTTATAAACATTTTGTAATCATTCAATTTAATAACGTTCATTTTGTCGTTTGTTTTGCCGATATTTGGTACTTGAGTCAAAAATAGCCTTCTTATAATTACATGTTGTTCATGGGGTCAAAGTTTCATTATATACAGAATTATATTCATGATTTGGATAACATATATATCATATATATCCATAATATACATGTGTTTATAATAGTACATATCATTTAGAGGCAATAAATGAAATGCACCGTTCATGGAGACGGTAAGTCGTACGTACGAATGAACGCTACATCCATTTCTATTTCATATTTAATGGAATTAAAACATAATGATACATTTTAGAATTATAATTCCAGTATTTTATCATATATAATATCATTAAATTTATCCTTTATATGTACCACATATGGTATAATGGATTCATATCAATTGGAGGGGGCGGTAGTCCGCACTTTCTCTAATGAGATTATCTCGTTTACACATAATGGAAACCATAAAGGCATGATATAAATGAAAAATACAGAAGTATAATGAAAACTTAAACATAATATATATCATATATAAATACAGTTCCATCATAATGGCTACCATGAGAGGCGGTTGGAGATATTTGAACAATCATCGTTTCGTGAGGTGTTAGTTTTCCATCCACATAAAAATTATGTTCTTCATAAATTAGATAAAGGTGGTTGTAAGTGTAGCTCAAATAATTCTCATAAAAACATCCTAGTATATTGAGGATGCTAGTGTTGTCACAAAATAAAGGAATAAAAATATTTTAGGTGTTGGTGAAGTAAAATAAATAAAACAATTTAAGAGAAATAGTTACCTTTAATTTGGGTAACTCCCTTTGGATTTAACCAAAGGACTTCTTGAAGTGCCTTATGCATAAGGTAAGGCTTCTATGAGGAGGAGAGGGATGTAGGGAGATTAATTGGGAATATTTTGGATGAGCCAAAAGGCTAGAGATTTTTTGAGGAATTGGTTAGAAGTGGTCTCCAATTGTATGGGAGAGGAGGGGATCTTTAGGAATGTGTGAAAACATTAATTTTTTATAAACATATATTCGGTTTAAAAAGTTCCAAAAATAAATAAAGATGATGATATGATGACTCATATTTGAAATAAAATCATACAATATTAATTGGACATGTTTTGTATAATATTTTAATCATTACAATCTTATTTATTTAAGTCATTTATTAATGAGGTAAATACTGCATCATTATTGGGTTATATATAATTTATTTTATTTGATGTCTAAAAATTATAAAAAAAATACCATGATGTAGAAAATATTTTTATATTTTCAATGAATATTTATAGTCGAAATAATAATTTATATAACCCCTTCTAAAAATTAATTTACTAAAAGATATTTTCTTTTGTCATTTTTGCCTTTACTTTAAGTTAATTAATCTAAATTGTCCTTATCACTCCCAAGTGGCTCAATGTGGTCAGAAAGTTCACCCAAAGATGTCCATGGTCGTAAAAGACTCAACCAATAAGGTTTTTACAAGTTTTATGGTAATTTTGAATTATTATAATATTCTTTTAACCTTAAATTACCCTATTTGCCATTAACAGCAGTAAATAAAAGTCAAAAGTTATTATTCACTAAAAATTAGTTTCATCTTATTGAAACAAATATTAATTCCTAATAACAACCCTTTTTGTTAGATTTTTGAATTTCAATTCAAAGAAGTGGTAAATTTTCATTTAAATGAAAAACTCTGGTTTTTTAACTACTACAAAGTGGATTCACTATTCATAAAAAATTGAATTTTTCCAGAAAAATAGAAAAAATTTAGCCTAAGAATTATTTGATATTCTTAATTCAAATTTGATGCTTTTTTAAAAATTCAAAACATATAACTGGCATTAATTAATTTTAAAATTAATTATTGTTGTTAAAACAAATAGTGTGTTTTTAAGAAAAAATAACTACCAAACGATTGGCACGTGTTTATATCAAATTTAATGGTGAAATAAATTCCAATGACAAATATTGGATTAAATGGTAAAACTATATTCTAATTACACTTTAAAACCAATTAAAAAGATAATCTATCCATATAAATAAATTATATTAAAACATAGTTTTGAATTAAAATATAATATTTTCATTATTCAATAAAAATTGAAATTTATTGTAAAATTTCCAAAAAATTACACAATGTAAATTTTTATGTCCCCATTCTAAAGAAGGATTTTATTTCGTCATATAGAATGTAATAAAGTGACTAAAACTAGATTTAAAAATGGTTTACCATTAATAGGTGATAAATCGACCATTTAATGTAAATTATGCTTAAAATTATATTCATTCACATTTTAAGCCTCTAAATTTTATTGGATATATGTAAATACATTTAACAAACATGTATAATCATATTGTAGTTAGTTTCATTCAATCCCTCCAATAAAACAACTGGGAGTTAACTACCATTTAAAATAGTAATATTATATTATTATTGTGCAACGTATGATTTCAAAGAAACCTGTTATTGCGTATCAGGTACGCTATCAAACATAGCAACCCATTTAAAGTAAAATTAATATTTAATTCAAAAATATTAATATGTATGAAAATATCTTATTCTTCATTTACTTGGGATGTTATATTCATCCCCCCTTTTGGGAATTGCGTCCTCGCAATTTTTATTCACTTATCAAAATAAGTGGGGGTATTTATCACTCATAGTACTTTCAGATTCCCACATGGACAATTCATCCATATGGTTTTTCCAAAAAACATTAACCTGGTGAATTACCTTATTTCACAACACTTTCTCTCTACAGTCAAGAATATGGATTGGATGTTATTCATAAGGGAGATTCTCTTCCAACTGAACTACCTCTGGGCTCAAAACATGAGATGGATCTGGTATATACTTTCTAAACATCAAAATATGAAAAACATTGTTTACCTGGGATAAACATGGAGGTAAAGCCACTCTGTACAGAACTAATCCTTCTATCTCCAAGATTTCATAAGGACCAATGAACCTCATACTCAACTTTCCCTTCTTACCAAAACGCATCACATGTTTCCATGGATAAACATTGGGAAAGAAATGATCACCTACCTCAAAAAAAGATCCTTCCTCCGGTTATCTGCATAACTTTTCTATCTACTCTAAGCCATTCTCATGTGCTTCTGAATTAACTAAACATTCTCTACCATCTCTTCTACCAATTCTGGACCCATCGGCTTCATTTCACCTACTTCATCCTAAAAATATGGAGTTTGAATACGCTTTAAATAGAATGCCTCAAATAGAACCATCTATATACTGGAATGAAAACGGTTATTATATTAAAATTAAACCAAAGAATGATTTGGTCCCAACTTCCCTGGTAGTCCATCAAACAAGAACATAGCATAACCTCCAAGGACTGAATTTTTCATTCTAACTACCCATCTGATTGCGGATGAAAAGATGTACTAAAATTTAATTCAGTACCCAATGACTTCTAAAGGCCTTTCCAAAAGATACAATTAATCATGTGATCACGATCAGATACAATGGAGAGGAGAACTCCATGCAACCGGACTATATCATTAACATACAATCGAGAAAGTTGATCTAGAGATAATGTATCCCGAATAGAATGAATATGATCAGATTTAGTCAATCGATCAACAATAACCTAGATTGCATTATTACATCGAGATGTCTTCTATAATACCAAAACAAGTCCATTTATATATTTTCCCATTCCCACTCTGGCACACGTAGTAGCTAAAGATCTCCTTTAGGAAACTATCACTCTACATTAACCTTCTAACAAGTCATACACTTCACAGTAAAATCAGCAATATCTCTTTTCATTCCATCCCACCAGTAATACTCATAAAGATCGTTGTACATCTTAGTACTGCCAAGATAAACTGAAAACGGAGAACTATGAGTTTCACATAACAACTCATTATTCAGCTGTGAATCACAAGGAACACATAAACTCATTCCAAATATTAAAACAAAATCATTATCAATGTTAAAATTAGGAAACTTACCCTTTTGAACCAACACTACCTTTTTCTTCAACTCACTATCTTTTTTATGCGCTTTCTTTATTCTGTCTGATAGAGATGATTTCACCGACACATGATCATTCTGCATTAGGAAACAACCCAGTCCTTTCAACGATGCATCACTATAGATAAAAAACTCACCATTTCTGGATGGCAGTTCCAAAACTGGAGCATTCACCAATCACCTTTTCCATTTCTAAAAACAATCATGACACTCTTTTGTCCAAATGAACATAACACCTTTTCGAGTTAACTTAGTCATTGCATTCGATAACAGTGGAAATTTTTCAATAAACCTACCATAATAACCTGCCAAATCTAGAAAACTACAAATCTCAGTTATATTTGTGGGTAATGGAAATTATTCATCAACCTTTGTTTTAGCAGGAAAAAAAATTATTCCATTTTTTTAAATAATGTGACCAAGGAAAGAAATTTTTTGCAACCAAAACTCACACATGATGAATTTACAAAATAGTTTCTTTTCTTTTAAGGTTTGAAAGATAACCCTTAAATGACATTCATGTTACTCTTTAATTTTGAAAAAAAAACAAAATATCATCAATGAACACAACCACAATCTTATCCAAGAACTCACGGAAAATTCTTATTCATAAGATCCATGAATATAGTAGGTGCATTGGTTTACCCAAAAGGCATAACTACAAATTCATAATGGATATATCTAGTACAAAACAAGTTCTTAGTAACATCTTCTTCCTTTAATATCAACTGATTGTACCCCGACCTCAAGTCAATCTTCGAAAAATACTGATCTCCCTAGAGCTGATACTACTTCATTTGATTGCACAACATCTACTGATGTAGTTCCAAAAGATTTCACCACCCCTTTTCTGCTTTTAGTCTGGCTACATTCCCATAGTTGAGTTCTTCTCTAGACACTCATTTGCATAATGACCCATTTAATTACAATTAAAACATCTTACCGATGGATTTTCATTCCCTGCTTGATCATCTTCCTTATAGTTAAGCGCACTATGACAAGACTTACCACACCAGAAGCACTTTCCAGACATTGATAAACATTCCACAGGATGCATTTTACCACACTTCTCATAATATGGATATTTAGTTTTCTCACATCCAGGCTTCATTGATGAATTCTTCCACATTTCCTACCAACTGGAAGTCTTATTCTGTTGTTTTTCAAAGAACACCTGATCATATTCAAACACCATTGCCACCTTCTCCGCACATCAAACAAGTTTTTCATAAATTTTGAACTAATGAGAGGCTAACACTCTTCCATATCGCGGCTTCGGTCTTGAGTAAAATATATTTATCTTAATATCAATATCTCGGATGAAATTTGGTGCATACCATGCTAGTCGAGTGAACTTTTCTTCATAAGCAGCCACTGAGTCATCATCCTACATCAATTCAAGGAATTTATTTTCCATCCTAAGACGAACCACCTTATGAAAATATTTCTCAAGAAAAATACCTTTCAATTAATCCCAATCAAGAGCATCAATCTCCTCACTATCCCTAATATTTTTCATCATCGGCCACCACTGATCAACTTCACCTTCAAAATGGTAAACAATGAGAATAACCTTTTGATGTTCTGAACAACCCATAACATCAAAAATCTTTTTTAGTGCTTTAATCCACCCTTATACTAGAACCAGATCAAATGATCCTTTGAATGATGGGGGATGTTGCCTCATGAAATGTTCCAATACTGACATGTTCCTCTGTGGTTGATCTGGCTGATCTCGTACATGGATACCACCACCATATATATCCTGAGTCAATTGTGAGATCATGACAACAAATAGATCAGTTCTGATTCCGACCATCTCAGGTTGCTGATTTGGAAGGTTATCTTCCTCTTGATGTTGTTCCCACATAGCTGCCCTGTTTCCTCTACGGAAAACCATTCTGAACATAGAAATATCTTAGGGGAAGCAACATGGTAATCTGTAAATACTATATGATTTCAATATTATCGTAAATTACTTTATGGATATTTATTTAACAATACCCTAACTCCTAAAGTTGTCTAAACCGACCTCTGATACCAAATATAAGGACCCATCCTTAAAAAATACATAATCGTGAATTAAGCTAATAATTCACATGGATGTTCTTTTTAGGTTTATAGTTTAAGATAATTAGGACATAACTATTACATCTCAAAGGATTACATCTAAAAAATACAAAGAAGAAACTCTTACTCTGTTTAATTTTTTATTAAAAATATAAAAACTCTTGAGAAAAAGAGTCATGTATAATTCCATTTTTTAGAGAGAATGACTTTTCCTTGATCCCATACTTGACCCTATTCCACTTTATGACCTATGAAAAACATTTCAAAAACCATGGATGAGCATAAATTCAAAACAACTGGTAAAACATGAATACTTTATCATAAGTAATACCTTTCTCCTTTATGGTGTTTTAAATGCTCTTCACCAAATAAAAGATAATTACATACCCTTTTGTAACCAAAAGATTAAAATAAAACCCATATAAAGAACACATAACATATAAATGTAAAATGGTACATAAACATACTTAAATGGAATAACCATATGTTCGACTTCCACAGATATCACTAAATGGAATAGCCATACGGATGACTTCTATACCCAATGAATTGGAGGTTATAACATAACCACCCATCCTGGTATTCAAGGCACCACCCGTCATTTGGTTTATCACATAACCACACGTCAAATGTCCATGTACCATTATAAAATCAGAAGACATAAAACAAATATAAAGGAAAGAAAACATTTCCACTTTTCAATCGTAATATATCACTTAAATATATTGACATAACAAATCCATTATCAAAACTATTTTCAATACCAAAATACATAAAATATTATATGGTATTTATTTTCTTTTAAAAACATTACGACTTCTTGAGGAATCCAAATATCAAATAATACTCGCAGCGGCGGAAAAGGACGTTGTCACCACTTACGCTAAAAGAAACATTCCTTTTTGTCATTTAGTAAAATGCTTCATAGAAAACTATTCCATTTTAAAATTTAGGGGTGTTTATATAGGTTATAAATGAAAGTCTTGTATTAAAACAAAATATGAATCAATGAAAGGAGAATAAGATGAAGTCCCTTACCTCATATCCGACTTGACACGATCATTCTTTAATCTCCAGAATAATAAACTAAAGTTAATTTCTACTTTCATAAGAACCTTTTTCAAGTTTATTTTTCCTTTTATATCACCTATTACCATGTTATAAACATTTTTTAATCATTTAATTTAATAATGTTCGTTTTTTCGTTCGTTTTGTCGATATTTGGATCTTGAGTGAAAAATGGATTTCTTAAAATTACATGTTGTTCATGGGGTCAAAGGTTCATTATATCCAGAATGATATTCATGACTTTGATATCATATATATCATATATATCCATAATATACATGTATTTATAATATTTCATAACATTTAGAGGTAAGAAATGAATTGCACCGTTCTTGGAGACGCGTAAGTCGTACATACGCATGAACGCTACTTCCATTTCTATTTCATATTTAATGGAATTAAAACATAATGATATATAGTAGTATTATAATTCCAGTATTTTATCATATATAATATCATTAAACCAATCCTTTATATGTACCACATATGGTATGAATGAGTCATATCACTTTGAGGGGGCGGTAGTCTGCACTTCCTCTAATGAGATTATCGCGTTTACCCATAATGGAAACCATAAAGGAATGCTATAAATGGAAAATACAGAAGCATAAAGAAAAAATAAACATAATATATATCATATATAAATACAGTTCCATCATAATGGCCACCATTAGAGTCGGTTGGAGATATTTGAACAATCATCGTTTCGTGAGGTGTTAGTTTTCTATCCATAGAAAGATTATGTTCTTCATCCATTAGATGGAGGTGTGTGCATGGTTAGTTTGAATCATTCTAATAACAACATCATAGTATATTGTGGATACTGGTTTTGTTACAAAAGAAAGGAATAAAATTATTTTAGGGGTTAGAGAAGTAAAATAAAATAAAAATATTTAAGAGAAACTGTTAACTAAGAAAACAATTTAAGAGAAATCGTTACCTTTAATTTGGGTAACTCCCTTTGGTTTGAAGCAAAGTAATTCTTCAAGTGATTTCTGACTAAGTTAAGGATTCTAGGAGGAGTATAGGTATGTAGGGAGCTTAAATGGGCAGAGTTAGGATGAGCCAAAATGCTTCAAAGGAGTGAGGAATTGTTTAGAAGTGGTCTCCTTTTATAAGGGAGAGGAGGGGCTCTTTAGGAAAATGTGAAAACATTATTTTTTAATAAACAAATCCTCTATTTAAAATGGTCCCAAAATAATTAAAGTCCAAGATACGATGAATCATATTCGAAATAACATCATGAAATTATAATTGGAAATGTTTTGGATAATATTTTAATCATTATAATCTTATTTATTTAAATTATTTATTAATGAGGTAAATACTGCATCATTGTTGTGTTATATATAATTTAACTTATTTGATGTCTAAAAATTATAAAAAATACCATTATGTATTAAATATTTTTATATTTCCATTTAATATTTATAGTTGAAATTATAATTTATATAACCCCTTCTAAAAATAAATTTAATAAAAGATATTTGCTTTTGTCATTTTTTCCTTTATTTTATGTTAATTAATCTAAATTGTCATTTTCACTCCCATGTGGCTCAATGGGGTCCCAAAATAGACCCAATGATACCTATGGTATTAAATGACTCAACCAATAAGTTTTGGACATGTGTTAAGGTATTTCTGAATTATTATAATATTCTTTTAACATTGAATTACCCTATTTACCTTTAATGGTAGTAAATAAAATTCAAAAGTAATTTTTCACTAAAAATTACATTCATCTTATTGAACCAAATTTTAATTCTTGATAAAACCCATGTATCTAATATTTTATAAATTCAATTCACAGAAGTAGTAAAATTTCATTTAAATGGAAAATTCAGTTTTTTAACTACTACTAAGTGGTCTCACTATTCATCAAATGTTAAAGTTTATTAAAAAATACCAAAAATTATGCATAAGAATTATTGGATATTCTAAATTCAAAATTTATTTTTATTTTTCCAAATTCAAAACATATAAGTGTCAATAATTAATTTTAAAATTAATTCCCATTGTTGAAACAAATAGCATGTTTTTAAGAAACAATAACTATCAATATATTGACACTTGTTTATGACCCATTTCAATGTAAAATTAATTTAAATCACCAAAATTGGATTAAGTGGTAAAAATATATTCTAATTAAACTTTAAAACCAATTAAAAATATTATATAACCATATATAAATTATATTAAATCATAGTTTTGAATTAAAATATAATATTTCACTATTCAATAAAAAATGAATTTTATAGGAAAAATTCCAAAAAATTTACACAAAGAAAGTTTTGATTATACCATTATAAAGAGGGATTTTATTTGGCCATATAGACTGTATGAAGGTGAAAAATATATATTTAAAAAGGGTTCCCCATTAAAAGGAGATAAATCAGCCTTTAAATGTAAATTATGCTTAAATTATATTCATTCACATTTTAAGACTCTAACTTTTTTTTGATAAATGTAAATACATTTAACAAAAATGTATAATCATATTATAGTTAGTTTCATTCATTCCCTCCAATACAATGTCTAAGATTTTACTACCATATAAAATAATAATATTATATTATTAATTTGCGACATAAGATTTCAAAGAAACTCGTTGTTGCGTATCAGGTACACTATCGAACATAGCAACCCCTTTAAATTAAAATTAATATTTAATTCATAAATATTAATATGTATGAAAATATCTTATTCTTCATTTACTTGGGATGTTACAATTTATATTCATTATAGGAATATTTATTATAATGCATAAAATAAATATGTATGAAATGGAATACACCATTCACAGATACGATAGGTAGTATGTACGAATAAACATTGTTTTTATTTCCTTATTTTATTAAATGAAAGTAATTAAATCAAATACACAGATATTTATATATATATAAATTAGTTTTTGTGTGTGTATTTGTATTAAAATTAAACTATAATTATTACTTCATATAAATCATATATGTTCACTACACCCATCCATAATACATTCTATATAATGCTTGAATGAATCACATATCTTTGATGAGGTGGAAGTCCACATATCCACAAACGATGTTATCATGTTTATAAAAAAAATGTAAACAATGAAAGTATGTGATTATATAATAATCAATGAAGCATAAATAAATCTTATATATCATACCAATTATAAAAAAATAGATTTTCCATCATAATTTCCAACCCTGAGAGGTGTCAATGAAAAATGGACAACATAATTTCACGAGAAAATAGTTCTTCGTACAAAAGAATGATAATTTTGATAACCATTTGATAAACGTGTTTGAATTTTTATATTGAAAATAAATAATAAAACATATAACTATATTTGGGATAAATAATTTACTATATAATCATATAATAATTTTATTTGAGGGGGTGCTGACTGAATATAAAACAAAAGATCTTGAGAAAGGATGTTACCTCTTCTTTGTGTAACTCTTTTTTGATAGCCCCAAATGGATGTAGTGAATATTTTTATTCCAAAATATAGGATTATATAATTAAAATATAACATTTTGGATTTATTTTATATTATTTTGTTCAAGATAATGGGATTTATTGGTGTAAATAAGTTAGAGGTGCGATTTTCTTTTTATCATTGAGGAAGAGTGTTAGTCTTGTAAATTTTTGGAAAAAGAAATCTAACCAATGTTTTTCCAATTTCATGTGGATCAAATAATTGTCCAAATTCGAATACAAGCTATGATAGGGTCTATATATGGCCTGAAAATGTATTCTTTACATGTTTTGATGTTAGTTTGGGTCTTAGGTTTACGGTTTTGTTCATTGTTTTTTTATTGTTTCTCTTAATCGCTATAAATAATTTTAATCAAATTCACTAATATATTTTGTGAAAATCTAGTTTCACATTTTTAATAATTTTAATATATTCATGTTTCCAATATTTAACCCATTTTTCCAAATTCAAATATCATATGTGGAAGAAACTAATTTAAAATTATTCCCATAGATGTGTCACACCATTGGGTTTCTAAGATAAAATACATAAAAAATTCAAATGTTATTTATATCCTATATAAATTTGAAAATTGTTTCAATGAACAAAATGAGATTAATTTATATAACATTTATTTAAATAATATTGAAATCCCAAATAAAATATAATTTCACTAAATAAATCAATTAGACAATAAATGAGTTTTGAATTATGATTTAGTGTTTTCCACTAATCATCGAAAAATGAAACTTCTCCCAAATAGACCAAAACATTACAGAAAACAATATTTTGATATTACACTTAAAAAAATAATTTTATTTTGTAAAATAAAACATATAATTTTTTTAAAAATCAAAGGTAAAATGGTTCCTCCATTAAAAGGTGGTAAAATTATCTTTTCTAAAAATACATCTATTTATTTATAAATGTGATTTATTATTATCCTATACATATCAAAATTGTTAGATGAACGTCAAGTATTTATTTGACTATGTAATATTTAAATTTTATCAAAAACATTCATCTGAATTTATTTTTTAATTTTTTTGAGATAAAATTGTGTTTTTACATTAACAAGTTTTTTTTATAGAACATTAATTTCATTATTCCTAAACAGTTCTTATATTAATATATATCAAATTGAAATCCAAAGGAATCATTTTATATACATTTTTGTAACATAGTTTTATAATGTTTTTAATATCATTCATATATTATATTGTAATGTCCATGTGAAAATTATTTCAATATGTTCGTAATTATATTAATATTATATTGTGGTATGGTAAAAACCGGTCTTGTGTGTAACACAAGTTGTCGAAGGCACTCGGTATTGTATCTAACACATTCCATACAATGTGTTTGTTGTTCCACAATTATTCTAAGTGCTTTTTTAGTACATGATCTACATGTTTTTAATAAAATGCATGGATTTCATAGTGCTTTCATATTAAATAATCTATATGTAGCATTGTTAAAATGGAAAATATGAAAAAAATTAATTAATTAAAAATAATAATTCAAAAAAACTTCTCGATGTTACACTTAATGAGACCAAGAATCTCCCCCTATATATTTCCAATATTTATCTCCATGAATTTGGAAGAGACCATGAGGTTATATATATATTTGTGGTTTACGAACAAGGTGACTATGATGTATACCTTTAAATATTTTATGATCACAAAACTCTTCAATCAGTCGATAGGGGCGCAATGGTTCGTGAACAATGGCATTAGATCATGATATCAATTGTTTCAAGTACATGATGAGGATATAATTAAGGGGAAAATTAGATGAATATATTATTACTTTATGTACATGGTGATTTCTTTCCCAATAAAAAACAGCTCATCAAAGATCGGGACTCATGAACAAGTTTTCTAGGCCTTTCTTAGATTTATTTGTGCTAGTATTCATTGAAGATATCATATTGTAATTTTTTCATAAGAGGATAAAATTTGAAATATGTGTATGGACCTAGAAACACACTCTTAGAACCATCCCTATGGGTATCACTTTAATATAAATTTTTTTGAGAGGTTCTATTCCTGGAACATATCATCTCATAACATGAAGTGGCATTACACCCATTCATGGTTGAGTTAGGGTAATATTGGAGGTTTTTAAAAGATGAATCTAGAGTGAAATCACCCTTGAAAGCTTTAACCTAAAAGGGGAAGCCTTTCTTGTGGATGGAAATATGCCTGTATTGTTTAATGATGTTGAGGGAGAGATTGACAATAACCCCATATTATGATATCTAGAGTCTGTTGTCAAGTATTATGGTTCTATGATTCCTCTGGGAACAAAAATCTATGTGGTGTAATGATGGGGAAGGAAGTGATTTCCTATTTTTCCATGAAGTTGAGACTACATGAATAATACAATTTCACCCTTGATCATGAGCTAGTGGTGGTAGTGTTCACTTTGAAAATGCTAAAACACTACCTTATGGGTAGCAATTTTTCATCTACTTCGAAAAAAAGAGTCTCAAATTTATATTCTCTCATAAGGATATTAACTTGAGATGGAGTTTATTGTTGGGTTCCTCTAGGACAATGAATTCAATATTTTACTTTCTACAGATAAGTAATGTGGTGGAATAGGCTCTCAACAAGGGATCTTGTTCTCTTTTTTTCACTGAGGCATCAAATCAGTTAGCCTTATTGTTGTTCTTCTTAGTGGATGTGGATAGTGCTACATATCTTTAGTTGATGACTGTTACCCCATTACATTTACGTCAAGATATGGAAGATTATCCTAGATATATTAACTGTGAATATATATATATATTGATATCCACTGTACATCATCATGATGGATTATTATGTCGAGGAACACATTAACTTTTTTATATGATAGGTGGTGGTACCTGTGATGTTGTGAGGTGAGTTGGTGATTGAGTTTCATTCAACTTCATTAGTGGTACATCGTGGTGTGGAAAATATGTTCCAAGACCTATGATGCTAGTTTTGTTAGTTATGAATGAAGGGGTGTGTTGTAGATATCATCTCACGATGCATCACTTGTAACAAGTGAATGCTAAGAACCGTGTTATAGACAGTATAGCTCAAACCCATGATATGGAAAACATTAAGTGGGATGGGATATACAGAGTCATTGTGATTGGGTTACCACATACATCCAGGGTACACAAGAACCATCTGAGTGATCATAGAGTGACTCACCATGATGGACACATTTTTAACCATTATATACTATAGTTTAGTTAATATCATAGGAGGAATGTATGTGAAATATATAGTTTGGATCCATGGAGTTACCTTAGTGATCGTTTCATACATTTATTCTCACATCACATTGAGATTATATAGATTATTTAATGAGGATTTTGGTGAATATTTTCATTTGAGTATAGGATTTTATGACCAGAATGACATTCAGACTGATCCGACCATTCATGTCTTTGATGAAATGTTTCAGGATGGTATCATTTATATTGACCATATTTTGGAGGATCATCTATCAAGGGGTCGAGTTTTCTCAAAAACAGAAACTACCATTACACCATCATTATGCCTCTATTTGAGGCATTATATGTCAAACATTCCGATCACCGCATTTTTGGATAGAAATAGGCCAGTCAGCATTTATGGGACCAAAATTAGTGTGACCAATGATAGAGAAGGTGAAAATAATCTCGGAGTATATGAGGACTACACAAATCAATTATAATTCCTTTGAGGAAAGGGGAAGGATGACTATAGATTTCGAAGAGGGAATCCATGTGATTATGAAGGTCCCGCATCAACATAGATTAAAATTATTTGTTGTCAGTAACAATAAATCTGTAATATTCCATGGAACATTCCAGATACTATATAGAGATGGAGAAGTGGTGTACTTCTTTAATCTACTGTTAGATTATAGATTGGGTACTTAAATTCAGCGTCGTGTTATAATATAGGAGATACATTCATGATACATCACATGATATCAATGGGGGAAAGGAAATAATTGAGTATAGGGCTACCATTATAGTATACTTGGTGGATATCAAGGATCAACATGAGAGGAAACATCATGGGTGATCAATTCACATGCTCTGTATCTACTGGCATCACAATAGTATTCAGTAGAGAACCTAGGAGCGGTAAACCTAGGTGTGAGTTTTGTACGCTTATAATTTTCTGTAGTTGTTTCAATTTTTGGAATGCCAATACTAAAGATGGGGAGAATTTAACGACAAATAATTTTCATTTATAATATTATAATATTGTAAGGATTATTTTCCAAGGATGGTGACGAGATAATGTGGGATTATGATGCTCAGTGAGTTTGGAATTTAAATTTGTAAAATATTAATGATATTTATATCATATGTCCACATTTTATCCCGAAAAGTGGAATAACTATTAAAATGATTCTTTGATAAAAAGTATAAGGCCTCTATTAAGTGCATATCACGGGATTTAAATTATAAATTACATAATATTTGGGGGAATAAAATGTTTCCTGAGTAATTTCCATTGGTGTAAATAAGTTAATAAATAAATAAATAAATTTATTTTTTTATTTTGATGTTTGGGCCCCATAAAATATAGATTGAGATGAGTAATATAAGGGTCATTGTAAGAAGATATTTTATCAATATTAGATTGAGGATAACATGTCAACGGATTTCATGGATGTCACCAATTATGGATACAAAGGAATATTCTTCAATTGTGATCAATCCAAACTCTAGATAAGATGCTTGATTTTTTGATTTATATCCCATTATTATCTCAGCCAAATATTAATTAATGCCATCAAATAGTAATGAACCACGCATCAATGATTGATTTTATTGATGATTGATTATATTTCATTGATTATTTATCTCTTCACTATTCTAATCCTTCCATAATGAATCGTGGTAGAAAATGAACAATGTTTGAAGATTTCTACTCACATTTTATGGTTCAGGTATTTCTCTATCGTTTTTGTGGATTTCCTCCATAGAAAATAATATTGGACCACTGTTCAATAAAATTACTATTATTCAATCATTGTGCGACTATTCTTAATCATAATGGATCAATTCCATGGTTGTGGATCATGATTCAATATACTATTGATTTTTAATTATGTAGGATGATCATAGCTTGATTATATTAGAATGAGGAATCGCATTCTTCATAATTGTGTTGCACAATAGTCATTTAAGGATCAAGAGAGGTGATTTTCAAGCATGTGAGGACGGAGATCCCAACATTTGGAAATAAATGGGGATAACGGGCCTCAGATCCATAGTTCTTGGATAGAATCGTAGTGGTTATTGCATGGATGGTGATGCAGATAATAACCCCAACATTATAGAAAATTATAGGTAACACAAACATTAATCTGGAGATACACATTGTGTGGGACCCATGTGTGCTGTTAGCGAATCAATTGTGAATATAAGGACCCCACAACATGTGGTCCCTACCACATTCCATGGAATTTTCATGTAACAAAGTGTTTAGAAGTAGTTACATAGTTAGGTACATAAGGTGGGGAGTGGGAAAACAAAGAGTATATGAACATGGAAAAATGGGAAGGGTGTGAAATTAATCTATATGACGTTAACCCTATGTAAAACAATGTGTATATAGAGTTATACAGTCCATGTGAGGAAGCACTGTACTGGAAGGCCAATGGTATGCGAGATATTCCATGTACCCCCAGTACGGGCTATGTACACCGTTTTAGGGTTCTTGGATCCCCTCATTTCATCAGTTTTGGACCACTATCCCTTGAATTTGTTTCCCAAGACTATCCCCTTGATGGTAAATATCATAATTACATCCACATATATAGACTATGATTCCCTCTATAGGATTTCATAGATAGAGTTCTTGGTGTCCCTTTATGATACCCAAGTGTGATCCTATATCATTACTTATTATACCATATGTGGGGTTCACAAAATCAGCATTACCTCTATTTGTATAGATTTGAACTCCATAATTATTTCGATTTTAGTAGGTATCGATGTATCATTAGTATAAGATCCTCTACATATCGTGTTGAACAAAATTTTGTCTGCAATGTCCACTACTGTTCCAAGGTGAGATCTGCTACCATTTTATCAATTTTATTCAAGAACAATTAGTTTTTCTTGGGTGGAAATCAATTATCCATACCTCTTGGATGGTTTTCGCCCTAGATTTCATGAATCATGTAGTGATTTCTCTCAATATGATAATTTATTCATGAATAATTAGGTAAATGGATATTTGGTTTCGACAACCTATAGTTTCAATGCCCTACATGAGTATATCATAGTTTTTTGTTATCCAATTAATTTTATATCATTGTTATGAGTTTTCTACTCTTGATTCATTTTTTTTTGTTTTTGGGGTTTCCTTTAGATATTTTAATTTTAGTATAGTGTGTTCTTGGATATGTGTTCACATGAACTTGTATATTTGGATAATGTCACCCATGTGTGAGATATGCACAAAAAATATTTGGTTTTTTCCAAAAAAACATTAATTACATATAATATATTTAGGTAAAAATTAGTAATTCCATAATATATTAAGTTTTATTGGTATAAATTTTGACTAGCAACACGTATTTTTTCAAACAGATATATTTATTGATATTGATGGTTCAATATCACTGAACCTTTTACTGACAGTTATATCTTTTGACTTATCATACTAATACCAACATTTTTTACCAACACATCAATCTATTAATAATAATTATTAACAACAAAAATATTTCCATAAATGAAAATTTTTACAAAAAAAAAATTAAATAAAAACAAATATTTAACCAATAGAATATTACGGGAAACCCAATTTTATATAAAATTTTTTATTTTTATGAAAAAAATCAATATTTATTTACTGGGGTTATATTAAAAATATCTCATTAATTGATTTATGTTTTCAAAATTATCTAAATGTCTATAATGTTTATATTGTTCAATGTTGTATAAAAAATATGGATTTCAATATACATTCTAAAAAAACTTTATGACATGTGATATATTTATATATATCCTTGTTACCCCCTCTACACATGATAAAATTATTTTAAAAATAAATTTAGTAAAAAAATTATAATAAAAATTAATTCAAAAAATTAATTATTTAAATTTAATAATCAAAATCATAAAAACGAATTAGTTAGTGTTGTTTAATTAATAATTTTATTTTATATATTAAATTTAAAAATAAAAATACTTAGTATATTTCTAATTTAAAATATTAACTGATATTTTGTATTTGATATTTTATTTTTCTTGATTTTAGTTGTACAAATTTTATCCCTTACCATCTACCGAAGACTGAGTGCATCAATGACCCCGATCATTCTACACCACACTAGGATTCACAGCTCCAGCTCTAATCCATTCTCATGCCCATGAAATCTACTCATGATCCAAAATCATCCCCAAGGCAATTCCTAAGATAGAAAATCCAATCTGTTTCATCTCCCTACAAGGTACCATGGTAACCCTAAATGCACTACAAACTGTTAATTGATTTCTATAAAGATCATCCCATTGGACATTGACCAGTTCAGCCTGTCGTACCTAATAAATATCGTGGTGTAGGTTAAATGGACCCATCTTCAACTTTTGGGCACTAATTTACGACATAAATCCCATTTTGTTTACAAAATGGGTTTTCCATATTTATATGTTTTTTATTCTGTTATGGTTACTCACTCTTGTTTATTATGGTCCTTTATGGTAGAGCATTGGTGCTAATGCCATATTTTTCACTCTATGGTGTTTTTATCTTATTAGGCTAGTATAGATTGGTAGAATAAGGTTGGTCGTTGTTGATGATGCTAAAGTATCAATGTTTGTGATGATTTTATACGTATTTCTAACAAACACTAGACACATTACCATAATATCCAAAATAAATATAAGTGTAACTTGGTAGGATATTGATATTATATATTATAATCACATTAATGGTATGTTCATGACATCTAACATCATGTGACTTAAATAGTCACACTACTTCTAGATATATTTCTTCAGTTCTGTATTTCCTTCATAGATTAATATACTCTTTGAAAATTATATTTTTAATGATATTGATTTTTTGTATTTTTAATGGTCATGATGAATGAGAACAACCAAGGGAGCACCCCGTCAATTTGTTTACATCACATTATAGTTGTGTTTAACTTCTTCAAGTTATTGATAACTAGTCCAAAGAAGGGTGTATTTCAGCATTCAATGGTCTCAAACATGAATTCCATAATTTTCATTGACGTTTTGACAGAATCCTCTTACTAGAGATAATGATTTTCATAAATAAAAATCACCATGGTGTGATCCACTAGATGAAATACATCATTATGTATTTCTATATTCTCTGTGGGGAATGACAGATGAATGCCTTAGACTCCACACACACACACACACATTTCAGTCAATTGTTTATTTATTTTTATATTATCTAACTATAAAACATCCATTGATGGTCCAGACATCTATCATGTTTTAGATGATGGTATGAAAAAAAATTATTATTTTTTATTCAAAATAGACTATTCATTATTTTTAATATCATAGTAAAATGTTCTGAATTAATATCAAATTATTAATATTCTACATTAATACTCATGTATTTATGGTTTAAATTATCAATATATTTTAATTGTATTTATATGTGTTTTTTGTGGTGTAGGTACCCAAGAGAAATAATTTTTTTAGTAAACCATGTATTGTACTTTTCAATATATTATGATATTTTCAATATTTCACTTCATATAAGTTTTACAGCATTGTTCAAGTCTATTATGTGTTGGATTTCCCCTTTTTTCTATATCGTTGAACATAATTAATTTTCGAAGGATAATTTATTTACGAATTCCCTTATTGGGCATATAAAATCATCTGTCATAGGTAGTTTTTCAGTGAATTTATTTTTTTCTATTGGATATGAATAATTATTCCATTTCTAATCCCCACTCAAATATCACATCATCAAGTGAAAATGAATATTTCATTAATCTATTAAGATAATTTATGTCACTGATTTAATCAAATTACAATTACGATTGAATATCATGTCATTCGTTAATCCAGAATTAGTGAGGTGGTTAGTAAGAGAATGAATTTATTATGGGTGAAAACTTTATTTGTGACATCATTTGTATGTGTGAACATTCGGCATTCTACCCATGTAGAGGATTTTCTTTTGAAATGCATATTTTTTTATGAATTTATTTACATATTTTTATGGTCTCACCATCTTACGATGACAAAATGAAAAAATTTATTTTATTCCTTGGAAAACTATCACTATTAAATTAAGACAAACAATTCCCATAGGGACCCCTCTTTTTCGCAACGGGCATCCCTAGAAGCTGTCATTGTGAAATACATGTATATATTTGTGTTGGAAAAAGGGGATGATGGAAAATTACACACTGATATATTCATAGTTTGAAACTGATAATTTTTATCCCTATAAGATTCCTATAGTGAACACCATTTTTATCAAGAACAATGAATTGAATCTTCTTAAAAGAAGCAAACTCAATGATAGTGTTCAAGGGGAATCTATTCCCTATTATGGTTAAGGTTTCCAAAAGTATCTAGATGATGATACAATTAATAGTTCTCTTTTAGGTTCAACCATATAAAAAATCAGATTCTAACTCATATTGGTAGTGTTAGATAAATTGATTTGATAAGTTGGTCATATGCTTTTTATATCGTTAAAAGTGGATATCTAGTAAAGAATTGTATGAGAATTATATATATTTTTACAATATTTCTCGAATATAAATATTTAAACTGTATGCATTACTAATTCCAATAATATTTTAAAAAAAATATTTTAAATATTATATGATTGAATGGGGAGCTACCGCAACTCTAAGTAGGAAATTATATGTGTTGGGTTATTGTTTATTAGTGAATTTTTAGGTTATCTGTTCAAATTATCTTTCTAATGGGGGTTTCATTTAATCACTATCTTTTATTTCATTGTTAAAATGTTGAAATAAATTTATGAGTTTTTTTAATTTGACTGATGTTTTTGAGTCTTAGGTATGATGATTTCATCAAATCATGGAAATTTTTTTATGTATAATTTAGACTACCCATGTTTGGATTATTTAGTAAGTTTCACTAATAATAATGGGGGGTTTTTCAATTTGATTTTTTGTATTATATGTTTTCATGTGGACTGATATTTTAAAATCTAGATCATATTTATACACTACATACACTAAAAGATAGCCTGAAAAAAATTTAGTTCTTGGTTTAATATATGGATAATTCAGAGTAGTTTGAAAGGTAATCTCTTTATAGTGTCATTTGAAGTACCTAATAGAAAAATGATTGAAAAATATTCTACACTCCATTTATTGGAGAGATGTTTTTTGGCCCAAAGTATTTTCATTAATGGAGCTGGAGTATGGATTTTGTATGTGTTCAATCTATATTGGGTTGATAAAGGGGCATTTAATATTATGGTTATTACAGTTCATGCTGATGAAGGTGTTAGAGGTGGCATATTTTCCATGTGATTGACAAATTTTTGGGGCTCGAAATCGAGAGTTTATTATTTAGGAAAATGATGGTTCTATGAAATGGATTCCAATAATCATGGTTTGTGGACTACAAAAGATTGTTCATAGACTACATAAAAGGTACATAGTTTAGTTAGTAAAAGTAAAAAATGGTACAATTTTTGAGAAGAGGTGCTAAGTGGACCATGAAAGGAGGTATGCATATCGTGAACAAAAAACAATTTGTGGGAAATATATGGTTCACAGGAAGGATCATAGTACATAAATGGAAAAAAATTCATAGTATGTATTTTCATTAGTGAAAAAGATATAGAGATATTCTCATGGATGGGTTTATCCACAGAGAACAATGAGTGGCAGTACGTGGATCATGTAGGGAAAATGTTTCTTGGGAGATTCACTAAATGCATTAAAGGAAGTGTTGTATCGATGATTTGATAAATCTCATGTTCTAAGATTATGTGGATCCATTTTCCTATAAATGGGGAATTAATCCCTTCATTAACGATCAACACTAAGAATAGAAATCTAGGACGAATTCATAAGTGAATAACAGTACCTGATAGGCATTTCATGATAAAAGGTTCATGAAAGATTGTTCATGGTAGAATGTTGGAAGAGGAGAATTAAGTCAATAGAGAATAATATTTTTGTGGATGGGTTATGTAAAGGAATACTTGGAATATGATTTCATTGGTAGTACGTAGTGGTGGTATGCAGATTTGTTAAGTTCACAGTGGAAGGGTTAGTGAACTAATAGTGTTTGGAAATGTGTATTACATTTATGGGTAAAAATATGACTTCAGTAGAGGATATATTTTCATTTGTGGATGTTTGATTTTATGAAAATTAAGGGACCAAAAAGTAAAAAAAACATTGGGTGTATCTTTCCCAATCCAGTGGAAAATTGGGAGTCAATGGATGTGTTTAGAGTGAT
This sequence comes from Viscum album, assembly GCA_963277665.1. Lineage (NCBI taxonomy): Eukaryota > Viridiplantae > Streptophyta > Magnoliopsida > Santalales > Viscaceae > Viscum > Viscum album. Next base: position 296,952 of record CAUJRU010000606.1, read on the forward strand.
GTAATGGTATCCCTAAAACATTGAAAGGGTAGTGTTCCTGGCACAATGTGATTGTGTATACACTTTTTTATGCCACATAAAGTAATGATTAGTGGAATTTGTTATGACTACCACACTGTCATTGTATGATCCTTACACTATACCTTAGTTTTGAACCAAGAAAAATTGATTTGTTGAAACATTTTATGTGATTTTTTGTTTATCGATCCTTCTAATTAGATAGTTTTAACGAGTTCCTACTGACACGGGAACATGATCCATCACTTTTAATGAAAATATAGACACCCTGATTCACCCATTTCCTATCAGGGTGTTTTGGGGTACTTCTCTATTGGTGTATATTTTTACTGAGGAAATTGATGCTAATTTTATTTTGGTGTTTTGTCCTTTCATATTTTTCATCACTGATGCACAAATTAAGAAAACCATTCCATCAAATGAGCGTCTTGAGGAATTGGTTTCCCAATTTATCATTTAAAATCATGAATAGTTCATATATAATAGTTTTTGTAATCATCACTTCTTAAAATTGAATACTCTTCCCTATAATCACTTCTTATTGAGAAAGGCGTTGAGTAATCATTTCATTTTTTGAGAGCCTCTATTGGACATTTTTCCCCATCTAACACTGAATCATTGGTTTACAGTTAAATTTTTTAATTGTTTTTTTAATAAATTTCTTCAACTATATTCAATAATATGTGATTGGTATTAGACCTTGGAAAGAGATCAATGTTACTCAGAAAAATAAATTAAAAACACCGAAGATTATTTTTCCAAAGAGCATAAAGAAAACCTTGGGTGAATATTTTCCCCAAATTTTTAGATAGACATATTTTTCATTTATTTATCATTGTGTTGAAGTCTAAAAGTTTTTTCTTAGACTGTGTTGTAGGTGAACCTTTATACTTGATGGAACAAGATATTTTTCTTATGCTTCTACTTGGACCAAGACCCTAAATAGAAATTCGATTACTAGATAAAAAATGTTGAATTTGATGGACACATCATAGATACCATAGTAAGCCTACACAATTTTTACGTATTGAGCACTTCTAAGGATTCCCAACACTATTTGAGTTGGATTCGATCACAGATTCCACATCCAGCCTCCACAATTTACATGAATTTAGGGCTCATAATGATTCTCAACAAGGAAGCTTTAACACATTACATGAATTCGAGTACTGGATAAAACATTCTGGAGTTATCTAACTCTTACAAAAAAATGAATGAGGTAATCATTCATGTTCCCCATTTCGCATAATAATATGACAAAATTATTTGATTTAATTATATTTTTTTAACTTTCTAGACAACTGTTTTTTTATTTTATTTTTACAGAGATTTGTATTTATGAAACATTCATATACTAATGATTAGATGTTTCAATCCCTCCCCATCCATTATTTGGGATTAGCCACGTCATTCTACCATTTTGATCTATAGATGATCACCACCATCATGGTCATGTCATGATTGAGGGGATTGAATTCTTGGACCATGCTTCTAGTGTGAATCACAACTGCAACAGTTGATGTGAGAGACAAATGTTTCAGAAGGGTTCTGATAGAGAGGTAGTGAGGCCATTGTGTCATAAGAATATTGAAACTAAATCCATCACCTTTACAATATAGGGATGATAATATTGCATCAGTTGTAATACCATTTCCATCATCTCTTTTAGGAATGATAGAAAATACATAGAATTCATGCATTATAATGTGTTAAGTATATAGGCATACAACTAAACTAGTTTCAACTAAGATACTTATAAATATGGAAATTATAACTTTTTTAGATGTTCTAATTGCATGTTAGTCTCCTTAATTAGTTTTGGAAGAATAATCTAATGAAGATGATATTGACAGCATAATGGATAGCCTTTGAGTATCCTACTAGGGATGTAAAACTTACTACTCTAAACATTTCAAGACCGTCAAATGAAGATATTGAAATCCCATAGAAGTATGTCCCTTAGAGATGGAGTTCTCATCCAATGTGCTGACATTATAGATGTTAGTGGACAATTCATATCATGTGTAAATTGTCAAAATTTTAATTATTGATAAAATTAAATTTACATCTCTACTGTTGTCTCTAATTTTTTGAATTGTGGGTCTCATCATTTTCTTTCATTAGCATGTTTTAAGGTCTCATCATTCATGAATTGGTTATTATATGTTCTTACTAATTATGTGGAATATAAATTTTGACTTATTAGGATGATGATTCATCAGGGGTGTTTTTTGGCATTATAGTCTTGGCATTTTTGTCATGTCATAGGTCTATTCTACTTTATGGATTGAAGAATCAGTCATGGATGGTGTCTATTGGTTACAATATTTTTACTTTCTAAAATTTTTTTACAAGTGCATCTGACCGATTACATTTCATGGGGTCACTTGCACATGGTCTTCCCTTCAGGTCAGAAGTAGAGATTCTTGTGATAATGTTTCATTTTTTTATTTTTTATAGATCTTCTACAATGAAGATGAGGTTAGTCATGTATGTTTGACCACATATAATCATTTTTACATTTTATTATTCTTTTTTAATAAAATGGTGATAAAGTATAAAAAAATTAATAGAAGTAAAAATTAATATTCTTTTTTATAAAGTGTTTAAAACAGAAAAATGATGCCTAGATACGAGTCATCCAGACAACCATTTCTTAATATGTCAACAGGGATGATAAAAAAATTTCACTATGAAAATCAATTTTTATACTTCTATGTATTTCTATTTTGGTTCCAATTCAGGTAGATATCTTAAACTGATTTGAGGTTATGCACTTTGATTATTTTTTACATAGATATTGGTGTAGAATGGTTTTCCATATCATTACTTCAGGCTTCTTTCTGATAATGGAGCTGGTTCTATTACTTTCATGCTGATAAGAGTGTTGTGTATTTTGTATTCATACTCTTTGGATATGTGGGGGGGAGATCATGGAGGTGAAGGTTGTAATATAGGGGCGAGGTTTATCATGAGGGTTGGAGCTAGATGGGGGGGGGGGTCCTGGGGCATTGATGGGTTACAAGCACTCATTGGTTCCTTGTATAGGAGATTGATTGCTAGCACAGACTTTGGGGTGCTAGAGCTGGCCCGCTGGCATGGACAGGTCACCAGTACTGGGTGGGGGAGGGGGGTTGTGGGATGGGGGATGGAACCTTTTTTTTGTATTGATTTATTTTGTATTAAATTTCATTTTAAATATCATGTTTTTTTAAAATATTTATCTTGTGTGTAAATAATCATCTATTTAAATATAAAACACATGTATTATATAAGATAAATTAATAAATTTAATATAAAATTTTATTATAAATAAAAATTTATAATCATTATAAATGTAATTTTCAAATATAAGTTATATATTAGTAATTATATAACCAAAAGAAAAAATCATCATTAGATCCTGTAACTAAAATTTTTAACCAACATATATTTTATCATTGGTTTAAATATAATTTTTATAGAATATTTTTATCTATCTCAAAAACATTTATCAGTATATTTTTTTAAAATTAGCTTATTAATAGGGACTTAAATGTTGCTAAAATGTTTTACCAACAAGAAGTTTACTTTTACCGACATATATTTCCCCATTGTAAATACTAAAATATTTTTTATTGATCCGTATTCGACACTAGTCAACAACTCCCATCTTATTTGAGGAAGGCTTGTAGTTTTTGTGTTTTGGGACCCATCAGGATAGTTCATGATATTATTATAGATTTATACAATCTGTAATGTTAAATAATCTTAAATGATCTTGGTTAAAAAAATTACCACTTCTAATATCTTCATGTATACCACTCTTTTATGATTCATAGATTAAAATTATGGGGAGGCACAAACATAATGGACATGGGAAATCCAGTTTGGGGAGGGTTTTTGTATGGTTTTTTATATATAATTTTATCTTTTTTGTGTGTCGATGGATGGATAAAGTGTACTTTTATATTTGAGAGGGGTGCAATTTTTGAAAATAAAAATTTCATAATATCAAAAGTGAATTATTATTCAAAAAATAGAAGATCAAAAATTGATAATTAGAAGGAAAAATGTATTGTATGTTTGATAAGCTGCTCATCCCAACAATTTAATTCAAATTTAAATGATATTTAGACCATTCAGCTAGTTTGTTAATATATTTATTCTATTTAAAAACTTATATGTGGACTAATTTCTTCCATGGAAACATTCTTTTGGATAAAAATGATGTGAACACTATTACAAATTTTCTATATAGTAATTCAAAATATTATATCCATTATACATATTCAAATATTTAAAATTATAAAAAAATAATTGTATATAATAATATGAAATATAGAAAAACAATTTCAAGAAAAATATATTTTATATGCATGAAGTTATTTTATTCTTATTCAATTCCTTGAAAATAAAATTATGATTATGTTAATTGTATATATATATATATATTATCTACAAAAGTCTTTAATGTTTTTATTCAAATGTGATTAATTTAGTTTATTAAAATAAAAAATACATTTTGGATATAAAAAATAAATTCATTGTAAGACAATCCTCTTAAACATAAACTGGTTATATTCCTACATTTTATAATTGATTAAGTTTTTTAGGGGAATTAATTAACCCATTGTGTTAGATAAATACATTTAAATATAATTTAACATTTAATATTATAAAAATTATAAATAATGAGAACATATATTATAGTAATAATTATATATTCTCATAATCATATCTTATATATAAAAAAATCCCCAAAAACACTTCATAAGATCAATGTGTTTAATAGTAAACTGTGTTGATCTCAGTTTACGATCAACCTGTGATGAATCTTATTGTAGATTTGAATAGCCTAAAGTAATTGAATATATTTTTTATCTCAAACCAACACATAAAATATATTTTATTCCCACTAAATGAGAATCCTAAAAAAATTTAATGAGGATGGAAGACCTTAATATGATTATTATTTTCCCTTCAAAAGAAAAAGAAGGTTGAGGGGTCAAAAAATCACAGATCACATGAACCTCTAAAAGGTCATGCAATTGCATGACTAACATAGGATCATATAAAGTAACCATGTTTAGAAGATTTCCTATATAAGTTCCCACAAATTATACTTAAGAAAGCACTTCTATTCTTATGAAGGATCCTCAAACACCTCGAGTCCATATAGTGAAAAATGGGTGTGGTCCACTAGTTTAGGCGGTTTTTCATCATTGAGGACCAGACTATCTAACAAAAAATCTGTTGAAAATGGTAGGAAATATTTCCAATGGAGTACGCCCCTAGCTTCTATAATCATCAAGAAACATAACACAAGTGGGAAGGATAATTATTCTTGAAAAAATCATGACTAACTCATGAGAAGAAAGAACTTTCTAAAAATAATAAAAGGGAAAAAATAAGAGGATTGGGAGTTAATCAAACACATAAAAGCATGTAGCATTCCCATAGTGGTTTTAAAGACACTATGAGAACCCATTTGAATTTTCAAATCATCTCTCGAATTCCCTTAGACTTATCATCCTTGTCACGCAATGCACTATTGGTATTCAGAGCTAAATGGATTTCAAAGGTAAAATAGATGGATTTTTCCAAGATATTTTCATGGACACCCATATAAATGGCCTTAGTTATGTGTAACATCATCAATAAATATATATTTTTCCTTTAGTATTATAGATATAATTTTTCATGACCTTCTTCCTTTTTTTAAAAGAATGAAAAAATGGGTAGAGGAGGGAGATATTTGATGTCCTAATAGATTTGTGACATGCCCTTTGATGTTTTCATTTCTCTAAGAGACACTGATGGAATGTCTCCCTCATCATCCGAAATCCATTGGACATTTCATCATATCGATGCAATGTGATTCATGTATGCCTAGGCACCATTACACATCACCAGTTGGATGTCAAAGGATAAATAGGTGGATATATCCTTGTGATGCTCATGCACCCCCATATGAACCACATTTTTCATGAGATGTATCATAATGAAATAGAGTAATCTTCAATAACAATACTCTTATAATTTCTCATTAGCTTCATCAATTCTAAAATTAATCTAAGGATATAAAAGAGGGAGTAGGTGGGTGCCTCTCGTGGTCATAAAATGCTTTCCACAAACTAATGAAGTCCACATAATGGTCTCCTGAGACTCTTTGATTAGTTTCATGGATTCTAAAAAGGTTTCTAGATAATCCATTTATCTCATGGAACCCCCAGAATAATCCTTCAAGATCACGTAGACACCTTTAAACAGGTTCCTTGATCACATTAAGACCCTTGGTCATGTCAACATGACAACAAAGAATTCCTTCAAGATGTCTAAATAATAAAACAATTCCCCATTAATTTTAAATAATACAATAAGGTATTCATTTATGAATGGGACTCCAAGTCATTGAAAATTCGGTAACTCTGTCAAAATGATCATGGAAAATGGCTCGGGGTGATGTGGGGCACCAAAACCCTTCACTAACTTCATCCGAAAGTTTCCCCAGATAAGTCGCTAAAATAAGAGATTAATGAGGGTGGTGAATCTTATAAATCCCCCATTCCACCATGAAAAATGAACATCTATGTATCAAAATCAATAGGATGAACATTAGGTATTTGAAACTAGAACTGGGGAAGGTTTCTCAGATTCACTAATCTTGTGATTGACAAGTCTTCTCTCTAGTAATATATCGGTGACCAAATGGAAGAATACAACATCTCGCATAAGTCACATCACATTATCATTCATATTTCATATGAGGGACATCTGTAACGATATATGAAGAACATATCACACATCTTATATGTCATTCAAGATTCAATATATATTGAAATTGAATAAATTAAATACATGCACAATTTAAGTGTTAGGATAAAGAAAAATGGTAGAATATTTAAAGAAAAAACAAGTTCAATTATCTGAATGGACATTGTGAGAAAAATCCAATATAAGAAACAAAACTATGAAATGTAATCTATATCTCATGATGCTCCATCAACATTCTATTTAGGTCATGCGAAATCCTATGGACATGTTAGAGCTAGTCACACGATCCACACCGATCATGTCACATTACTCTCACGAACACCTATGGGATCATCCCCCAAGCCTTGGGACATGCATTAAATACATCAGATGACTCATATAATAGTGCCATATCATGTCATCCATGTCTCATGTTTGACTCTATGTATGTTGATTATCTTGTGTGATACCAGTGTGGAAAGTAATCTCAGGCTCGTGACACCCTCCAGACATGTTGGCTAGGACTCGTGACAACCTCTTGGGAAGCTATATGAGACATGTTAATCCCTTTGAGTAATTTCATACCGACTCTCGCAACACCCTCCATATGTGTAAATATGACTCTTGGAATGACACCTAGTAAAGTGAGATGGATCATGAGACACCCTCTAGAAAAAACATCCAGGTTATGCGATGGCCTTTGGGGAAAACCATCTACATCATACAATGTCCTCAAAACTAGTCAAATGGACCCTCTAATATTCTATAAAAAATTAGGACGTGTCACAAGGGACTCCCAATACCTAATAACATCATCTATCCTTGGTATTTAATACCCAATCTATAATAAAACCTCAATGTGCAAGCCACAATAAAGAGACAAATTAAAATTTTGATTCTGAACATATTTAGGATATGTTGGACCCCTATTCAAGGTTCTAACTCCTTATTGATCATTCAAGTAGATTACAATATATATTCCCCATATATAAGAGAATTTACATAGACCACATTCCATCCCTTGTTTCTCAGAATGAGCATTGCTGTCGTGGGCTTAGAGAGTTCTTATGTCATTTTATCCACACCATAAACCCCTAGGTGGCATGGGATAATTCATTGTGTAAGACCAAATAAATTAAAGTATGATTACTCTAAATCCTATATTTACCAGGATACATAAGATTCTTTCCTTAGGCCTATGCTCAGAGAAAAATCTCCATCGGTGTAATCCTTATGCCAATAACATTTTTGGAATCAGGTCCCACTCATTCACATGGGAGGGAAACTCAATCTCATCCATTACCATACTAGGGAATGAATTGAACTACGAGGACAATGTTTCCTTCAATAAATGGTATATATAAGACAACATTCAATGGTTTAATCTCAAATAAACACACCTTCTGATGCATATACTTTTATGATTATGAAATCTCAACCATCGGGACACAATCATTCCCTTGGCTTAATCACTATATCTATTCCATTAATGGACTAATAACTCAAATGATCTAAACTAATATGATTCAATATATTGTCCAAATACATATAATGTCACTCCAAAACTAGATAGTAAACATCTCATGATCTAGATACCCTATTTAATTTTATTCTTTATGAAATTAAACTTCATAGGTCCACTGAGCTATGTGGGTGTTTATTCCTAATATAAAAATGATATATAGGACAGATCATAATGGATAAATCTTCTTCACATAATAATAAAGACCTCCTTGTATGGAATCAAATTCATAATCTATTGATTATATAACAACATCACATTAGTAGTGGACCTTTACTGGAGAATGAAGGAGAACATTGGATGTATACAGATGGATCCACTAATGATAGACCATTAATTTCCATGGGAAAGAGTGCAACCCATGATCATATTGTTAGGGTAAACATTCATGTATCAGAATTCGGAACAGATTCTAGAATATATGTTAAATCTATAAGATATTCCTACAGTATATAGATTGTTATCTGGAAAATCTTTGATGAGCCTGACCTCCTATAATCTCGACCAATGATAGTCCCAAAAATTCATTATGCATGAAAACCAAGATTATCGCCTACCATTGAAGAGTATATTTTACTAATATTTAGATATGGGAACCGTTGGGAGTGTCTAGGGAAGACTAAACTGATGGAATACCCAAAGTGGGTTGTTTTGTGGGGACTAAAACCATCCAAAATCAAACAATTACGTGAAACCCATTGCACCTTTCAAGTCTCGACCAACAAAAAATGATGAACCAGATGTGAATATATGTAATAATAGAATAATAGAATAATAGGGTTATAGTCCATCAAACTAATATATTTCCCCACTATATGAATCAAACTGGGAACTTGACATGAATCAACGTAATAACAGAATTATAGGGTTATAGTCCATCGAACAATTTTGTATTCCACTACATGAAACAAAATTGCTGAAACAGATGTGAATCTCTATAAAAACATAACGAAAAGGTTATAGTATTCTAGAAATAATTTTCCCACCATATGAAAAAATGGTGAAAACAACAAGAATCTATATAATAAAAAAATAGTTGCTTATAATATATAGAGAAATTGTTTCACCCCATACACAATCAAAACTGGCATGTATACCATGAATCTCTCATATGATAGGTTGGTTGAACAATCATGCATTAGATCACTTTGTTTATCAATCCTTATACAAAAAAATCCACAAGGCCAACATGATATTATATATAATACTTTTTTTATCCTAGGTTCTCATAATTCTATACTCATTTTGAGAATTCCAAATGAGTAGAATAGACAAATCTAGAATAAAAGAACTATATTGTCAACCATACATATCTGATTAATAATAGTATGCATAAGATATTTCACTAATTAGTAAAAAATTTACTTACTGTATTGTAATTTCATGTACTTATTTTAGCATACCAGTTCAATTTCATTTCTTCAAAATCCAACATATGCTCTGGTAAATCAAATATCACTACAACCCCCGTAGGTTGTGAAGAAATATTTTAGGTTGTAAAACTCCAATGATAAGTGGAAAACATAATGTTCTTAGAGTACCACTAAAATCGTATGATCCTAACCATGGAGGACACCCATGAGGTTCACCAAAAACTATAATTGGTGAGTTTTCATTGCCTGGGGTTGAATGATACTAATCCAGTAGCCTTGTAACTACATCCAACTACATTGGGATCTTATCCAAGGAGTGTAACAACTACCACCTTTAGCCTCTAATGAAGGTGGATCTAAAATATGAATACAGACCCCATTATATTTTATTTTCATCGATGAGGGAACATGTAAACTGACATCTCTAGCATCATCCAAATGGTACCTACCAGTTTCATTATAAGGGTTCTAACTGACCCACATCAACCTTTGATTCCCATGCATTGGAAATAATGAAAGCTCATAATATAAAGAAGGTGTTGGACATCCATGAAAGGAATAATAAAACTAATTATACTAAAAATGTTAGATGGTATATTCTAGAATGAACCAATAAACAGGATCATATCCCTGCTAACTCAAAAAAAGTCTGTGGTCATATTCCCTTTGTAGGCATGGGGAAGGCACATATCTATACCCCCATGAATTAAGCCCATTAACATATTCTGATGGGAAAATGTGGGTAGAAGTCAGAACGTAATCCCTCTTTAATCAATGAAATTTTCTAGCATATAAGGAATACTGAATAATTGCAGGCTAATATCCCTACACATTCATTTTAAAATTCCAATATAAGTTAGCAATAGATGAAGAACTATGCTGAAATATAAGGATTCTATTTTAGATAAAGGGAATGAATCATAATCTTATCCCAACATCCAAGGAAACTCAACACTATATTTTTTGTTAATAAGTGGTTATACCAGAGCTAGAATAGATTATTTCTCCAATCTAGGAGGATTATTGGAATATTTTGATAAAGTACATGGCATTAGATCGAGGATCATAGTCCCGTTCTTAGAAGGGTCACTAGGTTAGAGAAATAAATTCCATGGGACAAGGGAATTTTCGTATAAAAAATATTCGGGTAAATATTCCAAAGGACTTTGACTAGGCTTACATCCCCGTTCTAGCTAGGGATCACCTCGTAAGAAGGGAATAAGACTTGGGAAAATATCATATTTCAATCAAAGATGTCCATAAGCATATTCCAAAGACCAGTGATTCGGTATATATCCCCATTATTTCTAAGTATAACCAGATGATAATTTCACAAGACTTGGGATAGCATCATATTTCAGTCAATGAATCTGCCTGGAATATTCTATCAACTTATTGAATCAAAGAACATATTCAAAATTCCACCAAAAAATGACTTCTCCATCGTCATTGGGAGGAAATTTAAGAGGTGGATTGTATCCCTTCTTACATTTTAAAGGTACATAGACAAATCCTAGGGGGAAATTCATATTCAAAAAAAGATTATATTCTTATTAAAAATGGGGTTCATGAAGTTAGTGTGGCACATGCCTTGGGGAAGGATCACAATCCGTAAAAGAAAGACCGGCGACATCTCCCAACAGATCCAGATCGGGCTCATAATTTTGTATTGACTAAGGATCACCATGTGAGAATGAAACAATCCTTATGAGATGCTCATATTCCAAAAAATAATGATACATTTCATCGACATATTCCATCTTCTTATCAGTAGTGGCCAAAAAATTCTCACATCACCATATTGTTATATACTAGTTTTGGAATCCATCATACACTAGACCCATATCACTTAACAATTTCAAAAGGAATGTAACAATATTTTTACCATGATGCAAAACATGTTCTATATTCATAACATTCTAAATGACAGTGCTATCTATTTTGTGCAAGACATATTCTCAAAACCACGATGGTCCATCGACTCTTCTATGGACGCGTAAGAAGAAGTTGTTCATCACCCTGCTAGTCCTCCTCATGGTAGTGTAAAGATGGATTACAGTGACTCTACACTAGACGTCCACCATCATCCACCTATTTATTATGATATCTCTCATGAAAAGGGAAATCCTACCCTTATATAGACACCTCCATATAGATATTCTTTCAAAACCCAAACACCTTAATTTATAGAGGTTCTTGAAACATCAGGGTCAACTGTATATAGTTCCCCATTAAATTCCATCAGCACCCCACTCCTATCAGTAGAGAACCACAAGATCTATCTTCAATGGTCTGACTAAATGGAGGTGTGTGATTTTGATGAGTAGGAGGCCAACATTGTAATATAGAGAGAGTTATGAAAAAAAACCCCTTCATGTTTTGGTCCCTCTCTTATTCTAACTATGAGAGACCGAATTATCCAAAAAATGAGTGCATAACTTATCTATTTTAGAATATATCAAATAATCACATATGATGGAAGGATAGATATCTCCAAAATAAGATACATATTTCACCGTCATAAAATCACTATACTCTATTGTCAGCTAGATCCGGACACTACCACTGTGTCCTGATAACCAAAACCAAAAAATCACAAAGCAAATATGCACAATGCATTCTGCCACTACATTGTGACACATCCAAATCTGATCTATGAATTCAATTCATGAATCTATTTTCGAGGATGTGTCTAGTATGGAGCATTACACTTTGATGAACCTCTATAAAAATCCACCCCATCATATTCGATGTTAGGTAATGTTACATCCTTTAGGTAAATTAGACGACCATGTAATTCTCAGTCCAGTTGGTCACTACTATAGATTTCCCCCTCATATATGATTCCCAAACATCAGGAATATAGGGATAAGAAATCCACACACAAAAATGTTGTCCCTTTAAAATAATTGATAATGCATATCCGATAGGGATTCCAATGTTGCAATCACTAAGGCAATTTCCCATGAATAATGATTCTCATCATGGGTTGACATCGTACCCAACTCTTATGTGATACCATATTCACCACATCAAAAAAGATACAGTAATAGCTCATGTAGTAGCCATATAGAAGAGGACCTTACCCCTATGAAATTATAATATTTATCTCCTTCTATACTCTTAGGATAATCAATCCCCAAGACGATTCAAAAAATATCCTCAATAGCTGTAAGAGATCCCCAACCCACTAGGCTTGGGAAATTTATATTTCAACCACCATTTTCAGTTTCATCAACCCCTGAAGGAACCCAGGAAGAAATTTTGATGATTTTAGATCACCCCAACCCCACTAGGATTTGGCAATTTATATCTACATATATGTCTCATGAATCATCAATTCACTTACATTAATCATTAGTTCCTCAGTAACGAGACCCATCTATTCAAAATGTGGCCACGAATGACCCCCACCGACTTAAGGCTTGTGGAAATATCATCATCATCATTACCATTGATATAATTAGTCTTTTATATGTTGGGAGGAAAACAATAAGTCTCTAACCTATCCATCCATCATTGAGTCATGCCTCTGCTGGTCGGGGCCCATATAGTAACCTCCACCAGAAACACCCTCAAAATAGTTTTTCATAGATCATGTCAAGGTGAACATATAAAGAATGATATGAGACCATATCCATGTTGCAATCTAGTATAAAAAATATGGCCAAGGGTTCATATATTTTTCCTAATAAAGGTTGTTCAAAATCATCCTACTACATTGAAACAGATAGAACCACCATCGTTTTTTGATATTCATCTATGAATGTCATCATTATCAACATGGGAGATATATATCAACAATAAATTGTAGTGCTCCATAACACAGAGAATATAACACAAGAGGAAGCTGATTTGGATGCACCAAATGAGGTTTTATGTACCCACAACCTAAGAAGGATCTCAAATACGGAACCTCTGAATACTAGGATGCTACCACCACAGTGTAACATTTTAATAGGAAATGGTATGATTACATACCGATCACCACCCAGATTAATATAAGATTATTCCCCAGAAGAAAAACTGTCACAACATGATAGTGAGATACAAAATCCCTGAAAACTTATTGAGGATATACTTAGGGAAAATATTCTAGATGGTTATCATCTATAAGAAGTGATAAATATTATCCCTCGTATGGATGATACAGTAGTAGAAACAACATATGAGCATCATATTGGATCTTGATCTACATAGCCAATATGTATAGATGTGGATTTTGAAAATGGATTTGACGTCCCTCCATTGCAGTGAAATAATATCCCTCACCAAGGAAATCATTTTGTTAGAGGAAGAATTGAGAATTAGTGGGGGATGATAGAAGGACCACCTAATCTACCTCCACCTTCTCCATGTGGATGATAGATGGCTCTAAAATATGTGCCCACATAGTTACATAATGTCATTGAGTCACTGGATACTCAAATGGAAGCCATGGAATGGCAATGTGCTCCTTTGAAGCATGAGAGGAAGCCATATCTTGAATGGGTGAATGATACTACACCAAAACCCAACATAAAAAATCCTACCTTATCTACCTCGAATTGTGTATGTGACCATAAACATCATCTCACAGAATTCATATCTTGATGTGGGAAGATGATCGTCCATCAATATCAACCATAGGAAACAATGATGAGTTGTTTTGTACAAAAACTGACATGAGCAGTTTTTGATTGGTAGAATCGTCTTCTAGGAGGATCCATTATAGGAAGGGAATACATTATTCATCCATTAATTTATCATTTCTTCACCACAATAATGAATATATTAATCTCTGACCTAACGAACATAAACAAAACATGAGAATAAAAGTGTGTCTGATTTCATATAAAGGTTAAAATTTTTAACCTATTCACTTAGTATCCATATCTTACCAGAATAACTATTAGAAATATATGCTCAAAATAAAAAGGATGAGTTTAAAACTACAATATTCCCAATTAGGTATCTAATTGGGTTCCATGCATTTTTAGAATTTGAAAAACCTCTTGATGAGGCTATTCAATGAACCCAATCCAAAACATGAATCATTCCCACAACATAGTGGAAAAGGCCCTTTAGAGAAAACAAAGAAGATTTCAATCTCAAGCCAGCATCAGTTCTCCTCCACGTACCTAGGAAGTCTCTAAACTATACAATACCTCCTATCAAATAGAAACAACCAATGAAATTCCCTCAGCCAGAAGCATAATGAAATCAAGTTCTCCTAGAATTTTAGAGAGTGATGAAAAATTATAATGGATCATAAATGAAAAAGTACTTTGTTATTTTTTATCCAGCATGGAAAACATCCTTCTCATGGTTCTACAATATGAGAAGCTAGATGAGGTCAACCTCACAGACCATCCCGACTACTACTTTTTACATATAAGTTTGAGTCAGAATATCTAGATCTACTTCATCTTCAAAGATGTACATATAGGGAAAGACGATTTTAGATATGTGGCATTATACCACTCCCCAGAGCAGAAGACGTGTATAATTGTTGTCCTATCAGAATAATCGGATGGTTAGAAGAACATTCTGTTAAGGAGAGAACAAAATTTGACAAGTGGATGACTCAAAAAATGTTTATCCCATCTCCCACCTCCCTGAAATTATAGTTTCATAGACCCATAATAGATCAATATCCTAAATGGGTAACATAAACTGCCTCTCCCAATAGTGTGTGTGATCTTAATAAGAAAAAATAAATATAAGAGGAAGAATCATATTCTTCTCCAATACAATCACTAACTCTTGTATAATTCTTCACTACAACATTTCTAGTAAAGGAACCACTATATCAAATTGAATCCCCATCGGATGAAGAGCTCATATTTGGATTTGTAAATACAGTACTCTCTACAAAAACCTTCATCGCTGATGATTATTCCTTAGAATATGAATTTTCCACACATAACTGGGGAATTGGATTTCACATGCACTGAAGTTGATGGTACAAAGGACATCGTGGATGCGGTCGGGTCCAATAATCTAATCATGTCTTCATAGAGAATATACAAAAATGTGATACTTCTAAAAAAAATTCTCTGGTGGGCCCAAAAGAGGTAGAAAGTTTCCCTAGATCTCTCCAGTAATAACCCACATCTGATTGTCTTGATTGACCACCTAGTTGGGGTTAAATATGATAAACCCAAGCAATGGGGGAGGTTGGAATTGGCTAAACTACTTGAAATATATATTTTATAATCTTTTAGAAAAGTACTTGGCCAATCCACCTATAATATATCAACTATTGATCTTCATTCCTTCGAGAAAATCCATATCAAGAATCACTAACATTTGGCACAAAATAACAAAATTAAAAAATAGCTTGTTGTTCTAGTGCAAAGATCTCAATCCATGACTTTCTCTTTCTTTCAAAATAAACCCCAGAGGAACATGTTGATTCCCACAATAACCCATTGTATTTTGAAATATATGTCACTATGGTTGAGGTCTATCGATTTGAGACTATGTCCTCATAATTTCATGCCTCGATATCATTCACTGATCATGATCAGGAAGAATCCATCCATGGGAACATAATACCCCTATATATCTTAGGAATACTCAGTAATGTCAATTACTAATGGTTTACAATAGAAAATTGTTATGGTATCTATACCATTCCAGTTAGAACCCTATAAATATTGGGATGTTGAAAATGGGACCTATATCCCAAAAATATTAACATTAATGTGTGTGATAAGTTCGAGCAATAACCTATGATGAAGATAAATGATGAACCATAGTTTTGGGAAGTATCATATAATTTTGAGTTTATGGTTATCCAGCAAGACTCCATATATAATTTCTTACTTTGTTTCCCCTGGCTCCATATCCAATTGGTGGTACCATCAACAGTCCATCAATGTCGGATATACCCAATCAAAGGAAAAGAAAGCATACTACATGGGAAAATGTTCCCTTTTAGACTTTTGAAGCCATGTATTCTGATGAATATTTCTACAAGAATCGAGAAAATAAACCAATGATAGATTATGATGTAATGGTTTCAGCTTCAAATGGCTTGGGAAATACCCCTATAAATCCCTAGAGTATGATCTATGTCGACTATATACTCCAAATAAATCTGGACAAATTAGGAGATCTAAGCCTATGGTTCTGATCTCCTCTTGTTCCTAGTGATAATGTAAATTAAAATTGGATTAATAATCACTCCATGAAGATTAAGATAGAAAGGGATGAAATTGTCTCTTATAATTACATCCCTCACCCTAATAGTGATATAGGAGGCCCTATATTTATTGCTTCATCTAAAAATACCTCCACAATATTATAATTGAAGTATATTGAGTATGATCTTAGGAAATCCCTTCTAGCATTCAAGGAAATGTATCCACCACCCTTGATGATCTCAGATAGATAATGTTTAGAATGGATGAAAATCCATGACCTACTCAGATTATTATCCCCATGCTCCTCGAAAAGAAAGTGTTGTAAATTGTAATTTTTTAAAAGAATAAATATTTATTCACTTTTTTTATACAGAAATTCTAGGAATGAATCCATATTTGGCTATGCACCATCTCTGAATACCCAATAAGAATTTATAAATCAAGTAAGAATCCATGAAGATAAAACCCTCTTATCCCACTAATTTACAGGCAGAAGTTCACAAGTTGATCCAGTCCAACAATCTTCTAGAATTTCAATACCCAATATGGATTTTCAGTATCATCCTCATCAACTAAAATAAGGGGGAGATTATTGTTTGCCTTAATTTTAGATACCTTAATCGGCATTTCCCAAAGGACTCCTTCCCATTTCGAATCACTAAACTTCTGATTGACACAACTACCGATTTACAAGACCATTTTTTCATGGATAGAATTAGAGGTACAATAAAATAAAGGTGGTCCCTAAACAGGTAAAATCCACTACATATAGAGTGCCTCAAGTCGTCTTTTACAATAACATGATTCTATTTGGATTAAATAATGATTGTGTTGTATATCAGCACACCCTAAATCACATCAGTAAACCCCTCATGGTAAGGATAGTCGATTGTTATGTTTATGACATATTTGTAAAATCCTAATAGTGATGTTATCCCATAAAAGATCATAAACAATATTTCACAAGTTGTGACATCACTATCTGATGATGAATCCAAGAAAATAATATTTTAGGGTAACATCACAACATTTTCTAGGATTCATGGTATTCCACTGCGACATCGAGGATGACCCATAAAAGACTATGGATAATTTAGAAATGTCACCCCATAAAATATCAATGAAAACAAGTGACTACAAGGGAACCTCACCTACATATTTTTGATTCATATATAACCTAGAAATTTAATCTCTCCCCTTCACCAAGTAATTGAAAAAGGGAACCCCCTATCAGCAGGATCATGACTGACTAAAATCATTTGAGAGTATCAAGGAGAATATACTACATCCACCAGTTCTGTTTCCACCTATTGAAGGGAGACCACATTTCTTAAATTTTCCTAACAGGTACCTTTCACTGAGATCCCTCCTCAAAAAGGAAAATAATTCTGGATGTGATAACGGCCTCTACTACTTTATCTATATGATGTTATGTATGAATACTAAATATTCTGATGTTGAGAAGAACTATCATTCACTCAACAGTGCAGGGAAATGACAAGGAATTACATGTGTCCCCATGAAGTCCATCACACCTCTCATATCAATTCACTCATTCAAATACTTGGAAAACTTTTATTGAAAATGATCATGGATCTATGGGAGTCCATTCTAAAATTGTATGAAATTTAGTTCATATCGTATAATTCAATGAATGTGAATGACATTGCTGATTTACCCACATCACACATCATATCTGAGATAATACATCGAAAGACACCCAACTCTTAGTCAAATAGGTCTTCTATTCCCATAAAAATACTCATATATGAGTGATGTACTTTGAATGGGGCTCGCAATGTCCCATCATCATAAGGAAATAAAAAATTAATCTAAATTAGGTAGGTTTGTGGATTGTCGTTGTCTCCCAAGAAAAATAAGTTCTTCTATAATCTTTCAAACAAACTAAATTCTGCACAAATTAAGAGGTCGAATATAAACCCCTTATCACTAGGTTGGAAACATCCCAACAATGAAACATAGCCTACCTGAATATCAAAGGTGACTAAGAATTTTTGATAAAGAATATCAATAGTGAATATTCGATCAAAAAGGAAGAACTCTCCCCTATCATTGGGTATGGAAGAAGGATAATGATAGAGTTGAATTTTGATCCCTCATTGCACCACGTTCCCTAGTCACAAAATTTTTACACTAACATACTAACTAATTCATCCATCATCATGGTGAACCCTGATCAAGAGGATGAAATATTCTATATCACACATCAGATAATGGTATGGTCGATTTTTGTATGTGATAAGGAAATAATCTATCTGTTCACCACCACCCCAAATTGTGATGAACTGATGACCACATTTAGATTGATGGAGCCTACAATAGGTTATCTCCAAAATAGGATTCTCCTAATAGAATGATCCAAAAGTTAACAAATTTAGTTCCCCGTAAAAAATTTCACCATATAGGATTGTCCAAATGAGCAGAAAGCCCCATATAAATGAGGAATTGCTACAATCCTCCATAGAAGCATAATAGAAGGAGAGGTTTCCACTATCATTGAATAAGTTCATTCAAGGTCTGGTAGCACCCATCAATCTTGGACCATGCTCTCCCATCAAATCTATAGGATGAGATATTACTCGAAAACCATGATACAAGATTGTGTATAATTCACCAACACATGTAATGCATTATGGATTCATGAAAACTTCATCCACCAACACTTTTTATTTCTACATATAACCAAATATTTTTGAAAATTCATTATTTGCGTAATGATTGTTGTGGGGCCATATCACCTATCCACAACTAGGATTTTCATGTAAATCCTTATTATTACCAACTTATTTTCCAAATGGGATGAGGTGATACCCTTCAAGGAAGTCATAACAATGAATATTATCAACTTCATAAAGACCAATATGATCACTAGGTTAAGGGTTGAAAAAATAATATTGATGAACAATAACGCCAATTGAAATTCCATAGTGTTGAATAGGAAGTATTGGGATTACAATATTGTGTCCAATCACTTATCTCCCTATCATACAACCTCAAATGCACAGATAGAGGCCTTCAGTAAAAATATATCAAATATAATATAGAAGATAGTGAAGAAGGAAAATATTTATTCTCTGAAAAAACACCTTTTTGTTTTATGGGCCAACTATACCACCACACATACTACTACACAGGAAACACCATAATCTTTGGCAAAGCGGACAGAGTCTATGTTACACATAGTTGTCCAACTACCTTTACTTTGAATATCTATTTTTAGAAAACTCTCAAATGAGAAACAATCATAACAAATTTGAATTAATTTGATTTACTAGTTGATAAAATATTGTGCACACTAGACAAAAACAAGATCTAATAGAATCATATCAGATGGGCCTTTAATAAAAATATTTTCCTTCATTTAGTCCTCCAAGGAGAATTGGTGCTAGCTCTCAGAAAAATAATGATACTGAGAATAAATCCCCTAAAACAAGAACCCATGTTTGAATGTAATTATGTCATACATATGGTTTATAATAATTGCACATATTCATTGGACACCATGGATGGGGATTATGTCACACCACCCATCATTGGTAGATTTCATAGGAAATAATTATTATAGATATCATCATATGAGAATTTGTATAATAGTAACCACCTTCACCCATCCTAACCACAAAACATTAAGCTATGAAGATATTTTCCTTACTACAAGTCATTATAATATAGGGCCATTGTCCTAACCACATGATGTTAAACAGCTTGGATTTCATCATAACAGCATGATGTCAACATACACAATTCGTTGAGAATGACATATTGATTTATTCCTACAAACAAAGGATATTTATTGAGACTCAATCATTGATTCTTGATTACAACAGGTGTATTACATTCCTTTCATGTTTGGTGATCCAGTGTCTTTACAGTATTATAATAAAATGTAAGTTAAATGTGCATACGACATAATGTGAATATGCATGGATCCACATCTTCTTTTACCCTACTGGTCAAATAATCCCTGTATTTACTAGAAGACATTAAATAGAGCATAAACATCCTCACTACATGAAATAAAATAACATGAATCCATAAAATCACTATTCATTCACATCGATCCACCAAAATCAATACTGTATTATGTTGAAATGCACAGGTATTCAAGAACTACATATAGATTGATTATAATTAACAATATGATATGTAGGGATGCCTCGACAGTGTATCATGGTTTGATAACCACATCATACAAAATTCCAATTTCCTACTATCAAATTCCTCTTCAATGTGAGTAGACCACATGTTGTTCCTTGTTTATCCCACCTAGAATAGTTCACGTGGCCATAAGAGTCTCAATAAGTGATTACATGTATAAACAATCATAACATCTTTTGAGAGGCCCATCCCGGTACCAAATACAGGACTTTTAATGGAATAAAATGAGTGGTCTCCACATTATGTTAAACAACATGGTAAATTTCCCCCACATTACAAGAAACTAAACACTTATATGGGCCCCATCCAAGGGGAACACTATAGTTGGTGTTGGTATTCTTCCATGCCTCCATCCATTATATCCCTCATCATATCAGGGAGACAATTCCCTTCCAATAAAAACATTAAACTTAAGGTTTCTTCAAGAAGTAAATATTTCTTGATTCTCATTTTTCATGAGATTCATATTGAGACCCAGGCTTCCATCCTTGGGCCCAGTCATAACATTACCAATATATGACATTAGTCTATCAACGTCCTTTCCAAATAACATTAATCTAAAAATACCCTTCATGTACTATTTTTTAACTCATTCCTATGATCATAGTAAATTAATTGACATCCATATTTTTGAGACTGGACCCAGTCGCAACAAATCAATATAAATATTACCAATATTTTCTTATAGGTTAAATATACACAAGGAAATTATTTAAGAACTAGGTATGTCTTGATTCAAATCACCATGGGTTATATAGTCACAACATTAATTCCATTCATGGAACTAGCTTCAATTATACCATTTCACAGAGGGTAATCTATTTCCTCACTACATGATGATGAACTACATATATCTTCATAAAAAAGTGTGGTTTGATTCATTTTTTATGACAAATGTTGTGATGAATGAACTTCCACCAACATGAACAACCACAAAATTCCCATCCATTTACATCTTTTAATCTCCGTTCTCACCATATGATGTCAAACTGCATTGGAATTCACATATGAATGCATGGATTTACTCCCATCATCATGTGACACATAGTGACATATAGATCTCCAATCCTAGGCCCAATTAAAATAACCAATGAGAAATGTATCCTAACAAAATATAAAACATGATACACCATATAATTTAACATAAATAAGTGTTATATGTACATAAATATTTCTTGTGTACAAAATATATCATAGAAAAAAATTTCACGTCGTGTCCCACATTCTTACCACGTGACGATGAACTGTAAGTCAAACATATTGGTCGCAATACAAAAAAATTGTATGATAAATACATCTTTACTGCATGATGTTAAAATAAAAGAAGTAATTCTTGGTCACCTGACATTACAAATAAAAATTAATTATTTCCTTACCACATGATGATACACATCAAGGGCGTACGTCCTAACCGCATAATGTTAAACATCATGGTAAATGTTCCCACTACATGATAATAAACTGTGCAGAGCATCACCCATTTTTCATTCCATAACAAAGGACCACAATAGCCTTGTCTTGTTAATACATAGTATGGGGTGCATCTACAATCATATAATGAACCTCAATCCATTAGACACAATTCAAACCTGGGGTGCTTCAAGTTTTGGAATATATTCATGGCCTCATTGGAAGGTTACCCTGCTTCAAATAACCTTTTCAATATCATGTATGTATGCTTATAGATCCATCATATGAATCTATTTTCATCAACCAAATGAGTCACTCTAAAAAGGGGGTCTAGATCCTTTTGAGTGAATACATCATTTCTATAGAAATCAACACCACAATGTGTCAGAACTACTCCCAGTATGAATCTCCCACATCATTACTCATATCCCAAAAACAATGATCCATAATCTATGACATTTCCATCTCCTTCTCATAAGGATGTTGGAGAGAACATGACTCAAGACACCTTAATTTGGATTTTTTGTACGACTCCCCATATTGGGCCCATGCACATTAAGACCTTAAACTATGTACACATTTTTCAAATATGTATAATAGTAAACTCTATTGTATAATGTTCCTAATCAAAAAAAAATATACTACTAGTGAATGAGACAGAAAACATGTCAGGTTGAAAACTCTGAAATGGAGGCCTGAGAAAAATTCAATTATTTACTCAATAAAGTCTTCATCTTCAATTTTATGAATAAATAAAGGAAAAAATAAATATAGAATAAATATCAAATGGTTTAAATTGTATCACTACTGAAATCCATTATATACTCACTATAAAAATAGGTCCATGAAAATGATAGTGTAATGTTTTTTCACATATCCTCACTAAGAGAATATATTCACAAGGTGGTGACACAACTTTTAGGGTGCTTGGACCCATCTCAGATAATAATCTTTTCACAAATTGTAATTAATGATTAGGGTGAATAGGATTTCTAAAACATCCCATGACCCTCACAATGTATAAATCACTTCAAGGAAACATTTCATGAATTTGAATATATGCCAATGGCTCTTATATATGGGCATATGGTCATAAACCAAATGCTTCTCTCTGGAAATAGGCCTTGAGATCGTTCTAATATTTAACATCATTGCGAAAGAACTCAACAACTTAGTGTGTATGAAACACTCTTGGTATGACTATCCCATAGAATCCTCCCAATCCGAGTACTTTAAATCCCAATTTATAGTCTCTGAACCAGACTATCTGGTTTGATTTACCATATTTTAAGATACATAATCGCTAATTGTACCCATTCCTCCGGCCAAAATGAGACACTGCATCAATAAACCTTTGGTGGCCACACATCTTGATTTGAAACCTTGTAATGTTTGGATGAAGCTCTCTAATCAAGAGTTATACTGACCTAGGAAGTGAAAACCCTTTCCCGATAGCTTTCCTTCAATATCAAAATTCAACTTTTGGAAATTTCAAACTTTATAAATTTTTCATATCCATAATAATGAAGTGAAGATCAAATAAAACTTGGACATGAAGTCAATGCATACAAGACATGACCCACCAAATATTGGAATCCCCTCCTTGTCGAAATTGATCTTCAATACTTGTGATCCCTGGAAACACCACATAAGAACCTGGAATCTCAGAACGTCAGGGGATGTACCCAGAATGTTTATCTCATATAATATTAATAGACTAATACTTATGGTTTATGATTAACATCAAAAATTTTACAAATATCCTGGTGGACATAGTATCCATAGTATTTCCCCATAAACCAATATTACCTGCATAAACCTTCCAAAAACCCATGAAAAGATTGCCAACATCAATGACCCATCGATTGACTATACACACAAGACTACCACTCTTTTATATACACCAATGGGCATCAACCAAATTTGATACTCTATAATAAGGGATTCAAGATCCTTGTGAGCCCTTGGAAGACCATGATAGAGCCCATCATCTCAGTGTGTTTTGGGTCTTTCCTGGAATGTTTCTACAATATTACATGGTCATAAATAATAGTTTCAAGCTAAAATATCATAAACTAAATCAATATAAGGGGTGAGGTAAATGAACATAAACTAAATAAATATAAATCATCAGCTAATATTCCTTAATCTAAACCATTATATGGTTCGACCAAAAATACCATAAACTAATAAAATACCATGTCTTAGCAAAAAGACTATAAAATAATGTGACTAACCTAAAAGATCGTAACCTAATGAAATATATGGTCCATGATAAAAGACCTTAAACAAAAGAAATATCTTGTCCAAGATAAAGTACCATAAACTAAACTGATATTGGGTCAGAAATAAATGACTCTAAACTAATGAGATATCAAGTCTGAGCAAAAAGACCTTAAACAATAGCAATATCCGGTCGAAGCTAAAATAGCATTAACTAAGGCAATATTTTTACCAAGATATTATACCAAAAACTAACAAAAAATCATGTTCAAGCTAAAATAACATAATCTATAGTGATATAATGTCTTAGATTAAAGACCCATAAATATAGTAAAACAAAAATTTATCCTGTAAATACATCAAAGTCCCATCATATGGATCATGAATAATCTAGCTAATCTAGCTAAGCCTATCTCCTTTGGTATAAGATAATGCACTCTCCCTCTAGGACATATATCCAACCCAAGTAGTAGCACCCCCGTTTTGAGGTATGTATCCTTTGTTCATGCATTGTTTATGTGTTTAATGTTCATGGGAAGAGGTGGGAAGAGGTTGGGAGAGTTTGGAATGGGTTTGTGTGAGTTTGAAGGCTTTTCTAAGGGATCACGGTTTGAGCACGGTTAGTGGAAACCATGTGGATTCCCCAGGATACCATGAAAGGGGAGACAGTAGGCTACGAACAGCTTGCACATGGTTTTCCAAACCATGCAAGGAAACTGTGAAGACCCTTTCTCTAGAGGCAATAGCGTGCGCACGGTTAGCACATGGTTTGAAAACCTATGCTGGCTAACCGTGCGTCCACTTAAAATAATGTTTCAAAAACCTGGTTCACTCAGGATAGCCTTGTTCCTCTCCAAATTTTCTCCCACTCGATCCTCACTAAGGATTTTCGATTCTCAAGGGATGGAGGAGCTCTCCCACAAATTTTGGAAGTGATTCGAAATGGTTTGATGGTGGTTTCTCCTGGGTAAGTCTCTCATCTTTGTTTCCATGTGTTTTCCTCTAGATCTACATCCCTCTCTTTCTTGGTTTTCTAGATCTCCACTTTTTGTGTCCAGATCTAGGGTTTTGGTTGTGTTGGATGACATTTTCAAGGCTTCTGAATGTTACGTAAGGTGATATAGATAGGTTTCGGTGGTGTGTTCACCAGATTGGAGGTACAATTACTCATGGGTCGATTTCTCGGGAACCCTAAAGGTAGGTGGATTCTATCTCATCTAAACATTTTTATAACTAATGGTTTTTGTTATAATTAATTTTTTTCTTGAAATTAATTGTGTTTTATGTGAAAAATTGGATAGAAATCCTTTGGGTGATGTTTTATGGATTTTTGGGAAAAAGAGGGTTTTATGGGGAAATGTTATTCTTGTGGATTTTAAAATGGAGATTTTAAAATTGGATGCTAAGGTTGATTTGTGAAAATGATTGGTGGATATTTTTTTCAATAAAATGGTTGTTTTATTGAAATTTTGTTTGGAATGGAAAATGGATTTCAATAAATGGGTGGTTTATTGAATTCGATTGATATGCAATGGAATTTGTTGATTGCATGTGGTTGTGACCTTGGTGGGTTATATGCCTGGAATTGGATTGTTTTGAATGTTGTGTGGAATTATTGAGAAGTACCACTATAAAAATGGTATGGATAGTGGATAGAATGTCCACCATCATGGAAAATTGGATAGGAAGTTCCGCTTGGTTTGAATTTGTGAACAGGTTGGATGGATGCTCTACCGTTTGGTTGTTATGGTTGTTTAGTTGTGCATTTCTTTGAAAGATGGAATTATTGTGATAATGTGTAGATATTGGAATGGTTTGTGGCCTGTTTTTTTGGCTTTCCCTTGGTGGTTTGGTTTTGGTGAAATGGCTTGGTAAGGGTGTGGTTGGCTTATGGTAATGGTAACACTTTTGATTATTTTATATAAAATGTTTTATATAAATATGCTAACGGTTTTATCCTAGTTGCGGGTGTATGAAAGTCGGTTTGGGAAAACCTACTGAGTTTTAGTAATCACCCTCTACTTTGGCAATTTTGAGTCTTTATAGATGTTGTGTACCATGACGTGGGCAAAGCTAAGGCATATCCCTCCTTTAGTGGTGCATTGTGATTTCTTGGTGAAGCTTGGAGCTTGGAGCTTGGTGTGGAGCTGTGGTGGTGTCATGCCTCGTAGGGTTTGTTTTTTGGTTTCTGCTTGTACTCTGATGTGGTGTTGGAATGTTTGTTTGTCTTGGTATTGGTTTTTATTATGGTACAACTTGGATGTCTTTTGGGAATGCATGTGTGATTGTTTTATTGACATGCATCATATAGTGGTGGATAGTGGATTTTTTGGTTGGTTTTGTCCTAAGGGAAAATCGTTACCCAAATTGTTCTTGGAGCCCTCAAATTTTATATCCAGCCTTTGGTGCCTTAGTAACTTCACTTAAGGCCAAGTAACCCTCACCACCTCCTCAAGCCAATGAGGTAGGGGAAGGGTTTTACAAGTGGTATCAGTTTGTTCGGTCTTTTGGTGTTGACATTTGTTGTGGTATATTCCTTGATTCGTGATGGTAGCAAGGAGTAGGAATGTCAGAACATGCAATGTATATCATAAAAGGACGTAGGTAACCCTTTTATGCTGAAATTCAAGTTACCAAGGATTTGGGTACATATGTGTATTGGAGACACTTATAGGAATTGGAAATCTCATTGTCATGGGTGTAGCAAATGAGATGTGTGTGGAATATAAGCTAGAAACGACTTCCCTATAGGATGAATACTTCATTGGGGTATAATGATTTATGGGGTGATACGAATGTGTGAAATTGTAATGTGAAAAAAAAATTACTTTGATAATGGTTTGGTTTTCAAAATGGTGAAACATGGAAAATGTGAATTTGTGAAAATCCTTGTTGTGATAGTGTAGTGTAATGTGATTTGAAATGGGATTTCGTGATGTCTACGGAAGTGAGGCTCGTGGTTTTTTGTTTTCTGTTTATAGAAATGGCACCGGGTATGCGACGTAGAGACCAACTGGAGGAGGCTATGGAGAATGTGGTAGCACCTGAACCTCAGGTGAACCAGTAGGTAGTGCAAATTATAGTGAAAGCATTCCAAGCTATGGAAAGTGGAAGTAAAATGGATGAACCATGGTATGTGGATCATGCGGTTCAGTGTCAAAAGAAAAATCCACCCATCTTTAGGGGTGATTCAAAGATGGAGAGGGTAGAATCATGGTTAAAATGAATTAACAAGATCTTCAAGTTATTGGGAATGCTGCTAGAGTTGAAAGTTATGTTTTCCATGTATATGTTGGAAGATCTTTCCCTTTAGTGGGGGGAGATGGTAGTCCAAGAGAGGAAGGACCATTGTATGATGTGGGAAGCCTTTGAGGAATTGTTTTAAAAAAATTCTACCCAAATATGTACAGAATTCATCATTCGACTGATTTCACCAGTTTGGAGCGAGAGCTTATGTCTGTGACGAAGTATGTAGCTATGTTTATAAACATAGTGCGGGTTGCACCAGAGGTGGTTGGTAGGAGTTCATTGAAGCAAAGGATATTTGAAGTGGGGTTAAGGAAAGAAATATGTTCAAATATAGAGGTTCTGTGTATAGATGATTACACTGAGATGGTGAATAGAGACTCGGTGGTTGAGTGAGATTTGTTGGGCGCTCCGGGTGGAGGAAGAATCGTGGTACCAATGGGGAATAGTGGGAACTCTAATTATGGGTTCAGGTGAATGAGGGACACTTATTCCGAGGGTAAGAATATGGAATATAATCTGACATAAGGATCGGTAAATCTTTCTCCGAATCCCTAGAGCAAACTGTGATGTTTTCAGTATGGTTCTACGAGCCACATTAAGAAGGATTGTACGACACAACATTGAGCATGTCATAATTGTAAGAAGGTGGTGCATTTGTAGCATTATTGTCAGAATGCTCCAAGGTCAGGTATGCGTGACACTACTCAGGGATCATAGATGTTGTATGCTTCGATGGGACGGGGACAGCAGCACACCCCCCCTGTCAGTAGAGTAAAGTGGGTCATGGTGATTCTCGGAATACCACGACGCCTCAGAAAAGCCATAATGAGCAAAGTGTGGTGAAAAGGAATTGTTAGGAGCTGATAAGGTTGTGGTGGATGATCAGTCGGGACCATCCACAGTGCGAGGTACTATTCTATTAAATTCTACCTTGATGCAAGTTCTGTTTGATATAGGTGCCTCACAGAATTTTATTGTTCCACGTATGGTTGATTCCGTCAGTTTTAATACTTCAATCTCTTGGGGGTCGAAGAGTGTGTCGAGCCTTCTTGTGTAGAGAATGTTGTATCGTTGTGGGAGAGGTTGAGCTAATGTGGAATTTCTCAATTCTTGAGATGGATGGGTATGATGTAATCCTAGGAATGGATTGGCTGGTGTCTTTTAAGCCCCACATAGGCTGCGATGCATGTACAGTAGCTTTTATGACACATGATGGCATTGGACATCTCTTTAGAGGAGTGAGGCATGAAAGGCATGGTGAAACGGGTTTGTTGGAACCATAAGTGGTAATTTTATCATACCAGTTAGAGGTGTTGTTGTTATAATTAGTATACAGTGTTGAGAAGAGTGTTATTCCAGCATTGGTGGATCAAATCATGGATGTTTCTTCTGAGGAATTCTCTAGGTTACCTCTCGTTAGAGAAGTGGAGTTTATGTTTGATCTCCTTTCAGGGACCAGGCATGTCTCACATCCGTCTTACAGGATGGCACAAACTATATTATGGGAATTTAATGTTTAGTTGGATTAGTTAAAAAATAAAGGGTTCATCCAGACTCGCACGTCTCTGTGGGAAGCGCTAGTGTTTTTGTGAAAAAGGTGGATGAAACTTTGACACTTTGTGCCGATTATCTTAGACTTAACCAATTTACAATAAAGAATAAATATCCACTTCCACGAATTGCTGATTTTTCCTTCCAGTTGACGGGATCCCATTGGTTCTCTATGATCGAACTGAGGTTGGGATATCACCAATTACGGGTGAGGAAGGAAAATATTCCTAAAACAACTTTCAGAAGTAGATATGGCCATTATGAATATGTGTTTATGGACATTGGTCTAATGAATGCACCAGAGGTGTTTTTGGCATTGATTAATAGGACATTTTAGAGATATCGAGATTCATTTGTTGTGGTGTTTGTAGAGGATATTTTAGTGTATTAAAAGACAGGAGTGGATCATGAGAAACACTTGGTGACAGTGTTGGGGATCATGATGGACTAGTGGTTGTATGCCAAATTTTCAAAGTTTGACTTTTGGATGTAGGATGTTCATTTTCCTTTTCATGTGATTTTTTATAGAGGTGTTTTAGTGGATAATGTAAAGATAGAGGTTGTTATCTTGTGGCTACCTCCAAATAATGTGTTTGAGCTACGGAGTTTTCTTGGTCTAGTTGTGTATTATCAGCATTTTGTTCATCATTTTTCATGTTTGGATATTCCAATGATAGATTGACATGAAATAATGTTCTATTCTAGTGGAATGAACAGTTTCAGTTGTGTTTTGAAGAGCTAAAGGGTTGCTTTACATCAACACCAATCTTGGTTTTTCCTGAACCAGGAAAAGGGTAGGTGATGTATTGTGATGCATCAGGATCAAGGTTGGGGTGCGTTCTCATGAAATGAAATCATGTGGTTGCATATAGCTCACGGTAGTTGGAAGTTCATGTGAAGAACTACCAAACTCAATAATTGGAGTTGGCAGCAGTGGTCCATGATTTGAAAGTGTGGCGTCATTATCTCTTCGGTGAGAAATTCACGGTATGTACAGATCATAAGAGCATGAAGCACATTTTATCAAAAATGGATTTGAACTTCAATAAAAGGCGATGGATGGAATATCAACTGATATTTTATGTTGACTTAATGTACACACCAGGTAAGGGAAATTTAGTAGTGGATGCATTAAGTAGAAAATCATATGCTCATGAGGTAAAACCGAAATCCGACCAGTGGCAGTCGATGTCAGTTATAGCTGATATGCAGTTGGAATATGAGGAAAAGGGCGATATAGCGGCCTTTTTTCTGGGTTTTTATTCATAACATGGTTGGCCTGGTTGGAAATGCACAATTATTTGATTCTGATTGTGTGACCATGGGGGTGATACACAATATTGGGGAGACCATTGAGCGATGGAAATTGAATGGATATTCAGTTCTGTGTTTTTAGAATCGGATGGTTATACAAGTTGCTTTTCAGAAGGAAATTCTCAAGTCATATCATCATTCGAGGTGGGTAGTTCATCCTAGAATTTAGAAAATGTATAAAGTGTTCAAAGCGCAGTTCTGGTGGGCTAGCATGAAAAGAATAGTGGTTGAGTTTGTTTTGAGATACATGACTTGTCAGCACGTCAAGGTAGAGTATCAGAGGCTAGTGTGAATGTTGCAGTCTTTACCAATCCCTACTTGGATGTGGGAGAGGATAGTAATGGATTTGGTCACACGTCTCCCAAGAAGGGTCAAAAATCACGATGCCATTTGGGAGATAGTAGATCGGCTAACTAATTTGGCCCATTTCATTATGATTCGTGAATATCATACGGTGGAGGATCTATCCAAAATCTATATCTAGGAGGTGGAAAAGAGGAATGTGTTCCAGTTTTTATTGTATTAGATAGAGATATGTGGTTTACATCTCATTTCTGGAAATCCTTACTACTAGCCCTTGAGGCACAGTTGGGTATGAGCACGACGTATCATCCTCAGACGGATGGTCAATCCGAGAGGACGATATAAACTCTTAAGGATATGTTGCAGGCTTGTGTCATGGATTTTGGCGGCTTGTGGGAGGAGAACTTATCGTTGGATGAGTTATCATAGAATAACAGTTATCAGGCATCCATACAGATGGATCCGTTTGAAGCATTGTATGGGAGTCCATGTCTTTCTCGACTATGTTGGGTGGAAATAGGTGAGTACTCGATGGTTGTACTGAGCCTTGTCCAAGAGAATATGGAGAAGATCAAGATGATTAGGAAGAGTGGTTGAGTTTGTTTTGAGATACTTGACTTGTCAGCAGGTCAAGGAAGAGTATCAGAGGCTAGTGGGAATGTTGCAGTATTTACCAATCCCTACTTGGAAGTGGGAGAAGATAGTAATGGATTTTGTCACATGTCTCCGAAGAAGGGTCAAAAAGAACGATGCCATTTGTGAGATAGTGGATCGGCTAACGAATTTGGCCCATTTCATTCTGATTTGTGAATATCATACGGTGGAGGATCTATCCAAAATCTATATCTAGGAGGTGGTAAAAAGGCATGGTGTTCTAGTTTTTATTGTATTAGACAGATATCTGTGGTTTACATCTCGTTTCTGGAAATCCTTACTACAAGCCCTTGAGACACAGTTGGCTATGAGCACGACGTATCATCCTCAGACAGATGGTCAATCCAAGAGGACGACATAAACTCTTAAGGATATGTTGCGGGCTTGTGTCATGGATTTTGGAGGCTCGTGGGAGGAGCACTTTTCGTTTGTTGAGTTATCATATAATAACAGTTATCAGGCATCCATACAGATGGATCTGTTTGAAGCATTGTATGGGAGTCCATGTCATTCTCCACTATGTTGGGTGGAAATAGGTGAGTCCTTGATGGTTGGACCGAGCCTTGTCCAAGAGACTATGGAGAAGATCAAGATGATCATGAAGAGAATGGAGACAACTCAATGTCATCATAAATCAAATGTGGATCATCGTCGATGGTTGTTGTCATTCGAGGTGAGTGATCATGTTTTCTTGAGGATCTCTCCTAGGCTGGGACATCGTTGGTTTGGGAAGCATGGAAGGTTATCTCTAAGGTATATTGGACCTTTTGAGATTCTCGATCGGGTTGGTGAGGTGGCTTATCGTTTTGTTTTGGCACCTAGGTTTAGTGCAGTGCACAATGTGTTTCATGTGTCACAATTTAAAAAGTATTAGCCGGATCGTGACCATGTGATTTGATGGGATCATGTTGATCTATAACTGGATGCTTCATTGGTGCATGTCCTAGTCCGGTATGTGGATAGGCAAGAGAATGTCCTAAATGGTACAATCATTGGTTTAGTTCATATTTTGTGGCCACATGATCATATTCAAGAGGAGACATTGGAGCAGGAGAAAGAGATGGTAAAGTAGTGGCCCGAGCTCTTTTGGCAAAGGGCGGGTTCACTACTTTCCAAGGACAAAACTTCCAATGGTGGGGAGAATGTAGCACCATCAGTTTGAGGTACATAGCCTTTTTTATGATTTGTTATGTGTTTACAGTGCATTGGATGAGTTTGGAAGAGGTTTGGAGAGTTTGGATCGGTTTTGTATGAGTTTTGGAGGGTTTTCATAGGGAGCACGGTTTGATAACGGTTAGTGGAAACCGTGTGTATTCCCCTGGAAACCATTCAAGGGGAGAGAGTAGGCTTCGTATGGCTTGTGCAAGATTTTCCAAACCATGTGAGGAAACCATGCATACCCTTTCTCTCGAAACAGTAGTGTGCACACGGTTAGTGCACGGTTTGACAAACCGTGCGAGCTAACCGTGAGACCACATAATATAGGGTTTTAAAACCCAAGATCAATTGGGATTGCCTCATTCTGCCCCATATTTTCACCCACTCAAGCCTCACTCAGGATTTTAAGTTTTCAAGGGTTATAGGGGCTCTCCCACGCGATTTGGAAGCGATTCGAAGGGGTTTCAAGGTAGTTTCTCCCAGGTAAGTCTATCATCATTGTTTCCTTGTGTTTTCCTCTAGATCTACATCCCTATCTTTCTTAGTTTTATTGATATACACTTATTGTGTGTAGATCTAGGGTTTTGGTTACCATTGATGTTTTTTAAGGCTTGTGGATGTTGTGGAAGGGGATCTAGAGAGGTTTTGGTGGTGCTTTCATCGGATTAGAGGTGAGGTTACTCGTGGGTTGATTTCTTGGGAACCCTAAAGGTAGGTGGCTTCTCTCTCGACTCCACTTGGTTAGAACTAATGGTTTTTGTTACAATTAATTTCAAGTTCTTGAAATTTATTGTCTTTTGATGTGACAAATTGGTCAGAAATCCCTTGGGTGATTTTTTGGGGATTTTTTGGAAAAAAGTTTGTTTTATTGTGAAATGCTATTATTATAGATTTTACAATGGGATGCTACGGTTGATTTGTGAAAATGATTGATGGAAATTGTGTGCAATAATTTTTTTTATTGAAATGTTGTTTGGTATGGAAAATGGATTTCAATAAATGGGTGATTTATTGATGTGGATTGATATGTAATAGAATTGGTTGATTGCTTGTGGTTGTAACTTTGGTGGGTTATATGCTTCGAATTGGCTTCTTTTGAATGTTGTGTGGATGTGGGGAGAAGTACCACTATAAAAAGGGGATTGATAGTGGACGAAAGGTCCACCATCAAGGATATGTGGGCGGGAAGTGCCTCTTGGTGTGAATGGGTGAACGGGTTGGACGAAAGCTCCACCATTTAGTTATTATGGTTATTTTGTTGTGTATTTCTTTGCAAGATGGAATTTTTGTGCTAATGTATAAATGTTGGTATGGTTTTTGGCTTGTATGTTTGTATTTCCCTTGGTGGTTTGGTTTGGGGGAAATAGATTGGTAAGTGTGTGGTTGGATTATGGTAATGGTAGCACTAATTATTATTTTATATAAACTATTTTATATAAATGTTCTAACGGGTTTATCCTAATAGCGTGTGTAGGGAAGTCATTTGGGGAAAACCTACTGAGTTTTAGTACTCACCCCGTGCATTGGCATATTGGTGTCTTTGCAGATGTTGTGTATCGTGATGTTGGAAAAGGTAAGGCATATCCCTCCTTTAGTGGTGCATTGTGATGTCTTAGTGAAGCTTGTATCTTGGATCTTGATGTGGAGATGTGGTGGTGTCATGGCTCGTAGTGTTAAATGTTTGGTTTTCGCTTGTACTCGGATGTGGTGTAGACATGTTTGGTTGTATTGGATTTGGGATGTATTATGGTACAACTTGGTTGTATTTTAGGAATGCATGTTTGAATTTTTTATTGACATGCATCATATAGTCGTGGTTAGTGGATTGCTTGGTTGTTTTTTTCATAAGGGAAAATCGTTCTGCAAATTTTTCTCGGAGCCCTCGGCATTTATTCCCAGCTATTAGGGCCTTGGGAACATCACTTAAGGCCAAGTAACCCTCACCACCTCCTCAAACCAATTTTGTAGGGGTGGGGTGTTACACATGTTTTCATTTTCCGAATCAGGTGATCATAAGATAAATACAATAAATCATCAACAAAGAGTCAATTATTGGTGGGAAGTCATGAATACATATCGAATGGAACCTGCTAGGATTAAAATATTCAGATAAATATGTTCATGTTTGTGTGATATTAAGAAAGGGATAGGTAAAGTTGTTTATTCTCATAAAATTTAATCAATGAATAATCATGAATATCACAAATGAATGGAAACCAAATAGTAATACAGAGCATTTAAAAATTCATCCATTAAAAATGTGAAAAAAGTGGGATGAATCTCTATATTTTGGAGTCTCTCTGAAATAAAAATAGAATTGCATTTCTAGGGTCGAATTAAGATAAATTTCATTTAGCTGCATCGAAATGGTCTGAAATGGCCTAATAGGAAACATTAATGAAATTATAAAGGGCCTCCCTCCCTACAATATTTTTTTTCATCTCTTGAAAAAAAATATCTCGACCAAATTGGTAAAATCCTCAAATATCATTCAGGTAGTTTCCATGGAAGATGAAAATGATTAAAGATCATACCTCAGATGAATTATAATTTCATCTCACCACTATATCTGCACAGTCCAAACACCATCTAGGTTGGAAATATGAATATTGTAACAACCATAACGTTTTGAATGAAGTTTTTCCACAAAACGGGAGTTATATTATTTTTTACTCAACAAAACTATATCCCTCTATTAAAAAAGTGTTCGAGACTGTTGGGTTCAACCGTTATATGAAAATTGGTTAATTATGACTGTTGGTAAACATGAAAATTGGAAACTATAATCTTAACGTTATGGTTTGTGATTATAAATAGAAATGATAATGGTTAATATAGAAAGACGTGTTTATGGCCTCATATTGTAGACTTGGTCCACTAAAATCCCATTTTTTGGTGTGTGGGAGAGAGGTGGTATCACTAGGCTTTGCCCTGGACCATGCTAAAGCTGGGCTTCAACAAGTTAATATTAAACAGACCGCCTACAATATAAGATCAAGCTAATAGAGAGTACCACTTGGGAAATGTTATCCGAGCCACCCGAAAAGTCTATCCCCATTGAACACCATACTTGTAGATCATATGAGGGTGTAATAAGGGGTTACATGACTAGGTATTAGTTACATGTTGTGTAATTTATTTGTACAGATAAAATTCATATTTCCATCATTATCATTTTGTGATTAGTTTTCCTTTATATTATAATGAATTAGATAAAATTATTTTTTGGAAAGGAATGGTACATTAAACAAATATATAAATTATTATATTTAACAAAGATATTGTTGGTAATTTTTTTATAATTAAAAATTTTCATAAATACACTCCTTTTCATTATAAATGATGATAAATGATTAAGTAATCAGTTTGATAAGAATTATATTTTTATTCAAAAAAATAGAAATTGTATTTTTTTAATATAAAATAATTAATTAAATTTGATGTCTTTTTGGAATAAGATTTATTTTATTAAAATATTATTATTAAATAATTTTTAATAAATAACGAAGATCATATACTATTTATGATGTCAAATGTGATTTTTTGTTATGGTCTGTAAACTATTTTCTTCAAAACAGGTCAAATTTCAATAAAGGTCTTTTTTCCTTTTAAATGTTTGAATTAAAATACTTAAAAAATAATTTATAAAAAATATTTAAATTTTTTAATCAGAATGATGAAATTATCCAAAGTTGAATTTTTCATAATTTTCCAAGGATGTCAATTTTTTGGGTAAAAAAATAAATACAATATAAATATATATTGTGTTTTATGAAATCATAATGACCCAAATGTTGATATAATAAAAATTTTAAACATATTTCGTAGGCCATATATGTTTTACCTTTAGAAAATGTGCTTTTAGGTTTTGATGATTATTTTTATAATTCCTTAGTGGACCCTCCAAGTGTTATAAAATATTTACTGATTTTAAAATAATTTCCATGAATGTGTAACTCACATCCATATAAACAAGTGAAATATTCTATTATATGCATCCCTTAACGTTATAAAAAATTTAAGACACTCTCCTTTGGAAGAAACTGTGGGAAAAATCATGAGAGGTTTTCAATTTTTCAATATTTTATGTCATAGTGTCCAAAACCTAAATAATAAATAATTCGCTATCCTTTCCCATATTAACACACCCAATATCTCATTAAACTTCCCTAAAACACCATTAATCTCATTCATACTATTCTCTCAAATCTCAAGAGTCCTCTTAATGTTCCATAAATCTCCCAATAAGCCTCTCCCAATCCTTTGGTAACACACATCCACGTAAGGGATCTTCCACTCACTTTTTTCATCAAGTAATCTTTTATATATATATATTTTAATTCAATGTTAATATGATTTGAAAATGTTCATAAATACCCCCCTTACTGTCCATTTGATCTAAAAATAATGATATCTTTCTTTCATTCTCATTAACCCCCACTATGATTCATTTAGTTCACCTGTAACTTTACAGATATTCCGTAAGGAATTTCAAATTCTCTATTCATTTCATGTTCTCTTTTAAGTGGAATATATTTAAAATTTCCATAACATATTCTTATCTGCATTTTATTCATTCTATATATTGTATTTTGTGTCATTTATTAGTGGGATAACCTTGTAACCTTCTTTATAATGTTTTCTATAAACCGTGATTCATTGTCATTATGCGGTAGAATTTTCGTCTCAAAATCTATCACTTTTTAACATGAAATTATCTCATTTTAATTATTTGAATACCAACACCACTTTCATTTTTAGATATATTAATCAATAATATATAATTATCTATTTGGTCCATTAATTCACTTACATTAAACCCTCATTCACTTTCTATGGGTTATAAGTAACATAATGATCATTTTTATGAAAATTTTAAAATGCCATTATTCTGATATGAAACACATTTCATTTATTCTATATGGGTTATTTAGAGAATTTTTTATTATGATATATTGGGATCACAAGAATATAATTACACATTATGGGTGATCCCTGATAGCTCCCCAATTCATTGGGTAATGAATTTAATATTTCTTGATGAAATGTTTTATGATACCATGGTGAATAACCATGGTAATTTTTATTACACATTGGGGATGGAACATGGTGATATGATCATTAATGTCTAAGTAAAATGTTGTTGGAACATTCTCATGGAATGATTCAGGTAATTTTATTTATGATATTCTACTATATCATTCTATTAAGATATTTTTAATGAACTTACTGATCCCTCACATGTTCAAATGAAAACTGTTTCTCTTATTTTCCCTTATTGGGATTTTTGATCACCCCTATGATTGATGTATGTCCCCAGGTTCGGATTTGGAAATATTTAAAATAGGATGAAAAAATTAAGAATCTATTCATGTGGTTTAAAATAATTTTTTATTTTTTCTTGTAATTTGTACCTGATTAAAAAAATACTGAGCATTATCGATCTTATGTTTGTAAAATGTAAGGATATGTTATGAAATAAATACGTGGGATGCTATAGTTGGTATCAAAGAATAGTTTAGTCTTTTTTGGAAATTGTGATATTAAATCCTTAAGAATAACCCTATGGAAAAGTTTAATTATAGGTAAACATCCTGATATTTTGGTGAAATATTAATAATGTGATTTCTGAACAAATAAATCCATCAAAGGATACAAACAAGTAGAGATATCTCTAGAACCTATGTATCTAGGGGTATAACCTAAAAATACCACTTTGATATAGACATGAATGGGAACTGGTGCATGACTAAGGACCTTGCCACACTCTTGGTTTGACACTCCCAG
This sequence comes from Viscum album, assembly GCA_963277665.1. Classification (NCBI taxonomy): domain Eukaryota; kingdom Viridiplantae; phylum Streptophyta; class Magnoliopsida; order Santalales; family Viscaceae; genus Viscum; species Viscum album. The sequence continues at coordinate 335,558 of CAUJRU010000606.1, forward strand.
GGGATATGTTTGGTTAATCATAATATTTTTATGAACCATTATGAAGGATTTATAAAAAATAAAACCATTGATAATGAATAATGTGTGTAAGAATGATGTTTTATGAAATAAAATCCCCTAGAGTTATATGTTTTTTAAATAAAAATCCCACTTTTTTACCCCATTTTATAAAATTGTGGGAGATAGGAGGAACCATGTAAATGGCGACCACAACAAACTATGTGCTAATAGACCTCTAATGGAATCTAGAATAGAAACATTCATGAGAATGATGAATCAAATAACTCAGTTTATAGGAAATAACATGAATCAAGATGAGGGGACAATTTCACTAATAAGGGAACAAAATTCCATTAAATAATTTATGCACCAGTGACCACCAATGTTCAGTGGATCTACCAACCCCTTAATTACTTAATAGTAGATAACCGCTATCGAAAATGTTTTTTTCCCAGTAGCTCAGAACAAGAAAAAATACCTTTGGTTCTTTATCTCTTAGTGGGAGGAGCTGATATGCGGTGGACACAGATTAAAAAAATTAATCCAATGGAGGATATTGAAGATACGGAGTGGGAAGAGTTCAGAGGGCTCTTCTTTAATATGTATTCCCCTCATTAAATTAAAATTAAAATAGAGAAGGAGTTTCTTGAGCTGATGTAACAGGATAATGAATCCATTGGACACTATGAGATGAACTTCACGAGGCTTTCCCAATACAAATCATGATTTGTCATGGAACATAATGATATAGTTGACATAGTCTTTGATCGATTCAAAACTAATCTACGAAAGAATTTAGCCGGATGAGACTATGATATCTATGAGGAGATCACGCGGAGTTCCATGAATGTTGATTTGGAATTTAGTGATACGTAGTGGTCTCCCAAATACAATTATAAGTAGAGATCTGTGGAGCCAAACATGGTGATGAATTTTGATCATGGAAGAGGAGGAATTAAATTACAACATACCATATTCAATAAATGTGGGAAGAATAATTCATGTATCTTCTTACTTGGGAGAGGTAAATGTTACATGTTTGGAAGAGATGACCATATTTCTCAGAATTATCATAGTGAGGTGATGCCTCAACATACAAAAACTAATGAAAAAGGGAATATGGTGAAAGCCCTACCTAATTTACAGTGTTTCATGTCTAGAAAACATGGGAACCTCACTATTCAGTGCCCCAATCCATGGTCAGTGGAGGGGAATCACCATCAGCCTCAGCATAGTCCAAGGGTGAATGGCCATTCTTTTTCTATAACTATGAGTGAAGCCCAAGTCCCAAATGATATGGTGGAAGTTACAGTTATTGGTTTCTCAAATATATCATTTACTCTGTTTTATTCCATTTCTATTCATTCCTTTATATCTTCTATGTTTGAAAAGAATATAGAATCTATCCCTAAACTACTAAAAGTAGAGTTATTAGTAAAGAGTCCTGGAGGGATTATCCAAGCATCAATAATGTTTACACACTCCATTATTTACATTAGGTAGAACAATATTATCAAAAATATATTAGTCATTCCCATCTTGTAAAATGAGATAATACTAGGGATGGAAGGACTCTCAACGTATAATTCTATGATCAACTATAAATGCCTGTAAATAATTGTTTTCATGAGTATATGACCTACAGTTATCTTCAAATGATAGATATATTAGCCTGATCATTATTTAGAAGAACCTCCCATAGACATATTTATGGATTTGATCGATGAATAAGAAGAGGAAAATGAGAGTATACTAATATAGAATGTTCCCATCATTCAAAAATACATTTATGTATTTCATGAAGAGTTACCTAAACCTCCCCTAGAAAGTGAGGTAGAGTTCTATGTTGAACTCATGCCTAGATATCATCTGATGTCATGCACCCCATATTGATTGGATAATGTGGAGCTCTATGAATTGAATAAGAAACTCCATGATCATTTGGAGAAGGGTTTTATTATACTATGTGTGTATCCTTTGGAAGCACTTGTTCTATTTTTGATGAATATGGATGGATCAATGAACCTACTCATTGATTATAGAGATCATAATGGAATCATGGTGAAGAAAAAATACCATATTCCTAGAATTGATGAATTATTTTACCAGATTCATGGGGCTCAATTCTTATCCAAGATTGATATTTGATATGGTTATCATCAATTGAGCATAAAGAAATAAGACATTCCAAGGACCACCTTCCAAAAATGATACAGTCATTATGTGTTTGTTGTTATTCCCTTCGGCAAGACTAATGATCCTGCTATATTTATGGATTTGATGAATATAGTCATTAAGGACCACCATGATAAATTTGTAGAAATTTTTATTGACGATAATCTCATATATTTCAAAAGTTGGGGGGAACATGGGGATCATATAAGGGTAGTTTTACAGTATAATAAAGAAGGAGATTTTTGGAAAGCTTATCAATTGTGTGTTTTGGTTATAATAAATTTCTTTCATGGGGAACATTGTAACCAATAAAGGAATCTCAGTTGACCCTACAAAGGAAATGGTTGTAGGGACGTAGCCTCATCCTATAGCAGTAACTAAGATTCTTAATTTTTGAGGTTTATTAAGACATTATAGGAGGTTTTTGAAGAACGTTTTTGGACATTCTAATCCACTAACCATGTTATCTTAAATAAGGGTTAAGTTCATCTATAAAAAAGGAGTGTGAGGAATTTTGTCTAGAGTTGAAGAAGATATCGGTTGCTTCACTTGTTTTAACTCTTCCATCAATCAGAGAGGGATTATTTATTTTTAGTGATTCATATGTAAACGAGCATGGGGTCATCCTCCTATAAAATGAAAAGGTGATTGCTTATGCATCTCAACAACTAAATCCACACGAGAATAATTATCCATCACATGATCTAGAACTACATGCAGTTTATTTTTCTCCAAATATATGGAGGCACTATCATTATGGGTAGAAGTGTGATATATACATTGATCATAAATTTTTTAAGTATATTTTAACAAAAACTTAAATGAAAATTATATGGAGGATATAGATGGAAATACTCAAAGACTGTGATTTTTCAATTCAGTAAACACTAGAATAGCAAACAAAGTTGCTGATGCATTGTGTTGGAATGATCCTGTGGGAATAGAAATGATGAGGATCCAAGGAGATCCCTTGATCAAAGATGTTGTGAAACATGACATGTTAATTGAATGGGAGGGGACATCATCAACCCTATCCCTAATAATTTCTCAACAAAAATTACTAGAGAAGATCAAGAATGATCTAAAATAAAATACATTTTTGAAGAAGATGTTTTGAGGCTATGAAAGATGGTGAATTTTCTGTGGTCAATATTGATCAAGAAGGTGTACTTCCATTTCATACATGACAATGTGTTCCATCCATTTTATAAATAAATGATCTGATGGTTGAAGCTCATATATCTAATTTATCTATATATCATGTAAGCACTAAAATGTTTTGGGTCCTTTGTTATCATTATTGGTGGGATAATTTCTCTATAGACTATTTCCATGGTCCCCTAATATGCTTTAATGGGTATAATGTGATATGGTTTATAGTGCACCATCTAACCAAAACTCCCCATTTCATCACCATTAAAGAATATTTCTCCCCTGATCAAAATTACATGATATATGTGAAGAAAGTGGTAGTGATATATGGGGTACCACTATCTATCATAATTAATCATGATCCAAGGTTCACATAAAAGTTATGGAGAAGTTTCCAAACTAAAATGATTACTGAATTGAATTTTAGAATGGCCCATCACCCCTAAACTGATATAAAATATGAAGACCAATTCAAACACTAAAGTACATTATGAGAACATTATCAATGGAATTTAAATGATGATGGAATCAACATCTCCCACTAGTTGAGTTATCTTTCAATTATAACATACATTAGAGCATTAAAATGGATCCCTATAAATCTCAATTTGATATGCGATGTAGAACTCCTACTTGTTGGGATGAAGTAGTTTAGAGAAATGGGTCATTCCATCCCACAACACATTAAGGCTTTTAATAATTGGCAGAGGGGATATGCTGATAATTTTCAAATAGACATGTATTTTGATGTTGGTGATATGGTATTTCATTGAATTTTAATAAGGAATAGAGTCATGCAGTTTGGAATGAAAGGGAATCTCAGCCCTAGGTACATTGTCTCTTAGGAAATCCACGATCAAATAGAAGAAGTGGCCTATCAATATGAACTTCCTACAAATCTAGATTGAATTAATCATGTGATCCCCATATCTTTCTTGAGGAACATCAAACATGACCCTTCATATATACTTAATCACAAGGTGGTGACACTAGAAGATGACCTCTCTTATGAAGAGCAGCCGGTGGAAATCATGGATCTTATAGACATGGTTTTACACAAAAAGACTACCCACCTTGTAAAGGTGTTGTGGAGGAACCAAAATTATGAAGAATCCATGTAGGAACTGTAGGACACTATGAGGTAGAATTTTCCACACCTTTTATCTATTGAAGGTACAAGTTTAGATTTCTAGGATGAGATTATTTAAGGGAGAATAATGTAATGATTATAAATTTTTGAATAATTTTTATTTCTGAAAAACGTTTGTTATATTATTTTGTAGTCAACAAAACTATATCATTTATTAATAATGAGTGTGAGACTATTGGGTTTGACCATTATATGACCATTGGTCAATTATGACCATTGGTAAATATGACCATTGGAAACTATACTCTTAACGTTGAGATTCATGATTATGAAAAGACAAGATAATGTTTCATGCAGAAATATGAGTGGATGACCTCATCCATTAGACATGGGTCGTAAGAAGCCCATTTTTCATAGTGAGGGAGGGATGAGGTTTTTTTGGGACTGTCTTTGTAACAAGCCCAGGTTGAGCTTCAAGACATTATTATTGAACAGAATGTCCTACTAGATAAATTCAACCTAGTAGATATTACCACTCAAGTGATGTTATTTGAGCCACCTCAATATTATATCACCATTAAAAACCATACCCTTAGTATTATGTATTTATTATAAGTAGTTATATTACTAGGTATTATTCACTTCTTATTTAATCCCTTTGTATAAATAAAATTATTATTTCAAACATTTAAATTCCAAGATTAGTTCGCCTTAATAATATAATGAACTAGATTAATTGAATTTTTAGGTAAAAATGGTAATTTTCCAAAATATATAAATTATTATATTAAACTACGGTTTTATTAATAATATTATTATTATTAAATAGTGTTACATATATATTAATTTTAATGATTATTTATGATAAATGATTAAGTAACAAGTTTGGTTATAATTATCTATTTATTTGACAAAAATAGAAATTGAATTTTTTTATCAATTAATGAATTTATTTTGATGAATTTTAGGAATAATTATTATGATAATAAAATACTAGGATCAACTAATTTTTATTAAATATAAATCATCATATAATATTTATGAAGTCAAAATTTATTTTTTAATATCCTTTGAATAATATATTCATCAAATCCCATTAAATTTCAATAAAGGTCTTTTTATTTTAAATAATAAACTTCACATATTTAGATTGTCACACCCAGACCTAACACATCTTGATTATCTTATATATTTTTGATTGTATTTTTAATTTTATTCATATTCATTTTTCATTATTTTTATGTAAATAATTATTATTATTTTTTAAATCAATTGAATTAGATTAAAAAAAATAAACCATAATCTAACCCTCATTCCATCCTATTCATGCATCTCACCCCCCCTTCTTGGACCTGAAGCGCGCTGACCCCCCTCCTGCACTTCTTCTGGCTGAGCTCCCATCTCCACAGAAGCCCCCTCCTCGAGATAACCTCTCTACGACCTCCTCTCCTGGATCCCCCCTCAATCCCACAAGACACATCCCCCCGGACCGAGACCCTGCAACTGTGCGACCTTCCCCCTTTGCCCTCATTTTCTCCGATGAAACAACCAAATCGCCTCCGTTTTTGTGGTCATGCTATCAAGGAGAGATTCCTCTTCTCTTCTCCATCCTATTTGGTTTGATAATGTTCTCCATATCACCCCTCTTATGTTTGGCCGAACACTAGGGTTTCATAGTGGTCAATTTTTTTTGATGTGTTTTTTTGTCTCTTCATTTGATAGGTGGTGCGATTGACATATCCGGACGCATTGGTCCATGTTCCATCAGATGATGCTGAATGTGAAGCAATACAAGTGGTTTTGATATGTTGGTTTCATATCGAGGTAAGTCTTATGTTTATTTCTTGGTTTTGCACCTGCTGAATTATGATCTTTATGTTTATTAAGGTTCGTAGTAATTATCATTTAGTTCGTTGGTCGTTGCATTGGGATTTCAGTCAGTCTCAGTTCATCAGTCACTAATTGAGGTTGATTTTTTTTAAATTGATGATTTTATGTGAAACAATGTTTGTTTAAGTGGAATAGTAAGTCACATCACTGCTTATGATTTTATAAATCATGCATGGTGTTTATTAAATTATGTGTACGATTGAAATTGTATTTTGAAAAGGCTTCGATATGCAGTTGGTTTTTATGAGTTGTTGGGTGCTCTGTGGGTTTATAAGCATTTGGGGGTGTTATTGAAGTTGATTTATAATTTTTTTAATGGTGTTTATATTTTTATAGAAGATGCAAACCATATTTGAAATTTTTTTTAGGCATGATTGATTTTAAAGATAGGAAATGGAGTTGGTTTTTAGGGTAAATCCTTGTTGTGCATTTTAGAAATGTTTTATTTTTTATTTAAATTATTTATTTATTATTGAGTGTGATGTGAATGATACTTTGGGATGTTTTTGATGTTCGCCTGGTTTAAAAAGTGCATTTTTAGTTTGTTTTTGGTATATATCCTTGTGTAGTTTCAAGGAATTGTATTATTATGTTTCTAAATGATATATTAAATTATGGAAGTGATGAAAATCATGATTTGAAATTGACTTTGTGTGCTTTTGTCCTCAAAAGTGGAATGTGATTTTGTTTTTGTGAATAAAGCTTTGTGATGCCTATTGTAATTTCTTTAAAAAATTTGTAAATGGTTTATTTAAATTGCTTAAATGGTGTAAGTCATGTTTTGGCATGGATATGATGTAAAATTAGTTTTAAAGTTATGTTTTGATATAAATTGGGGGGGGGGGGTTGGTATAAATTTTGTGGTGCTAATTTTGAAGTGCTTATAAAATGTTTTTTTGATATATTAAATTGGACATGTAGTGCGTTGGACCTCACTTCGATGGTTTTGGTCCGTCGCTGTCGAGGTATCCTAAAAGTACATGCATAGGGTACAAAATATATATATTTATGCCCACTTTCTACATATTCTCTCATGGTGTGGGGAATATGTGCAATGTATCTAGGGGTATATATATATATATATATATATATATATATATATTCATGTGCGTGTATGCGCAAAGTGTCGGTTCGAGTGGTGATCGACACATAGTGACTTATTGGCAGAAGGTCCCCTATGCCCAGATCTTTAATTAGAATTTCCATAATTGCTTAGTGTTTTATTAAAAGTGCATATTCTTCTTCTACATGAAATATGTATACAATATATATATATATATATATATGGTTTTGGTTCATGAAAATTGATTTCTTTAATGTTTTTAACATAAAGTGAATATTTCCAAAGAGGTGTGGTCTTTTGACCGAATTTGTTGTAAATGTGAAATGACTCATTGTTTTCCAAAGATGATCCTAAATGATCTAAAAATGAATTTTGTGTGAACATGTTTTCTAATGAAAAATCATTCTTGTGGAGTAATGTGGACCATTTGGAACCTTGAAAATGAATAGTGAGAGTAAAAACCCACTCTTAAGGCATGCCCCATTATTTTGGGAACATTATGTGTATGTTAAATGTGTGATTTGTGTTATGTTCATAATGAAGAGGCTTATGCAATGTTAGATGGAAAAAAGTGGCATGTACTTAAGGAGGGAGAATGGTGGTGTTAGGTTGAATGTATTTTGGATAAATGAAATGTTATGTTGACTTATGAGCTTTGATGAAACCTCACCACCCATTGATATAGAGCACATGGGAAACCCAAGGTATCTAGGTAGGTTTACTAGTTCTACCATGCTAGTGATTCTGAGTGGTTCGCCCCGGCTTCACATGGCGATTATGATGCTTACAACACTAACTAAACATTTGTGATGATTGAAGACTACTAGGTTATGGATGTGTTTCCATACTAGTGGCTCATGCATGAGAATAAATATTTTTTATGGATACTATTACACTGAGACGTGAGGTTTTAGGGACCCACACAAGCTAGATGAACCTTAGAGGGTTTTGACCATGGTGCTCACATATGACTTGGTGCTTGGGGAGTGATTTTCGTTACAATTGTTTTGTTCATGTTTCCTACTTTTTTGAAAACAATACCTGAACTTATATTGTTTTCCATTCATTTTTAACATTACTTCATGCTTTGAATCCACATTTAAAATATTTTGTAAGTGAAAATTTTTCCCTTAAATGTGAAACTTGTTACTTGAATTTTTAATAAAACAGATAGCATTATTTTAATAGGTCTTATTTTTAAACAAGCGTGATTGGTTTTTTAATATAAGGGAATGGGGCGTTGTTTATTCTTGGAATTCCTATTGAGCATCTTAGTGCTCATGCCTACTTTACTTTTCAGTTATAGTTTTTAGTTTTAGATCGCTCGAGCATGGTTTTATGTTTGTTGGTGACCCATGGGGTTTGTTGGAGGTATGTCTAACTGGTTACCTTTATTTCATTTTCCATTATTAGAGTTTACCCATTTGTTCGGTTTATTTGTATTTATATATATTTTATTTTATGTGAAAAATAGTCCCCAGCTTCTTTTTTTGTTGCCCAACACTAGTTACGAGCCCTTGGGGAATGGTAACACCCTTCAGGCCATGCTATAGACTGACTCGGGTGATTGGTTCAAGGTTGGCCCGTGTTGGTTCATGACAAAATAGTATTAGAGGAGTTTTGGCCCATTTCCTTTGGGGGTATCTGATAGTTTCGAGTTAGGATTGTTATAATACATGTGGTTATTTGAGGGTTGGTTCCAGATCACCACCTATTAGGAATGACCCTTGAATTTCTAGGGTGGTCTGAGATGGTCTTGCCTCAATGTCCTGGTCTGGATCTCGGTTGTTTTTTGGGACCTTAGTCCTATTTCTATGATTCTAGTTAGTTTTGATTTTTGGTAGTCATTCTGGTGGGGTTCATGGATTTTGTTCAAGGCCTAGAAAGCCATGTGCATACCGTGCAATTGCCTTTGATGACTCCCCATGTTCTCACCCAGTTGGTGCATGGTCGGCCAAACCATTTGACAAAACTGTGTGTAGCAGTTGTATATTTTAGAATTGGGAATTTTGATTCTTTGAGTGAATTCATTTTTTGGGATGTTCATTGTGTGAGTTTTAGATAGTTTTGTAGTGTTTTTATCAGGTTTTAAAATTGATTATTCTCCCTTTGAAATTGGATCTCCAAAATGAAAATCTTGGTTTGTTTAAAAAATGCAATGAGTTATTTTAGGGAAGAAAATTGTTTTAGAAAATTCTATGAGATCATGGAATGTTTTGCGAAAAGTGAAATTGAAAACGTTTTGGAAATAGTTTGGGGGATTTTTGGATGTTATTGTGGAATTTTAACTGGGAAGCTTTTGAAAATGGCCATTATTGGATGTTGGGTTTGGGCTTGTTTGATTTAGTTGATTCGGTATTATTTTGGTTGATATTTGATTTGGTTGTGGTTTGGTTTTGTGATGTATTATACTATGGGATGAGGCTTGTTTTCGAGCTGGTGTTTCAAGGATGAAATGATGTTATGAATTTGAGTTAATGATTTATGGTTAAACGGGGAGCCTTGTTCGTGCTTCTTGGTTAAATTATGATACCCAGAAATGTAAAAAGGCCCCTGATGGGTCATTTTCAGTTGTTATTTTTACCCAGACTCTGAGTGGAGTGTTAGGGTTATTTTCCTTTCCCTGTTCCTTGTTTTCTCTTTGGTGGATGAGGTTCGATAGTGGTTCCCGCATTACCTATGGATGTTGAGTGTTTCTTATGGCCTTTTGAAACTCCCAATGTTGTGAAGGGAATGTTTTTCATGTTTTGATTGAAAGTTCATGTCATAGTTAGTGAAGGGTGATTGTTTTCTTCTCCTTCCATGATTCGGTCACAGACTTGGACAATTGACAATCTTTTTTTTCAAGGTGATATTGAAGGATTCCACATCCAGTACAGAGAGTAAACTGGAAGAATATGTTCTTGGCAAGGGTCTTTCATCAGTTCTTTTTTCTCATTCCTAATACCACACAATCATTTTTTTCAATGTGGTCGATTTGTGCACTCAAATCCATTAATAGTAATCTTCTGAAGGATTTTCAATGGTGTGGCTGTTTGGGTCACTTGAGGAAGTCAGTTAGTGGTCTTTCCATAATATAAATCTTCTGTTGTAGGTTTCTAGTTCATGACTGTGGTGAATCCGATGCTTCAATAAATCAGATCACAAACCATAGGTCTTAGAGTGAATATTTTCACGCATTCAGGCAGTTTCAAGGTGCAAGGGATGTGCATCCAACCTGTCTTCTATTGTCTAGGAAGAGACCAGTTATGTTTCCTCTTCATGTGTTTGTATATTTGGGAGGGGAGATTGTTTTTGAGGTCTTTGTTTCATCTCCACCATGTTTTCGTAGTTTCTTCTCATGGGGTATGAATTCTGTATTTGCTAGTCTCCCATTTAGCGGCTTTGGGCAATGGGTGTTGCCAGTTGTGGATGATGGTGTCCTGGGGAAGTGGGGAGTTCAAAGTTGGTTCTCATGTCGGGTTCCTCATATTCGGACTCCCCACTATTGTGTAGGAAGCCTCCCCGTGCTTATGGGTGCATAATGAGGAATTCAATATGTATTGTTGAAACTAAATTGAGAGCTCCTATGTAGGGTATTTTGTACTACTCTGTTTCCAACATGTTGGAGAGACCAAATATATGTCTCACCATTGTATTCCCTCAAGCTGGTCTGGTGAGACTCAGAATGATGAGGTGTAACACCAGCATTAGTGTTCTTTATTGGTTTTCAGCTTTGTAATAATTTTGGAATGTCAATTTTTGGATAGAGTCCTCATATGGCGGGGAGACCAACATATGATGATTTCGTGTAGAACATAATATTCCTGGTGTTCTTATTGGGGAAACTTTTTTCCCCTACACCGCCTGACCCCAATCGATGTAGATGATTATCACGGACGATGGGTTGTATTGAAAATGTTTATCATAGATCTCATGTGGGCTCTAAAATTTTAGGGTCAAGGTGTTCCAGGTTGTGGCTGTTTTTGGAAATGTGAGCCTCGTGTTGTTGGTTCTTTTTCATGGTAGTCTAAGTCTCGAGGTTTCCCGTCATGGGTGGAAAGTGACTACTCGATCCTCATGTGGAAGGGGATTTGTTTTGAGAGTCGTTGTGTCCTTATTCCGAGCATTGAATAGCCGAGCCTTTTGGGTCTTTCTGGGGGTATAATGTGTCATGGTGGGGAGATTTTTCACACCATGACCTGACAGTCACAATTATATTATTTATTTTTGAGTGTCTATTTAATTTTATTCATTTTAAGGTTTTATTATTAGTTTTATTGTTATTGTTATTATTATTTTAAATAAATTGTATAATATTGAAATAATAATAATAAACCATAATCTAACCCCCATCAAATTCTATTCACGAAGCCCATCCCCCCTCTTAGACTGGCAGCGCACCGACCCCCTCCTGATCTCCTTTTGGCTAAGCTCCCCTTTCTACAGAAGCACCCTCTTCGAGCTCCCCTCTCCACAACCTCATCTCCCAGCTCCCCCCTGAAACACGCATAGAATACCCCCCCCCCCCAGGCCGAGACCCTGTGGCTATGTGACCTTCCCCCCTTTCCCTCATTTTATACTGCAAAACAACCAAATCACCTTTAGTTTTGTGGTCGGCCAATCAAGTTGAGATTCCCCTTCTCTTCTGCATCCTATTTGGTCTGATTTTGTTCTTCCTTTCGTCCCTCCAAGGATTTTCGAAACCCTAGTGTTTCATCGTGGCCAATTTTTTTGATGTGTTTTTGTGTCTCTTCCTTTGATAGGGGGTGCGATTGATCTCTCAGGAACCATTGGTACATCTTCCAGGAACCCCTGCTAAAACTAAATAGTTTCAAGTTGTTTTGACCCATCAGTTTCAACTCGGGTACGTTTAATGTTTTTTTCTTGTTTTCGGACATAATGAATTATAGTTTTTATATGTTTTGAGTTTCGTAGTAATTATAATTTAGTGAATTGGTTGTTCCTTTGTGATTTCATTCCATCGCGGTTCACCAATCAATTTTTCTTTGGGTTTTGGTTTTAAAGTGACTATTTTATATGAAACGATGTTTTTTTATGTGGGAGAATTTGTCGTGTCATGGCTTATGAGTTTATAAATCATGCATGTAGTTTATTAAAATATGTGTAGGATTGAAATTTTATTTTTGACAAGGCTTTGACATGAAAAAGTTTTTTTGAGAGGGGTTGGGTGTTCTTTGGGTTTAGAAGCATTTGGGGGTGTAATTGAAGTTGTTTTATAAGTTGTTTTAATTGTGTTTTAATTTGTGTAAAAGATGAAAATTGTATTTGGAAAATGTTTTGAGGTGTGTTTCATTTTAAAGAGATGAAATGGAGTATGTTTTTAGGATAAAGCTTTTTTGTGCATTTTAGAAATATTTTATTAATTGTTTAAATGATTTATTTATTTGTGAGCGTGATGTGAATGATACTTTGGGAAGGTTTTTGTGTGCACTTGTTGTAAAAACATTATTCAGAGTGTGTTTTTGGTGTATATCATTCGAGAGCTTCTTTTAATTGTTTTATTATGTTTCTAAATGATATATTAAATTATGGATGTGATGCAAATTATGATTTGAAATTGTCTTATTCTGCTTTTGGCCTCAAAAGAGTTATGCCAGTGGGTTGTGGTGTTTAAATCTATGTGATGCCTCTTGAAATTTCATTATAAAATTTTAAAATGCTTTATTTAAATTGATTAAATGGTTTAAGTCATGTTTTTTCATGGTTATTATGTATAGTTGGTTTTAAAGTTACATTTTGATATAGATTGGGTGTGTTTTTGTTGTAAAATTTTCAGTGATAATTTTGAAGTGTATATAAATTGTTTTGATGATTTATTAAATTATACGTGTAGTGTGTTGGCCCTCTCTTTAATGGTTTTGGGCTGCGAATGTCGAGGTATCCTCCATGTACATTCATAGGGTAAGGCATATATATATTTATTCCATCTTTGTACAAAATCTCTAGTGGTGCGGGGAATAAGTGCAATGCAGCTAGGGGTGTATATATATATATGTGTGTGTGTGTGTGTGTGTGTGTGTGTGTGTGTCTGTATAAATGCATGTACATGTATGCGCCATGTGTTGGTTTGAGTGGTCTTCAACAAATAGCGACATGTTTGTGGTAGGCCCCCTATGCCTTGATCTTTAATTATAATTTCCCTAATTGCTTAGTGTTTTCATAAAATTGTTTCTTCTTCTTCTATATGAAATACATACAAAATACATACATATATATATATATAATTGGTTTTGGTTCTTGAAAAGCGATTTCATTAATGTTTCGAACATAAAGTTGGTATTTACCAAGAGGTGTGGTCTTTTAGCAGATTTTTTTGTAAATGAGAAATGACACATTTTTTTCCAAATAAGTTCCAAATTGTTCTCATTAGTGAGTTTTGGTTGAACATGTTTTCTAAGGAAAAATCATTCTTATGGAGTAATGAGGCCTATTCTGCACCTCAAAAATGAATAGTGCAAGTGAAAAACCCCTTATAAGGCATTCCCCATTATATAAGGAACATGAAGTGTCTGTTAAATGTGTGATTTGTGATATGTACCTAATGAAAAGGCTTATGCGATGTCAATGACATAAAAAGGGGAATGTGATTAAGGAGGGAGAACGATGGTGAAAGGTTGAAGATATTTTGGATAAAGTAAATGTTATGTTCACTTAAGTGATTGGATAAAAGCACACCGCCCTTGGATATAGAGAACATTGGAAACCTAGGGTTTCATGGTTGGTGGAATAGTTCTAGCATGCTAGTGATTCTAAGTGGTTCACCCCTGCTTCCCTGGGAATGTTTGAAGCTTAAAACACTAACTAAACATTGGTGATGATTGAAGACAACTAGTTTGTGGATGTGTTTCCTTACTAGTGGATCATTCACAAGAATGAATATTTTTTATGGATACTCTTACACCGAGACGTGTGGTTCTAGGGACCCACATGAGCTACAAGAAACATAGGGGTTTAGACCATGGTGCTCACTTATGACTTGGTGCTTGTGGAGTGATTTTCATTATAGTTGTTTCAGGGATTATTTCCACTTTCGTGAAAACTGTACTTGAATTTAAATTGTATTCCATTAATTTTGAATGCTAATTAAAGCTTTGAATCCACTATGAAAATATATTGGTAATGAAATGATTTTCCTTAAAAGTTCAACTCAATACTAGAATTTTTAATAGAGACAAGACCATTATATTAATAGTTATTACTTTCATACTATTATGATTGGTTTTTTTAAGATAAGGGCAAAGGGAGTTATTTATTCTTGGAATTACTACGGAGCATCTCGTTGCCCACACCTACAAGACTTTTTAACTTAAGGTTTTAGTTTTGGATCGCTCAGGCTTGGTTTTATGTTTGGTGGTGACCCATAGGGTAACTTGTTGGCATGCCTAGCTAGTTACTTTTATTTTATTGTCCAATGTTAGGGTTTACCTATTTTTTGGTTTATTTTTGTTTATCTACCTTTTATTTTTCTTGGCTAAATTGTTCCCTACTACTTGTTTTGATGCCCGACATTAGTTTACAGCTAGTGGAGATATAGAACACCCTTCGGGCCATCCCATGGACTGAATTGGGTTACTGATTCAAGGTTGACCCGGCATGTTTCGTGACCTAGAAACATATTTTGAAAATTTTAATATCATATGTGGAATCTGAATGTAGATGTTATCCAAAAGTGAATTTTTCATAATATTCAGAGATAGTCGAATTTTCTGTGAAATGTTTTTATACCGGTGTGTTCTATGATGCCAAATAACCCAATATTGATGTAATAAGAATTATTAAAGGATATATTCAGCCAATATCTATTTTAATTTTAAAATAATGTGATTTTATATTTTATGGATTAATTTTATAATGCCTTACTAGACACTCCAAAAGTTATCAATTTTTTTTAATTTAAAATCATTTCCTTGAATATGTGAGTCACCTCCACATAAGGAAGTGAAATATTTTATTATGTGCATCCCTTATCCTTATAGAATAATTTAAATCATTACCCTTTGGATTAAACCATGGTAAAAACCCACGGGATGGTTTGTGGTTTTGAATATTTTATGTTGTACTATCCAAAGGCTAAATAATAAATAAATATCTCCCCTTTCTTACATAAACCGACCCATGATCTCATTCTGCATCACTAAATATCCTTGGAGCCCATCCGTAATATGATATTTACTCCCAATAGTCATCCCACGACACCCAAAATATCCCAATAAGCCTCTCCTAAGCCTTCAATATCACATATCCGTGTAAGGGATCTTCCCCTCTCCTTTTTTATGAAGGACCCTTTTTTATATATGTATTTAAAATTAAATGTTAGTATGATTGGGATATGTTCATAAATACTCCCACTAATATCCATTTTTTATGTAAATAATTAGATCTTCCATTCACTCACATTAATCCCCACTATGATTCCATTAGTACACCAATTACTATACTAAAATTCTATAATGGAATTCTCAACTTATCTATTCATTTAATGTTCTATTTTAGGTGCTATGACATTAAAATATGCATATAATGTTATTATTTTCATTTTATTAATTCAATATACTGTATTATGGGTCATTTTTTTTGTGATACCACTTTTCACCTTATTTATAATGTTTTGTAAAAACCTTTATTCATAAACGTTATGCTGCAAAATTTTCATCTCAAAATATCTACCTTTTTTCACAAGAAATGATCTTATTTTATATATGTCAATACCCAAACCCCTTTAAATTATATAGGTATTAATTAATACATAAAAATGATCTATTATGTTCTAGAATCCTCATACATGAAACCATGATTCCCATTCTCTTGGTTATAAGCTGCATAATGATATTGTTTTAACCCCTTTTTAAAATTCCCTAATTTTGATAGGAAACCCCTTTCATTTATTTTATATGAGTAATTTATGAATGGTTTGATTATTATACATGTGGAAAACATGAAAATAAATATATACTATGGGTGAATCCTAATATTTCTCTAATGCATTTGTTAAAGATTTTAATCTCTAGAGATGGTATGTTTTATGATACCTTAGTGAATAACCTTCCGAATTTTTATGACACCATTGGGATATACATTTGAGATATGTTCATGATTGTATAATTTAAATGTTTTAAATAATTTTAATTTTATTATTCATGTAATTTTATTTATGATATTTCCTTTTTCATGCCTTTATGATATTCTTTTTTTTCGTTTTGATTCCTCAAAAGTTCACAAGAAAATTGTTTCCCATGTTTTACCTTACAAGCCCTTATGCTCACCCCATTATTTGATGTCTGTTTTTAGTATATGATTAGGAGTAATTGTACATAGGATTAAAAAATGAAATGACATTTCAAATTTTTTAGAATAATTTTTTATTTTTTCAGCTATTATGTACCAAATTTCAATGACACTAAGCTTAATCGATCATATGTTTGTAAAATTTAATGCAATTTTATGTAATAAATATGTTGGAAGCTATAAATATATTATAATGACCTTTATATAATTCATTTGATGTATCCATCATATTCCAAGATATAGTATCATTATATACAAGTTCATGAAAATTTCTTTCACATATGACCAAATGTTACTGAGTCAAAATGATTTCATTATATATTTTTTCAAAGATTATAAGTAAAAAACAACTTCCCCGAAGTCATAAAATAAAACTTGATGGAATTACCCATGGTCATAGATTATTTCCAAGGGGTATCAGTGATCATGGAATGAATCTGTTTTTGGATAATCATACCTTTCTCATGAGACTTTACAACCAATTGAGTAGGCACGATGTGAAGTATACTATCTATGAAAACAGATGAAAATATAATGGAATAATAACCATAATCCCTTATCTAAATGGGGGTATCACCTTTAGCCTTTTATGGAGGATTGATTTCCCAAATATAATCAGTTTCACCATCATAATTTTCATCACATGAACAAGGTCTCTGTGTGGATTTCTCACCCAGATCATTGATTAAATCCATTTTCACCACTAAAAATGGGGTCAAGGAGGTAGAAGGCATGTTGAAGAGATGAACCATCTAGTTTAGTAAGCTTCTTGGGTAAGATACTACCCAAGAGTGGTCATATTACATGGTAAATAAGATGGATTTATCATATGTACGCAGTATGATATGAGCCTCAATATCTTCACATGCCAGTATCTTTTAAAATTGTTCAATGACTCCACGATGTCTCTCCCCTCAAATTCTAACATGTGGAAGAGAAGAGACACATTGAATGTATCGAATCTATTGAATGAATCAATTGATTGTATAGGGTTTTGAAATTACTATCTTTTTAACACTGTCTTCAAGAACCCCATCCTATAAAGAGATCATATATGTCATTTTATCACGAAAATAACATCCATTACTGATAATAATTCTAGTTTATGCACGAATCAATGCAAAAATAAAGATGTTAGATTTCTTCAGATCATCATTAATCTTATCAATGCTTAGAAAGATATAACCAAGCCTAGATATATTCAATATTCATTATTGGTATGAATATTTGGAGATCCATGTGCTTTTATAATATTTGTAATAATAAATATTATCCATTATCTAGCCAAATATAATCCGGAGAGGACTGATAATCTTATAAGGGGTTTGACTATACTGAATATGGACCAAAGTCTAATAAAGGAGTCTAAGTACTAGTACTACCATAGTGATATTCCATCCTTCCAAAATAAATGCCAACCTAACCAATGTAATTACTCTAATACCTTCTAACACATCCTTATTATGGAATAGAAATCCATTCAAATGGAGAATATATATCCAACCAACCTATATTTTGGAGATATATCAAAATTTACTCTGTATCCCTAGAAGGTATAGTACCTATCTTCCATGACAACAGAATATAATCCAATTCTACCATAGTCTTGATGAGAATGGCACCTATGATGACTTATAAAATTTATCATCTCTCTGTTTCAACAAAGAAAAATATCAATCCAATCTATGAAGGAAATGAATGAATGTGTTCTTAAAAACTTCTTCAATTTTTCCTTCATAATAATAAGAATCCCCCTATCCAAAACTAGGGTCTTCAATGGATTATCCCAAACATCCACAATAGGAAGGAATTCGTCAAAAATATCCCCAAGATGGGGAATACAACCCATTTTGTAGACGTACCTGAAGCTGATACCCACCTCATCATGGGAAAACTGTAATGTGTTGGTTGTAGGACACCACCGACAGATTATCCCTTGAAGAAGGTTAGCATGGTTGAAACAAATGAAAAAGGAAATACTAATAGCCTAAAAAAGATGAACTCTATATAGATAATTAGAAAACACTATATATATTTCCATAATTGAAAAGGGTTATTGCAATTCATCAAAGAAATTTACACCAGGATGGAGATCCCACATCGAACTGAATCCGTCAATGGGATTTTGTTCGTAGAGGATGTGAATATACCTAAATAGCTCTGAACAGTGGGATAATGAGAAAATTCATTTCCATATATACCTATAGGGGGGGGGTTACAATATATAAGATAATTCCTAATACAATGCCACTATAAGCCAATCATCCTCAGTAATTAATGTCTATACAGTGTGTAGAAGAGTGGACACCCCATAAAATTGTATATTAGATTCTAGAGGAGGGGCAAGAGTATCATCTGTCAAATAAATCCCATATCGAGCTAGTCGTTGAGATAATCTATAGTCCAAGATATTATATGATAGAAACCTCTTTATGCTTTCGTTATCAGTATACATAGTATATAGAGGGACAATATTGTTATTCTAATCTATCAAGGCCTTATTATTGTCCACCATCAAGGAAGATCGATTTAAACCTGAAACCATCAATAGAAGAGTACTTGGAACATGTTTGGAAGTGAAAAAAAAATTATTGGAAATGGAAAATACCTAATTAATTGAAATCATCATGTGCATCACATAGATCAGTAAGGATTGTCGAACTGAAAAAGTAGTTTTCAAATCAACTAATCCCCGAAGGTCCAAGGGTCACATAGTCTCACAAGGAATCAGACAATCGCAAGACCCCTTGGAGACTTGTGATAACATGACATGATCATGGTCATGTGAGATCCATGATAATAAAATGATCGAAGGATTATTCCATTGGATCCACTGAAACACTCAAGAAAATAACAATCCTTATGGTCAAGGTAAATGAAGTTACCAAAATATAGCCCATAGATAGTTGAATGGTGTCTGGAGAAAATGTTAACTTGTGATGGAATTCTCTCTGTGGAGACACTCGATAAGTTCTTGGGAATAGGTCTCTTGATCTATAATTTTGAAACATTCTTGCAAAAGGGGTATACAACAGAAGTGGTGTAATAGAGATTTCAATAATGGTGTTGAGAGGATAAATCCACCCTCCACCCCCTAAGTATAAAAAATTTCAAGAAATACAAAGAATATCCTGGAAATAAAAATGTCACCCAAGATATTGATTCATACAAATGGAAAAGACTCATGTGGGAATTTAATTTCTTATGAACTGCGCACTTTCCCATGTAGATGACTCTTATAGGGGGAATATGTTTATTCCTACCAAATATGAATTCTTAAAATTCTAAACAGAAGATTACTTGAATGTTGTTATTATATTCCCCATAATAGAAAATGAAGGATGAGGTGTACATAACTCATGGATCAGATGAACCTCTAAATATATGTTTGATCGCATGACAAAAAATAGTGTCATGTGAAGAAACCCAGTGATGTGGATAACGTATAGCAGGTCCCAATAATCCCCATTTGGTAGGCCCTTGTGCTCTTATGATGAATCCTTGGACTCCCAGCTGTCATGCATTGGCAACCGGATGCACTCCACTAGGCCATGTAGGTTTTTATCGATGATCGCATGATGATCCATAAAAAAATACATTGATAATGGGATAAAATATATCCATATCGGGTGGACCCTATTGGTCATAATGATAGAGTGAAATTTCACCAATGGGAAGATTAATTATCTCGAACAACATCCGAACCAACTTGTGAGATCCTCAATACTTTGTAAAATAAAACTAATAAAATAAAAGGGGAGAAGGGGGGTATCTACTCCCATTTGTAAAACTCATTTGACATTCCCCTAATAGTTTACAAGACATCATGATACCCTGGTGGAATTTACATATCATATCGTAAAATCTCTTCAAATTTTCATCCTCATCGTGCAAAGTGCTTCAGGTTTTCCCATGTAGCCATTTCCTTCCCATATTGTCTCTCCATGAAAAAAACAAATGGATTTTTCCATAATATACTTGTTCCCACCCATATAACCGATATTATTCATGTGACATGTCATCATGAAATAGAGTAATTTTATTTAACATTATTAGTATAATTATTATTGAACTTTTACTCTTGAAAGAAAATAATGAAAATAAAAGTGGAGGAGTCAAGGTATACTCGTGGTCATAAATTGTGATTTATAATACCTATTATCTATAAATAAGATATGTGATAATTATCCGGTGTAATTGGTGAAGATAGTATTTGATATTGTTGTGTTAGAGTATTATTGTTGTTATTCATATGTGGTTTGGGAAATTTTTGTAACGAACCGGATATTTCCATGTAATTTTTCTAATTATATGAAAATATTACGAGTACACAAAAATTGACGGTGCATGATTCTAAGGCCCGGTAGGCCCAAAATTAATTTCTAAACTTTTTTAAGGTACGTTCATTAAAACTGTTAGTGGTGTTTTTTAACTTTTGAACCAGAGCTAGAAATTAAAATACAAGAACACCATTGAACTGGCAGCACCAACATTATCTTAAAGTGACCTTCACCTCAACCGTAGTAGGTTGAGGGTGGAAGTTAGTTTTATAGTTTTTCATGGGTGAATAAAAATGAAATATGTAATATTTTTTTATTCTTATCGAAGCCTCCTTTTTAAATTGTGGTGTTGGGGATGAAAAGAGGGTGGTTGGGCATCTATGTCTAGGTAATAAATGCCAGGTTATAGAAAATATGTAACCACAACTCTCTTTAATTAATAGGGTTCATAAAAACTAATTTAATGAAATGACTTGTTAATTGGGAGTAATTTTATTTACTCTTCATGATGGAATTGAGGGTTTTTTGTTAAGGAGAGGAGGAATTTGTTGGAGAATCCTCCAACAAAGAGAATCCTATAATAAAGAACATTCTATGGATCAAGAACTAGGACGACGCCCAATCCAGGATCAAAAACGTGTTGCCGGAGCGACCAATGTAGACATCCCCTTCATCGACTTCATCGACTTCATCATTACACCTCCAACAAGAAAGTGAGGTAGGTGTGGGTTTATGTTGTTCTTTATGGTTTTATGTTGAAGCATTCTTCTCGAATCCACAGGTTATCGATTTTAGGCGGATGGTGTGGACCAAAAAACACAGCACAATCCCTTTGCACATTTAATACTAATTTGTTCATTACAGGGTGTGATGATGGAAATAGTGCAACCACACCGCAGGTAGAAAAAGAGGTCATGGCCTGTCAGACATGGTAGTGGGAGGACAGCAGCTGGCACGCCTGTCGGCCACGTGGAGGTAGGGCAGCGTGTGTCTGCGCCACCAATTGAGCAGAAGGTTGCGACTCATCGACTGAGGTGGATCAGGGGTAGGCCGCCATGCTGGCCATCCATGTGGCTAATCATCGGTGCACATCTTCACTACCATAGTTGGACACCGTAACCGCTTGGCCGCATCGGAGGGTTGAGGGAGGTCGGCATCTAGCTAGCCGCTGTGGGGGGGGGGAGTCTCACATCTGCACTACTGGAAGGAGGGCCGACTGTTTCAGTCAGTTGTCTCATGCCAAGTGGGACCGCTTTGGCAGGTCATGTGTGCCAACCTCACACCACTCCAAGCCTAATAGTCCAATGGACCGTTTTGGGTGACCTGGTGGCGCCTACCCTCTTGGGGGGTGGCTAGTGAAGAACCCACACCAAGGGGCCACCCCAGCTGTGGGTTGTGCCATGGTCGAGCCCGGACCGCATCCAGCGAGGCCGGACCGCCATGGACCAACCATCTGAGCCAGCCCTGGATTGGGCTGGGTCAGACCGACCAGGTCGGATAGGACTCGAGCCCCTCTGGAACCAGATACACATTTTTTCCATATCTTGAGAACCGGGAATCCGTTTGACGAACTGTATATGGCACTAGAATCCTTGGATCAATACAGTCCTATTGGTATACTCAACATGAGTTTAGATAATGATGGAGTATGAACAGGTTGGATCGTACCCAAATCATACTACGCCCTTGGAACTAAAAGTTTATTAACCTAGAGACCGAGTGTCTGATTGACACACAGTTTGTTGCAATGGGTTCCTTATGGTGTGACAGACCTTTGGGATATCGTTTCATGGGAATTTGTGGCCATTGAATTATTTAATGATGACTTGAGGAGCGAAACCTCATGGAATCAAGTGTGCTTAATGCAGGAATCCTATGGATGGGTGTACTTGAGGAGTCTTCAGATATTGTGTGGGTCATTTGGGATCCTATTTGGGTCAGCGCTCAACGATCCAATGTGGGTCAGCGCATACTGATCATGTGTGGGTCATCACCAGATACTGTTTGGGTCATCTCTAGATCATGTGTGGGTGATCATTGATCCTATGTGGGTCGTCTCCAGATCCAGTGTGGGTTATCTTTGATCCTTTGAGGGTCAACAACAAAGCTTCCCGATGAAGTAAGATAATATAGCAATATAAAAAATAATCTATACTTTCGTCTTTAAATTACACTAGGTGTGAGATGAGTCTTTACCTTTGTGGTACACTTCTGTATGGTGAAGCCTTTGTGGTATTCTTCTATGTGGAGTTACCATTGTGGTATATACCTTAGTGGTGATACCTGTGTGGTATTCTTCTTTGAGGCGTTACCTTTGTGTTACGTACGATTGTGGTGTTACCTTCTTGGTATTCTTTCCTTTGTGGAACATCTGAAATTCAGGATAAGGATTTTGGCCCTGTGTATTTTCAGGATTGATATGGGCATACTTGATAACTTAGGTGTATGTATGGGCATATACCATAGTAGGGGTGACTATTTTTTTCATGCTTTTTGGTTTATCCATCGTGGATTTTGAGAGAGCTTCAGGAGTCTCAGGGTCCCTATAGATTATTTTTATACTCACCCTACATGGGCTAAGCCCGTACATTGTTGTGTCTTATGATGATGACGACAGACAACGCTAACTGAGGATGAGTGTACCAGGACTGGAGGTTTCTCGGAGATGGACCTTAGACGAGGCGTACATCATAGACGACCATGTGAGAGTTGAACCTATCCTTCAGGTAGGATCCTTTGCAGGTGTTCAATGGAGTTTTTCTTCAGTTTTACATGAACTTTTGAGTTGGGCTTGATTTCTGGACCCTTTACTTACTATAATCACTCTATTATTATATAGTTTTCCTTCTGCTTGTATCATGCTAAGTGCTTAACTGTGTGAGTTTATAGGTTATAAAGAGAATGACTTCCTGGTTTTAGGGACATGTTATTCTAGCGCTAGTCGCTATCCCCTGGCCTATGGAAGGCGCTCTTGGGGTAGTCACATCATGGGCCTTAGGGGACAAGTCATGAAAAATTAGTATCAGAGGAGATAGATCTAACGAAGAACATAAACTATGATATTTTAATCGGCAATAGTGATAAGTGTTATGAGTGTGGTTATCAGTTTGGGGAATCTAGTGTTGGTGTGTTGGACGATATATCCTTACACCATTACCCCGATTTTTGATCTCAAACTAATTGCATGAAAACACTTATTGAGGGTGTGTTTTTGAAATGTTTTCATTGTTATCTCTTTGAGTCAGCTCACTATCTATAACTTATTGACCATGGAGAACCTGCTTGTTTCAGTATGCCTTCACATAGATTGACAACCAGTGTTCTAGGTATAGTATTTGATGATAGACCACTGAGCAATGAGGATTTGGTGTAAGTTGTACCCTTGGATGGTATACCAGTAGAACCACTCCCCGTTGGGAAGAATATTCCACCAGCCCCCGCTGTGGAGGGTGAACACAGCATGAGCATGTTGCACGAGTTTCAGTGTCAGAGGCCTTCAAGGTTCCTGGGAGAGACTGATCCATAGGGGTTTGAGGCCAGGATGGAGGCCGTAATTAGATTTTTTTCAACTACTTTGGACACCAGCTAATCTCATGGTGATTCTTGCCACCAGTCTTCTTCTGTCAGTAGTGGGAATATGATGGAGGACGATGCTTTAGGTTCACTATGATGTCACTATCATCTAGGGAGACGTCGAGAGCCTTTTCAGGGTAGAGTTCATCCCAATGACCTTATGATCAATGCATATACTGGAGCTTCTCCACTTGTAGTTGGGTAGCATGATCGTGGCATAATATTTAGCAAGGTTCACCGACCTCTCGCACTACACCACAGACATGGTTTGGGACCCTTTCTTTAGAGCCCGGTCCTTCGAGAAGGGGATCATACGGGAGATTAGAGATATATGATTTCTCTTTGAATCACGACATTGGTAGTGGTGGTAGAGAAAGAACTATTAGTGGAACGCTTTCTTTCCGAGCAGTCACTGACAATAAGACCCACCATCGGACATCACGTAGTTGAGTCATCTGCAATAGGGAGTATACAGATGACACAGAGGTCCATGAGGACCATACATACTGGTGGACAACCGCATGATATATGGTCAGTTGTGCAGGGCTCTTGAGACCGGGTTGGACAGGTGAGGAGTAGGCAGTGTTACTCATGCAGCGGGTAGGGTCAAATGGCTCGTGACTGCCTGACCCGTCGTGCGGATGACCAGTAGAAGGTCTTGGGACCGCCTGGGTGGAGGTGAAGATTAGATTGAGGAGGTATTCATGCAGGAGGCATAATTGGAGGAGGAGTTTGTTGTGCAGCAAGCGGTGGGAGATTATTCAAGGTTCTACAGCCACCACCACCAGGTGGTCCACCCCAACCATAATAAGCAGGTGGACAGGGATGAGCTCAGCTTCAGGCAGCCGAGGCCTACAACCACGGTGCTCCAGAGATGATATGAGGTTTTATCTGAGTTTACTCTACCCTACCTATAGTAATTATTGACATAGGTGTCAGTCACTCATTCATTACCACGACCCTCATTCAGAGCTCAGAGATTCAAGTGGAGCCATTGGCTTAATCCACATGGATAGAGACTTCTACGGGAGAGGATTCGAGGATTACACACTGGTGCCAGTAGTTTGAGAATACTTAAGAGGCCAAAGCTTTGGTTGGGATCTTCTAGTAGCGGCGACGAGGCCTTAAAATGTCATTTTGGGTATGGATTGGTTATTTACAATCCTTCTTTAGATCGACTGTATTTGGTGAAAATTGTAGTGTGTCCGTGAGGACGGGACTAGATTTTCCTTCACCGGAGAGAAGGGACCCTTTGAAGTACATGATGGACTTACCCAGAGGAGGGTGCAGCCGATCCCACATTAGTTGGATAGCCTTACCCTCTGAGTAGTTGATGTGGAGAGTCCAAGCTATCCTATAGTGGTGAACTCGTACACTGCTAATTTCCCAAATGATATTTTGGGTCTACCTCCTCATAGGGAGGAGGGCTTTTACATCAACTTGTAACAAAAGAAATCACCGATATCTACACCAGCTTATCGAATGGATCCCATAGAACTACAAGAGATACGAGTACAGCTGTAGGACTTCCAGAGAAAAGGGTTCATTAGGCCCAGTGATTCTCTTTGGGCATCCCCGATTTTGTCTGCTAAGAAGGTAGATGGGAGTTTGAGACTCTGTGTGGACTACCAACGCCTGAACCAGGTGACTATGAAGAACAAGTACCCACTATCGAGAATTGAAGATTTCTTTGATCAGCTAAAGGGAGAACGATGGTTTCAAAGATAGAATTTAGATCAGGTTATCACCAGCTCAGGGTACGTGATGAGGATATGTAGAAGATGACCTTTCGATGTCATTATGGCCATTATGAGTTCTTGGATATGGCTTTCGGAGTGACCAAATCCCCATCAGTGTTCATCGGACTCATGAACATGATTTTCCAACCATACCATGAACTCTTTGTGGTACTATTTATCGACGACATCGTGATATGATATGTTATAGAAGAGGATAATGCCTATCATCTGAAGATATTTCTGGATACACTCTGAGAGCACCATCATTATGGTAAAATCTCAAAGTGTCAGTTCTGGATACGATAGCTCTACTTTCATAGACACGTCATCTCAAAGGCTGGTGTTGTAGTTGATCCATCAATGATTGAGGCTGTACTTTCTTGGGAGCTAACCAGAAGTGTGATGGAGGTGGAGAGTTTTCAAGGTTAGACCAGTTACTACTGGAGGATTTTTCCAGACTTTTCCAGATTTGTGGCACCCTTATCAACAATGATGATGAATGGGAACCCTTTGTGAGGACCGATAGATTCCAACAGAGTTTCTAGGAGATGAGGTAGAGAATGACGAGTGCCCCATATTGAGGATACCAGAGTAGGGAATTGGATACATTGTATACTGCGATGCAACATGGAATAGTCATGGATGTGTCCTGATGTATGAACCAGCAGTGATCGTGTATGGTTCTCGATATCTATGATAATATTAGTAGAACTACACTACCTGTGACCTAGATATGGTAGCAGTGGTGTTCGCCTTGAAGATGTGTCGACGTTACTTGATGTGAGAATGTTTTAGAGTCTAATATAATCAAAAGAGTCTCAGCTATATCATCTACCATAAGGACCTAAGCCTGAGATAGTGACGTTGGATCGAATTCCACCAGGACTATGACTTCGAGATAGTCTATACTCCTGGGAAGGGGAATGCAGTAGAAGATGCACTCTGCAAGAGATCTGTTTTACAGTTGCTGAGTAAGATGACAGAGTAGTTAGTTGCATTGCATATATCCTATATGGATCAAGATGGACCAGCTTATCTTCAGTATTTGACATTCATTCCCCCAATCCATCAGTGAGTCATGAAGGCGCAGCATGGAGACACAGACTCTGAGGCTCAACATGGTCAGATATCCACAGGACAAGCACCATATGTATTTTATGAACGTAGCGATAATTTCATCCTCTTCAAAGGACATACTTTGGTACCAATGGATCTATGAGAGGAAGTACTGAGGGAGTGTCATGCGTCCCATATAGTGGTACATCCAGGAGTGTAAAAGATGTACCCGAACCATTGGAATCATCACTGGTGGCCGAGAATGAAGAAAACAGTAGCTGAGTTTGTATCACGGTGCCTTACTTGTCAGCAAGTGAAGGCAGAGCATCAGGTTCAAGCAGGAATAGTTCATCCACTAGAGGAGTCAGTGTGGAAGTGGGATGGAATTTCCATGGACTTTGTGACAGGACATCCATGGATGTCCATGGGACATAATTCTATCTGGGCGATCATTGACCGATTTACCAAGTCAGCCCCCATCCTACCTATCAGAGAGTAGTGTTTAGTAGATGGCTTGGTATGCCTCTACTTGAAAGAGATTGTATATATTCATGAGGTTTCGTCAAATATT
Source organism: Viscum album (assembly GCA_963277665.1). Classification (NCBI taxonomy): domain Eukaryota; kingdom Viridiplantae; phylum Streptophyta; class Magnoliopsida; order Santalales; family Viscaceae; genus Viscum; species Viscum album. Next base: position 363,435 of record CAUJRU010000606.1, read on the forward strand.
GTCTCAAATCATGATGCGAATTTTATTTCCTAGCCATGGTAGGGGTTTCAGGAGGCGTTCGGGACACAACTTTGGTTGAGAACTTCCTTCCTTCATCAGATAAATGGTCAGACAGAGTGGACCATTCAGACAATCAAGGAAATGTTTCATGCTTGCATCCTTGATTTCAACCTTATATGGGGGGATTTCTTTCCCTTTATAGTGTTCTACTACAATAAAATTTATCACTACACTATCGACATGGAACCATTCAAGGTGTTGTACAGTCGACCTTGTAGATCACCTCTATGTTGGACTGACCCAGGGGAGATAACACTCTTTGGGACCTGAGATGGTATGGGCTATCACAAAGAAGGTGCAGTGTAGTGGTCTGGAATTAATTCCAGTGGACTATAATTGATACCTATTAGGGCACCCCATGGTTGGCTACACCCCCAAGGTGGGACACCCCACCATCCCCAGTGGCAGCCATTTCCTCATGAATCCCTTGGGAGGAGAGCCATGCTTCGTCCAATGCTCACATGTGTGAGTTACCAAGGATCAGATACATTCCTACCTCCTTTGCCTCTGATAACAACTTTAGAGACCTGAAGCTTTATGTACATAGATATTACATTAATTTTGCGGAATACATAATACATAACAAAAACATACACACAAGGACCATAATAGTTTATTGTCTTTGGAAACATAGAACGTAATCTTCCAATCGTTGTAAAAGATCTTCAACATCTCCCATAAAGATCTTCCACTTTTTTTTTCCTTAAAACCATTCTTTTAATCCTGGGGGAAAATAAAACATAAAAAGTGTGAGATCAAATTCTCAGTAAGGGTAAGAATGGATAAAATAAAACATACCATATACATTTGAACTTAAAAACATGAACATAATGTTTAAACATCAAAATCTTGAGCAATGGCATAAAACATGGATGTACATAAGGCATTGATCATAATGGTACATAAATCATGATAAAATAGCATGGTAACAAAACATGTAATTGTGGAATACAATAATCACATGTAATTCTTTCCATTGTAGCCAAGGCATTGCTTCCAAGACCATCTTAGTGGACAAATTCCCTTTCTGAATCGAGTTCAATCCTCGTTCCAGTCCTGTAATAATGAACCATATTAACTTACCATTCCAGCCATGTCTATCTCATGAGATATAAATATTTACCTAATGCATTGGAGGGAGATATAGGTCTCACCCATCTCATAATGAAATCATTCTTTCTTGTGCCACAAAATAAACACACATCATTCATAAAACCCCATTAAATAAAATGGGTTTCATAAACATCATCCCATCATCACATAATCCATATAAAAGAAATGGATATCATTTCATAATAAGAGAAGTGAAACAATGTAAATCATTGAGACATTATACTTGAAACATACACATATGAAATAATGTCATCTTAGATGAAAAATGGTTTTGATAAAACACTTGAAATGAATTTTTGAGGAAAATATCCTTTTTTCTTAAAAATCTTTTTCTTTTCACAAAATGACATGCAATTTTAAAAGAAAAGGATTTTTTTGGAAATATTCATGAAATATTTTGAAGGAAGCTTCATGAAAACAATGATTTTATAAAAACGTAAAAATCCTTTCATGTTGTATATGTTAAAAAAAGATTCTTCTCATACTTTTGTCGAAAAAGTCAAAAAGTACCTTGTAGTGTAAATAAAAGAATGATTCCTTCCATACCATTGGGTAAAATTAAAAATGGGTAAAAATAACATTAAACATAGATGAATCCATTTTTAGTAAACATGGACATGTATGATAACAATAACCCCAATAAATACTTACAAATAAGCAGTCTCAGATAAAAATGAGATTTGCAAAATTCTCCCTTACCTTTGATCTGATATGCTTTGTACGTATCTGAACCTCCTGTATAATGATTTAAATAATGTAATTGACCTATTACAGAATCATATTCATTGTTATTATATCATATATGGTTCACTTATGACTTTATACTACCCGTTCTTTTGTAAATTTCATGTCAAAGAGCGTTTTGGGTAAAATCGTTTCATTTTTCATCCGTGTTTTGACTTGTAATTATTCATATGATTACTTAGATCATTATTACTTAATTCCACAATATAAAACATAATTTATATATAATATATATTCAGAAAATTCAAATATATAATAGATCGATAAATGGAATGAAATACACCGTTCATGGAGACGGTAGGCCGTACGTATGCAAGAACGTTGTTTTCGTTTCCTCACTGAATTGAATGGAATTAATTGGATGACACACATATATATATAAATGAATATAGTATCATTATTGTGTCATATATTTCATTATTAATTATTATATATACTTTATAATCATTTACGAATGGATAATCATTGAGAATGAATCTCATCGTGTCATGGAGACGGTATTCTGTACGTACGCACGCGCGATGATATCATTCCAATGATCATGGAATTTTATTGGAGTGTATGTATACTATAAAAGAATCAATATCAATTTAAAATAATCATATATAGTTATTATTTACACCATTATACCCATCCAATTAAGGTGGTGGTGGAAAATAGATTACACCACGGTGTGGAGACTGTATTCCGTACGTACGCACGCGCGGTGATTTCATTTTCCGTAGGATGGATAGATGGTGAAATAGGGTTGTTTCATACTTATAATAAAATATCACTATATTAGTGATACTTATGTTATTACTTCATAATGAAACAACCTATTATGATGAAGTGGAAGAATAAATAAAGTTGAAATAATCGGTAACGGACATTACCTCTTCTTTGAAGCGCCTCTTTAAGACCTCATCTTAGGGCACTAAAATTGGTCTTTAAAAAAGACCAGGACCTCTAGGATGTTCCTAGGGAAGTGGAGAAGAGAAGTTTTTAGGGGTTGGACGAGCTTCAAGGATCAAAATGGTGTGAGGAAGAGAGGGAGGAGGTGCCCATTTATAAGGGAGGAGAGGGGCACCTTTGGAAATCCCAAAAATTTTAATTTATAATAAATCTAACCCCACATAAAAACATCAAAAAATGACTCATATTCGAATAATAGATGAGATAGGTTTGTAATATCATCAACCAATAAAATTTAGACATGTTAGGAAATTATTTTTATCATTATCAACTTGATTTATCCGTACTTAATATATTTAATTTTATTAGTGGTAATAACATTCTAAATTTTAAATTATAACAAATAATTACTTATTTGTTGTGAATTGTCCATAATTTGATACCTTATAACATTTTAGACCATATAAATATAAATTTATAATTTTTATATATTTTTGTTATTTTTAAACAATTTTATAATATGTTATTTTTATAAAATAACAAGTGTCAATTTTGACACTATTCATTTATATGAATTTAAATAAAATATATATACAGAAGATATGTTCAAACAAAAATCTTTAATAGATTCATAAGAGGTCATATGTATCTATTAAATAGTGTATCGCATTAAATAGTTCATATACTATTTATTTTATTATTTTTAAAACCATTTTTTTGGTTTATCTCTTAATAAAATAATTATTGAAACAATTTTTATAATTAATTAATATACTTATTTGTTTCATAAAAATTACAAATATAATCCTATGATGATGATAAATCTATTACATTTCACAATGATACTTTTAATCGAATTTAGCATCTTAAAAACATAATATTTAAATTGATATATTTATTAAATTATGAAGGTGACAACTTTGGCATCATTTAAAATAAAATAATATAATTGTCATAATGAATTTTATAAGACTTCAGACGGTTTTATATTAGGTAATAGTATGATTATGTTATATATTTACACTACCAATATTTTTTTGTCAGGTTTGTGGGCCTTTTCATTGGTATTATTATTTCAGTAAAAACTATATTACTAATTTTTCACTTAATAAATAATTTCTGCATCATTAATGTATCAACATTAATGAAAATTATTTATTTCCTAAAAATTATAAATAAATTATCGTGATGTGGATAATTTTATTATCTTCCTGGAGACTATTCATGTTTGATGTTTTATGATGTTTATCCGTAAATTAAAATTATTATACTTATAAGATTTAAGAGAGTGATATGTTTTCACTTTCCTGGGTTTTAATAATAATTAAATTATTTTCATGGTCAAAAGTCCATAAAATGAATCTAATTCGACCCTTAGGTAATATGGGTTTATTTTTAGCCATCCAAAATAATTTTTTCATGTGTTAGAGTAATTTTAAAATATTATATTTACCCTTAATTACCCGATTTACCTTTAACTATGGTAAATAAATTTACCGTAGTTACTATTCATAAATCCCAAAAAATAAAAAGTATCCTATTAACATAATTTGTACCCACTTATTCCAAATATGGAATCCATTTTTTAAAAATATATAAACAGAAGTTTCAGAAATTAAATTAAAATTAATCCCGTTGTCGAATGAAAACGGGTTTTTGTTTAAAACATTGCAAAAGATTGAATTGATTTAACCTACGAATTCAATGTAAAATCAATGCTAATGATATACATTATATTAAATGGTAAAACTATATTATATTTATACTTTAAAACCATTCAAAATTATAATTTATCCAAATAAGTTATTACGATGAAAAAAGTTGTTTTTAATTAAAATATAGCGTGTTTTTACTATTCATTATAATATGAAAGTTATCAGAATAATATGAAAAATTTATCCAAGGTAAAATATTATATCCTGATTCCAAAGAATAATTTTATTTTGTAAAATTAAACTTAAAAACATGTCCAAAACAAGATTTAATGTGGGTGCTCCATCAAAAGGCGGCAAAATTGCATTTTATTAAAAATACTTATTTTACCCGAAAAATTTATTTTGTTCTTATACAATGTTTTAGAAAATTTGTAAGATGAATAATAATGTTATAAAATTAAAAACATAGTTAATAATATTCATAACAGCTAGTTCATAATAATATTGTAATAATATATCGTTGTTTAGTAAAACCTGGTATTGCGTACAACACACGCTATCGAGGAAGATCGCGATTGCGTGTAATGCAAGCCAAGTTAGGGTTGTAAGTAGTGCACGACTCCTTTGTTGTTGCATATAAAAATACATTGAATATATATATATACTCAATGTTTCGTAGAATAACTACTATCAAACAAACATGAAATTGTGTGTAACACGATCCAAGAATAGTGTTGCCTATACTGCAAGCTAATACGGTGATGCGTATAGAGCAAGAGAATCTTTGTGTAGTGTACAACAGAATATATGAAAGAAATTAAAACGAATATTTCTTATAAAATCCTGGGTTGTTACATTCTACCCCCCCCCCCTTAAAATGAATTTCGCCTTTGAAATTCGTCGGGGTTATACATGGTTTTCTAAATGAAGGTTTCTCTAATTGAAACCCACATCGTAAAACGAAATACAAAAACATAACTTTAAAAACTAAAGTATGAAACATAACGGTTACCCAAATTAACTCATCACTGGGTTTCCACGTAGGAGAACATAGGTGAAAATATGGATATGGAAATGAAATCTAACCATCATGTTCTGATGGAGAGTGGTAGAGAACATGGCTATGAAAACACCAACAATCACAAAGCCATAAATTTGTGATGATCTAAGGTAGCATCTGATTCATCAGATGTAAGGGCACTAGGACAACATTTTTGGTCATCAAGATCATTTCTCAAAAGTTGAAGAATATTAATTAGAAGAAATACTTACTTTATTTTGATATAATATCACGGTTGTTCGTGACTTGAACAATTCCCACATCAGCTCTTAATGAAATGAAGTTGAATTTGTCATTCGTGAAGTGTTAGCAGATCATGTGATAGAATGATGGGTCATTCCATTTGTCTTAATCAAAAGGTTAGCAATAGTTATATATATAAGTCCAGCTATTGTATATCATTCCAAAAATTGACTTATATTTAATCTATCATACCACTTAATAAAATAAAAATAGTTTATACTAACCAGGGACTTCCTTTAGGCTAGTGGTAAGAGATAATAGCCAGTCTCACTACGGTTGTGGGTTTGCTTCCCACAACCTTGTCCGACGTGATGGGCTGTCGCCCGTCCAACAGGTTGTCCTTTTTTTATTACTGTAACATCCCATCAATAATATCGAAAAAAGGTCTATCCTTAAACAATACTAACTTATGTCCAACATAATCTATTCCAATCTTTAGGCTTATCCAAAATACTTCTTTCAAAACTCATAGTATAAAGAGAACTATTACTAAAAAGGACTTATAACAAGCATGTGGATACTATCATTTATCCCTCATATATCTTTTTGGTCACATTCTAATCATGTTAATACCTTAATCATGTATTCTCTTAAAAAATAAATACCCATTGAACCTTACTGAAAACATGAATGCTGTTAAAAGTTAACACTTTCCACATACCAAAATCTTCAAAATTCTATATACTAAAACCATGATATAACTTAGTCCATATATAAATCATGAACCCATGAATACAATCAAAAATCTCATTAACTTCTTGTCCCTTCATTATGTGCATATCATCTTCTTTCCAAAACATTTTAATCACTTTTCATGGTTACCGGTACCATAAAATTATTGAAAACCACAATAGACTAATACAAAAATATTCTAATACACCATAAATGTACCTCAAAAAAATTATTCTTAAATACCAATACATAGAAACTTAAATCAATCCTCTTCAATTATTGACTTGGAATAATTCCTTCCTTGATTTAGAAGTAACATTTTAGGTCAGGGCATTGAGTTGGGTAATGCCCATGTTCTCCACAAATAAGGCATTGAACTCCATAACAGTCTGTCACTCTATGACCCTTTTCTCCACACAGATAACATCCATCCCTCCATTTGAGGTATTCCTAAAGGTTCTTCTTCACTTCTTTAGAAATCTCAATCTTCCTTTCTTTATGATCCTCAACATGCGAACATACATAAAAGTGTATCTTCCTCTTATTTGATGAATTGGGCATATCACTAAATTTCACCTTTTTAATCATATATCGCGATGACTGATTCAGCATAATCCCAATATCCTTCTATATAGTTATTACACAATTTTGTTGCTCATAGTCACCAATTTTTCCATTGGATTCAATGTTAACCTAATTCCTTCTGGTTCCCTCCATTGACTAAAACACAAAAAGAATTCTGTGAGAGGAAAACATCATGCTAGGGAAAAAAACATAATAAAGGGAGAGTACCCTCAATATCTAACATCATAGGTTAAATTATACGATCGTTACATTAGTTCTAAGACTATATCCTACACTTATATTTATCCTTAGGGACATCCTTAGACATACCTTAGAAATATCTCTCAGGATCTCACTAACGTTTTCGCATCCTAGTTTCCAATGATTGACTAAACCTTTTCTCTGATACCAAATGTAGTGGTCTAGAATTACTTCCAGTGGACTATAATTGATACCTATTAGGGCACTCCATGGGTGGATACACCCCCTGGGTGGGACACACCACCATCCCCAGTGGCATCCATTTCCTCATGAAGCCCTTGGGCGGAGAGCCATGCTTCGTCCAACGCTCATATGTGAGAGTTCCCAAGGATCATATACATTCCTACCTCCTTTTCCTCTGATACCAACTGTAGAGACCCGAAGCTTGACATACATATATATTAAATTACATTTTTGGAATAAATAATACATAAAAAAAATAGACACACAAGGACCGTAATAGTTTAGTGTCTTTGCAAAACTTGGAACGTAATCTTCTAATCGTGGTGAAAGATCTTCAACATCTCCCATAATGATCTTCCAATTTTTTGTCTTTACCTAAAACCATTCATTTAATCCTTGGGGAAAATAAAACATAAAAAGGGTGAGCTCAAATTCATAGTAAGGGTATCCATGGATAAAATAAAACATATCATATACATTTGAACTTAAAAACAAGAACATAATGTTTAAACATCAAAATCTTGAGCAACGACATAAAACATGGAAGTACATAAGGCATAGATCATAATGGTACATAAATCATGATAAAATACCATTGGAATAAAAAATGTAATTATGGCATCCATTAAGCACATGTAATGATTTCCAGAGTAGCCAAGACATTGCTGCCCAGACCATCTTAGTGGACAAAGTCCCTTTCTAAATCGAGTTAAATCCTCGTTCCAGTCCTGTAATACGAAACCAGATTAACTTACTGTTCCATCCATGTCTATTTCATGAGATATAAATCTTTACCCAATTCATTGGAGGGATATATAGGTCCCACCCATCAAATAATGAAATCATTCTAACTTGTGCCACAAAATAAACATACATCATTCATAAAAACCCGATAAAAAATGGGTTTCATAAAAATCGTCCCATCATCACATAATCCATATAAAATAAATGGATATAATTTCATAATAAGAGAAGTGAAACCATGTAAATCATAGAGACATTATACTTGAAACATACACATATGAAATAATGTCATCATAGATGAAAAATGGTTTTGATAAAACACTTGAAATGAATTCTTGAGGAAAATATCATTTTTTCATCAAAATCATTTTCTTTTCACAAAATTACATTCATTTTTAAATGAAAAGGATTTTGTTGAAAATAGTCATGAAATATTTTGGGGGAATCTTCATGAAAAAAAGGATTTATAAAACCATAAGAATCCTTTCATTCCGTATATGTTAAAAAAACATTCTTCTCGTGCTTTAGTCGAAAAAGTCATAAAGTACCTTGTAGTGTAAATAAAAGAAGGATTCCTTCCATACCATTGGGTAAAAGTCAAAATGGGTAAAAATTACATTAAACATACATGAAACCGTCTTTATTAAACATGTACATTGATGATAACAATAACCCCAGTAAATACTTACGAATAAGCAATCTCAGATAAAAATGAGATTTGTAAAATTATCCCTTACCTTAGGTCTGATATGCTTCATACGTATCTGAACCTCATATATAATGATTTAAATAATGTCATTGACATATTAAAGAATCATATTCATTGTTATGATATCATATATGGTTCACTTATGACTTTATATTACTCATACTTTTGTAAATTCCATGTTAAAGAGCGTTTTGGTTAAAATCGTTTCATTTGTCGTCCGTGTTTTGACTTGTAATTATTAATATGATTACTTAGATCATGATTACTTAATTACAGAATATAAAACATGATATATATATATAATATATAATCAGAATATAATTATATATAATAGATCGATAAATGGAATGAAATACACCGTTCATGGAGACAATAGGTCGTACGTACGCACGAACGTTGTTTTCATTTCCTCATTGAATTGAATGGAATTAATTGAATGACATACATATATATATATATACATAAATCCAGTATCATTATTATTTCATATATTTCATTATTACTTTTTATATATACTTTATAATCATTTATGAATGGTTAATCATTGAGAATGAATCTCATCGCATCGTTGAGACTATATTCTGTTCGTACGCACGAGCAATGATATCATTCCCATGATCGTGGAATTTAATTGGAGTGTATGTATACTATAACATTATAAATATCACTTTACAATAATCATATATAGTTATTATTTACACCATTATACCCATCCATGTAATGTGGTGGTGGAAAATGTATTACACCACGGTGTGGAGACGGTATTCCGTACGTACGCACGCGCGGTGATTTCGTTTTCTGTAGGATGGATAGATGGTTAAATATGGTTGTTTCATAATTATAATATCATATCAATATATGATTGATACTGATGTAATTAATTCATAATGAAACAACCTAATAAGATGAAGTGGAAGAAGAAATAAAGTTGAAAGAATCGGTAACAGACTTTACCTCTTCTTTGAAGCGCCACTTTGAGACCTCCTTTTAGGGCACTAAAATTGGCCGTTGAAGATGACCAGTAACTCTAGGATGTTTCTAGGGAAGTGGATAAAAGAATTTATAAGGGGTTGTCTGAGCTTCAAGTCACAAAATGGTGTGAGGAAGAGAGGGAGGAGGTGCCCTTTTATAAGGGAGGAGAGGGGCACCTTTGGAAATCTTAAAAATATTAATTTATAATAAATCAAACCCTACATAAGAACCTCAAAAAATCACTCATATTAGAATAATAGATGATATAGGGCTGTAATATCATCAAAAAATAAAATTTAGACAGTTTAGGAAATTATTTTAAACATTATCAACTTGATTTATCCTTACTTAATCAATTTAATTTTATTTGTGGTAGCAACATTCTAAATTTTAAATTATAACATATAATTACTTATTTGTTGTGAATAGTCCATAATTAGATACATTATAACATTTTAGACCATATAAATTTAAATTTATAATTTTTATATAATTTTGTGATTTTTAAACAATTTTATAATATGTAATTGTTATAAAATAACAAGTTTCAATTTTGACACTATTCATTTATATGAATTTAAATAAAATATATATACAGAAGTAATCTTCGAAATAAATTGTTTAATACATTCAAAAGAGGTCATATCTATCTATAAAATTAGTGGAGCACATTAAATGGTTCATATAATATCTATTTTATTATTTTTAAAACCATTTATTTGGTTTATCTCATAATAAAATATTTACTGCAATATTTTTTTATAATTAATTAATATACTTATTTGTTGTATAAAAATTAAAAATAAAATCATATGATGAAGATAAATCTATTATATTTTAAAATAATACTTTTACTATAATATATCATCTTAAAATCACAATATTTAAATTGTTATATTTATTAAATTATGAAGGTGACAACATTGGCATCATTTAAAATAAAATAATATAAGTGTCATAATCACTTTTATAAGACTAAAAACGGTTTTATATTAGGTAATTGGATGATTATGGTATAGATATACACTACCAATATTTTTTGTTCAGGTTTGTGTGACTTTTAATGGGTATTATTATTTCAATAAAAACTATATTACTGATTTTTCAATTAATAAATAATTTCTCCATCATTAATGTATCACCATTAATGACAATTATTTAATGCCTAAAAATTCTAAATAAATTATCATGATGTAGATAATTTTAGTATATTTCTGGAGACTATTCAGTTTTGATGTTTTATGATGTTTATCACTAAATTAAAATTATTATACTTATATGATTTAAGAGAGTGACATGTTGTCACTTTCTTTGGTTTTAATAATAATTAAATTATTATCATGGTCAAAAGTCAATAAAATGAATCTAATCCGACCCTTAAGTAATATGGGTATACTTTTAGCCATCCAATAGAATTTTGGCATGTTTTAGGGTAATTTTATAATATTATATTTGCCCTTAATTACCCGATTTACCTTTAACTATGGTAAATAAAATTTATCGTAGTTACTATTCATAATTCCCAAAAATAAAAAGAAGCCTATGTACATAATTTGGACCCACTGATTCCAAATATGGAATCCATTTTTTCAAATTCAATACACAAAAGTTGTAAAAATTAAATTAAAATTAATCTCGTTGTCTAATGAAAACGGTATTTTGTTTAAAACATTGTAAAAGATTGAATTGATTTAACCTACGAATTAAATGTAAAATCAACGCTAATGACATAAATTATATTAAATGGTAAAATTATATTCTATTTATACTTTAAAACCATTAAATATTAATAATTAACCACATAAGTTATTACGATGACAAAAGTTGTTTCTAATTAAAATATAGCGTGTTTTTACTATTTATTAAAATATGAAAGTTATCAGAATAATATGAAAAATTTATCCAAGGTAAAATTTTATATCTTGATTCCAAATAATAATGTTATTTTGTAAAATTGAACTTATAAACATGTCAAAAACTATATTTTATGTTGGTGCGCCATCAAAAGGTGGCAAAACTGCATTTTTTGAAAAATACTTATTTTACCCGAAAAAATTAACTTGTTCTTATAACATGTTCTAGAAAATGTGTAAGATGAATAATAATGTTTTAAAACTCAAAATTTAGTTAATACTATTCTTAACGGCTAGTACATAATAATATTATAATAATTTATCATTTTTTAGTAAAACTCGGTATTGCGTACAACACATGCTATCGAGGAAGGTCGTGATTGCGTGTAATACAAGCCGAGTTAGGGTTGCGTGTAGTGAAAGACTCCTTTTTTGTTGCGTATAAAAAAATACATTGAATATATATATATATACTCATTGTTTTGTATAATAACTACTGTCAAACAAACATGAAATTGTGTGTAACATGATCCAAGAATAGTGTTGTGTATACTGCAAGCTAATACGGTGTTGCGTATAGCGCAAGATTATCTTGGTGTAGTGTACAATATAAGATATGAAAGAAATTAAAACGAATATTTCTTATAAAATCTCGGGATGTTACATGCAGATCACCCACGAGCAGATGAATACTATACAGAGCAGGCATAAGTTTAATGCTGACAAGAGACAGAGATCTCTGGAGTTCGAGCATGGTGACCATGCCTTTCTATGAGAGTCACCTCGATGATGTTTATAGAGATTTGGCCCAGGAATAATTTTATCTTCGAGTTTTATCAGACCCTTTTAGGTCCTCAATAGAGTTGGCGAGGTGGCATACCGGTTAGCTATTCCCCCTCATTTGCACCGGGTACATAAAGTTTTCTATTAATCTAAGAAGAGAAGTTATGTGCATGATCATTCGCACATCATTGATAGGGGTGAACTAGACATCGATGATGGGGTGATGTTTTTAGAGGTTCCATTAGAGATTGTCAACCAACTGGAGAGAGTCCTTCATGGGTGATCGATACCTCCGATGCATGTGTGTTGGCAGCACGAGAACCTCCAAGATAACCCTTGGGATCGGGAGGCTCACATTTGATCTCAGTACCCCCACTTGTTTCCCAAGTTTGTGTTGTGACTTTCAGGGATTCAAAACCCTTAGTTTTGGAGAATGTAAATTCTCGTATTTTCCAAGAAATCTTTTTAATTGTATGGAAATCTTACGAGTTTGTGAAAATTGACGGTGTGTGATTTTTTGGCGTGGTGTGCCTGAAATTATTTCCATAACATTAATTTAGGTATTTTTAGTAAATGCGTGAGAAGTGTTTTGTAACTTTTGAACTAGTTCTCAGAATGGAAATTTGAGGACACCATTGAACTCACAGCACCGATAGTCACTTATAGAGACCTTCACATTGACCACAGCTGGTCGAGGGTGGAAGTTAGTTTTTCAGTTTTACGTGGGAGAAGAAAAATAAAATAAATAAAATTTTATTTTTATTTTCGAATCCTTTTTTATAAATTGTGGAGGTGAGGAACACATGAGGGGGGTTGGGCATTTACGTTTGGGAATTAAATGACCGGTTAACCAAAATATTTAACCACCACTCTTTTTAATTAACATGATTTATTAAAACTAAATTAAGGAAACAACTGGTTAATTAAATGTTATTTTAAGAACACTTCTTGAGGAAATCGAGGGTTGTTTTTTTCTTGGAGAAAGGGAGAGGAGGCCTTTGCTGGAGAATCCACTAATGAAGAGAATCCTCCAATAAAGAACATTCTCCTGATGAAGAATGAGGACGACGCCCAAGCCCGGATTAGAAATGTGTTGTAGGAGTTGCGAACAATGGAATCCCCTTCATCAAATTAATCCTCTTTTTCATCCCACCTCCAATGAGAAAATGAGGTACGGGTGTGTTTATGTTGTACTTCATGGTTTTATGTTGAATCAATCTTAGTGAAGCTGCATGCTATCGATCTGACGTTGAGGGTGTGTACCAAACAAACATGGCCCAATCTCTCTGCATATTTATGTCCGATGTGTTATTCACGAGCTGTGATGATGGGGGTGGCAGAACCGCGATGTCGGTAACGAAGGAGGTCGCGACCCGTCAGCCACGGTGGTGGGAGGACAGTGGTCGACAGGGCGGCCAGCGGTGTGGAGGTTGGGTGGCACATTTTTTGCGCGGCCCATTTAGCAAGAGGGCATGGCCCGTCGGCCACGGCAGAGCAGGGCAGCGATCGACAGGCTGGTCGGCTACGTGGTGAAGCAGCGGTGTGCATCCATGCCGCTGAAGCTGAAGACCACGACCGCTTGGCCGTGGAGCTGGTCAGAGGATGACCAACATCCTGCAGGCCGTGGTGGAGGAGTGGTGTGTTTCTGCACAATTGGAAGGAGTTCTTACCATTTTTACCAGCCGCTTCAAGCCGAACGAGACCGCTCTGGAGGGTCCCACATGCCAAGCCAGCACCACACCCAGTCGAACGGTCCATTGCACCATTTTGGTGACCTAGGGGGCGCCTCCCCTCTCGGGTGGTGGCTAGGGTGGACCCCACCATAGGGGTCCACCCCAGCCGTGGGATGCACCCCGAGCTGCCCTATCGTGGGAAGGGCCACACCCAGGTCGAGCCAGGGTGTTCCGACTGGGTTTGAACAGACCTGGGCCCATCTGGACCTAGATACGCCTTTTTGGCATCATCTTAAGAACCAAGTGTCTGTTTGATGAACCATCTACGGTGCAGGAATACTTGGATCGAGAAGTTCCTTGGGGTATACTTCACAAGAGTATTGGATAATGTTGGAGTACAGTCAGGTTGGATCGTACCCGAATACATATGATCCCTTGTAACTAAAAGGTTACTAACTTACAGACCGGGCATCCGATTGACACGCCTAATGTTGAGTTGGGTTTCTTATGTCATGACAGACCTTTGGGATTCATCATTATGGTTCTTCATGGAAGTTGAATTATAGATCGATGACTTGGGGAGCAGAACCTCCCTGAATCAAGAGTTCTTAGTGTGGGAACATTTTGGATGGTTGTACTTGTGGTGTCTTTTGATCTAGTGTCAGTCATCTTCGGATCTTGTGTGGGTTAGGGCTCAGCGATCTTGTGTGGGTCCACATACACTGATCCTATGAGGGTCATCTCCAGATCCTATGTGGCTTATCTCCAGATCCTGTGTGGGTCATCTTCAATCCAATGTGGGTCATCTCCAGATATTTTCTGGGTCATCTTTCGATCCTGTGTGGGTCAACATCAATGCATCTTGATAATTTAAGATGATCTACCAATACAGTTAATAATTCATACATCAGTATTTAAATTGAACCTGGTGTGAGTTGAGTATTTTAATTTTTGGTACACTTATGTGTGGTGATTCCTTTGTGGTATTTTCTGTGTGGAGTTACCTTTTTGTTACTTACCTTTGTGGTGATACCTGTGTGGTATTCTTCTTTGAGGTATTACCATTGTGGTACATACCTTTTTGTTGTTACCTTAGTGGTATTATTTCCTTCGTGGAACATTTGAGCATTTGTATTTTGTTTTGGGCCTTGTGTTTTTTCATGAATGAGATGTGTATACTTGATAACTTATGTATTTGTATGGGCATATACCTATATAGGGTTGAATCACTAGTGCAGAAAACGTTTTTTATGTCGGTTTTTTTTATTTTTTTACGTCGGTTTCTAGCCGACGTTAATACGTGAGACGTTATAAATAAGGTTTTTGACGTCGGTTATTTAAAAACCGACGTCAAAAACATAAAATCGCGATGTTTATCACGCCGGTTATTTTAGAACCGACGTGATAAACTGGGGGTGAGGGCGGTTTATCATGTCCGTTCGATAAGAACCGACGTGATAAACCGGGCTGAGCGTGGTTTATCACGTCGGTTCATATAAAACTGATGTGAAAAACCGGGGGAGGGGGGTTTATCACGTCGGTTATTGTATAACAACCATGATAAACTGGAGGGAGGCGGTTTATCATGTCGGTTATTCAATAACCGACGTGCTAAACCATTCTCTCGGCACTTTATCACGTCGGTTATTAAATAACCGACGTGATAAACCAGTCTCCAGGCCTTTTATCACGTCGGTTATTAAATAACTGACGTGATAAACCATTCTGCAGACCTTTTATCATGTCGGTTATTAAATAACCGACGTGATAAACCATTGTGCAGACATTTTATCACGTCGGTTATTAAATAACCGACGTGATAAACTATTTTCCGGGCATTTTATCACGTCGGTTATTAAATAACCGACATGATAAACCCAATTTTTTTTAAACAGAATGCAGTGATCTTCTCTCCACCAGAATCAACCAGAAAACAAATCAAGAAATCGTACCACAAAAACAGAAGTACATAGAAATTAAGCATGTACATATATAACAAATAAAACTTACCCACTAGACAGCATCCACCCTCATTTATACCCCATGGACAGCCCTCCCCCACCCCGTTGGAGCCCTCACCCTCATGTATACCCCCTGGACAGCCCTCCCCCACCCCATTGGAGCTCCCACCCTCATGTATACCCCTTGGACAACCCTCCCCCACCCCATTAGAGCCCCCACCACACTCCTAGACTACCCCCCGACCCCCGGACACCCCCAAACACCCCTCGACAACCCCCCACCCGCCTGAACAACACCTCCTCATCCCCTCACCCCACTTGACATCCCCCACCACACCCATGGACAACCCCCCCCCCCCACCCCTGGACAACACTCCCACAGCCCTGGACCGGCTTCCCACACCTCTGGACATCCCTGCCACCCCCCAGGACTGCCCCCCCACCCCACCGGACAGCCCTCCCAGACCGCTGGACACCCCCAACCCCACTGATCACACCCCCACACCCTTGGAACCCCTCCCCGATAGACCCAAATCCATACCATAAGAACCATCAAAAGTAGACCAAAACAAGAAGTAGAGAAAAATTAAACATTCACTTATATAATATTCAAAACTTACATTGTCAACTTCAAAAAAAACTAAATCAAACCTAAAAAACTACCAAATACACAATTAAAACGACAATATTCAAAATTACATTTTACATTACAAACAACTAAAATTCAATCAAACCTGTAAAATAATTTGACCACTCCACTTGTACGTGTTTGATGTCTTCAGCAGTATAGGGTTGAGGGTCATCAAAAAGCAACAAATGAAAAAGAATATAGTTAACATGTATAATGAATAAATCAAATTGAAATATTATGGCAAAGTTTAAGAGGAAATCGTACCAGGTCAAAATTTACAACTGTCCCAGTTGTTATTATTTCATACATAAATCTTAACATATAATATCCACATTCGATGAGGCCTTGTTGTTCATGACAATTCTGTTTTGAATGAGTGTAAATTCAATATATTATTTTTATGTAATAAATCAAAAAGTACAAATTTTAAATGGAAATTTACCTTCGCATTTACATATTTGATCTTTTCATTTCTTTTCTTTGTGTTTTTTCGAAAGTAGACCCATGCACTATTAGAAAATAATACGAATGAGGTAAATTTAAAATTCATTATAATATATAAAACTATTGAAAAATTGAAACTTACTATTCCAATATATTCTTAAAACTTTCCCGCACATCACCTTGAACAGAGCATATCCAATAAAGAGCTTTCTCCCTTGGGCAAAAAATCCCTAACATCCAATGTTTACTGATAAAAGGAAATTTAATGTTAGTGGTTTTTTATGTTAAAAGATAAATAACTCTTTGAGAGAAATGTGTTTCATACCTCTCATAAAAAGGCATCATCCAACATTGTTGGATTACATTCTTTTCAAATCTTTCAGCAATATAAACCATTCTTTGTTCCTTAGTCAATGCACATGCTTCAGGGGAAATCAATTGTGGGTCCATGAATCCATATACTTCTGTCAGTTCATTTCTCTCACAAATTTTATAAATATACCTAATACAAAACATATATAAGTATACATTTTTAATAAATATAACGCAGGTTAAAGGTGTTAAGACTTACATGGAAAAAATTTGCACCACGTTGATGCCCAACTTATCTCCAGTAATAAGCTCCATGATATCAGATTTTGTAATCCCCACACTTATTTCACGTCCACAAACATGAGATTCCATTGGAAACTCATAAAAACCCAACAACAAATGTGAATATCTTGACAATCTACCAAGACCACTGGAATCTGTATTTGATCTCATAGCCTGTTTTCTTTGTTGTTGTCTATACAATATTTCTTTACCTTTGAAGTATTCCTGTGAAAAAAAAATTGAGAATTATGCTAGTTTTCAAATGATAAAAAAACTTTAATAAAAAAATAAAATAAAAGATATAAGATTCATACCTCTATGGTAATGAGACGAAGAAGTCTGGATGGCAAAACTAAAAAATGGCCGATACTCTGTCCAACTATCGCCACCTCATCTGTAGGTATTGGTACCCTAGCTGATCAATCTATAATATCATGTACAGTGACCCTATGATTCTCTACCTCTAATTGTTGATGATGAACTGTATCTCTTATACAATATACCAACCCGTATGCTACTATATGATGTTGAGAATCATCAACATACAACTCGCAATATGTAGGAAGCTGCGGCGGAGGCGTAGGATAAAGAATGGGGTCCGCAGGCTGAGGTGGGGGAGTGGGAGTTACTGGCGGAGGTGGAGGATAAATAATGGGGTCTTCAGGGGGAGGTGGAGGAGTGGGAGCTGCAGTCTAAAATTGTCTTTGCATTTCTGCAAACATAGACTGCACCGAATCTCTAATCTTTTCTTCCATCGTCGCATTAATATTTTGAACTTCAGCCTCCAAGGATTCTATTTTTTTTATAAACCCCCTCAATGTTAGAAGATGAAGAACGTGGAAACACTTTTCTTACCGACACACCTGTCGGATATCCTCTTACATGACCAGGATGTTCGGGCCTTCCCAATGCTGCAAATAAAATATCTTCCCTCCCAGTAGCTGTAAATGTCCCCTCTGAACTTTGCTCCTCAAGAGAGTCCTGTATTAATTAATTGAACATTTCTGTAATGATTGAAACTTATATGAAGAAAAAAGTTAACTTAAATAAATTAAATAGATATCTTACAATCCTCTCAGCTACGATTCTCAATTCTTCCGAAAGATATTGCCCTTTTTTTCCCTTCCGAGCTCTCTTCCATTTTTCATGTCTAGATGGAGGGGATGGAGGGGCCACCTCTCCAGAGCTTGAAGACTCAGCTCTTAGTTGTTGAAATTTTTCTGCTATCATTTTTTCTTCCAATAATGTATACCCTCCCCGAGATAAACTATGAGGGTATACATTTTTAGATTGGATCTCCTGATGAGCTTTCCTTGTTTGCTGTAATTTAAGAATAAGAAATCATTAACAAAACATTAATAAAATCATTTATATAAGAAAGTATATAAAAGTTTACATTGCCCTTACCAGAAATGACTCTTTTTTTCTACTTTCAAAAAACTATCTCCATGTGTCTTCATCTATAAAAGGATATATACGACATGGATTGTCATGAATCCTATGACCATAAATGAAATCAGATGTGAGGGTTGATTTGAAATCCCTCCATCTCCTGGCACCCAATGATAAGCATTTCTTCCTGACTCCTCCAGTGTCAGGAATATCAAATGTCATCTGATAAAGAAGAGGTTAAACATATTATATATACCAGAAACATTAAAATAATGCTCAAACAATGACAAAAGATCTTACCAAAATCGTCTCCCACAACTGAGAGATAATCGCTTTATCCACACCTCTCCAATCATCATACAGAATGCTTACTTTGGTCTTAGCCTGAGTTGCAACAAAACTCTTAAAATCTTTGGCATTCGGACCTCTAGGAATATCATCATCATCAAACTCAACTACTATCCTCTGATCCTGCGTACAGGCAAGTGATAATTTTGGTAAACGTGTGCAACCACGTTTACCAACCTTTGAACTCTTTGTCATAATAGGAGTTTGTGAATGTTCATCCCCAGAGGTATGACCAGCAATATGCTCCTCCCCAGAATAATGTGGTTGATCATCTGAATGATCTGTCATTATCCTTCAAATCAAAAAAACAAATGTCAGTTCACAAATATACAAATTCAAATATTTTAATACTACTATAATCAGAAAATAGAAAAGTGTACTAGGTTACATAATAGTAAACATTGGTAATATGGTAAGCATGTTAAACAATGATAAAGATGGCAAAGACGGTCAAGATGTTCAAGATGGTCAAGATGGTAAAAAATGGAAAAAATGGTAAACCTGGGTCCTCCGGCTGGCCGGTGGGCAAGAGCCGGTCGGCCGGTGCGCTAACACCGGCTGACCAGTGGCTCTGGAAGAATGCAATGCTTCTGCCAGAGACCACCGGCTGGCCGGTGGTCATCCACCGGTTGGCCGGTGTCACCAGGCAGTGGGCAAGCCTACTGCCTTGGTTCTCCGGCTGGCCGGTGGGAAAGAACTGGTTGGCCGGTGCCCATACCGGCTGGCCGGTGCGCTAACACTGGCTGACTGGTGGCTCTAGCAGAATGCAATACTTCTGCCAGAGACCACCGGCTGGCCGGTGGGAATCCACCGGTTGGCTGGTAGACTCGCCTTCTTTTAAAACATGTTTTTATAAATAAAAAACTTACAATATCTAACATTTATGAAAAAAATAAATGTAAACAAGAAATAAACATATGTTACCTTTAATTTTAGGAATGTACAGATGGATTGTTTTCCCAAATTCCTTCGTCGTGATTGTTCCTTATGGCACAAACTATGTCTTCAACATGATCGTCATTATGTTCTGTTAATATTTCCATTAAAGTAGGGATCTCACATAAATCAGCATATTCATCAAGTTCATCCTCACCAACATATTGTTTTTTCCCTTGTAAAACAACAGCCCACTGCATATCTGATTGATCGACTACATAAAAAATTTGTTTTGCATGTGTTGCCATTATAAAAGAATCAGATGTGTCTTCCAATCTATTCAGATTAACAAGTGTCATTCCAAATTCATCGTGTCTGACACTGTTGTTACTGTTAAACCATTTACAGTTAAAAACGGGAACTTTAATTTTAAAGTAATCAACCTCCCTTATGTCTTCAATCACTCCATAATATGCATTTGATGCAGAAATTGGGTTTTTGTCCTTAGCACTCAAAAAATGCATTGCTTCTGCAAACACCAATACACCACTATTCTGAACTGCACTTCTGTTATCCTGAGCTTTTGTATGAAATGTATAACCATTAATGTCATAACCAGACCATGTTATCACATTTAAACATGGACCCCCCACTATCCATTTTAATGTCTCTGATACATCTGATCTACCAAGCAAAGTCTTTTTAATCCATGACAAAAACAGTTTTGTTGTGCTCATTCAAAATCCACATTTCTTTCTTCTTTGGATGACATTGTTTCAACTCATTAATGT
Organism: Viscum album; assembly: GCA_963277665.1. Classification (NCBI taxonomy): domain Eukaryota; kingdom Viridiplantae; phylum Streptophyta; class Magnoliopsida; order Santalales; family Viscaceae; genus Viscum; species Viscum album. Next base: position 384,655 of record CAUJRU010000606.1, read on the forward strand.
GCAATGTGATATATGGTTGAGCATCAGCTATGTTCTTCAAGATGTATGATTCTAACTTCTTCATCTATTCAGCTGACAATGATTTGACTTTCAAGCCGCGAATCCCCTTTCCCTCATTATTAACTCGTTCATGGTGAGATGGAGGCAAACCTATGTGTTGCGCCGTAGCCAAGTAGCTCGTACAAAACTCTGCTACCTCCTCAGAATATACTTTTCAATAATGGTGGCTTCAGGTCGATATAGATTTTTAACATACCCCTTTAATATTTTCATATACCTTTCGAAAGGATACATCCAACGAAGATATACAGGTCCACAAAGCTTTATTTCTCGAACCAGATGAATCATTAAATACACCATTATATCAAAAAAAGTTGGAGGAAAATACATTTCCAATTGACAAAGTATTAAAATTGCATCCTTTTCCAAAATTTTCAAAGCATTCACATCAATCTCCTTGTTACAAATTGAATTGAAAAAAATAACACAACTTCATTATAGTCTTTCTGACACGAATGGGCAATATTCCACGCAATGAAACTGGTAGAATTTGTTGCATCATGACGTGACAATCATGTGATTTCATACCTATCAACTTCAAGTCCTTCATTTAGACAAAAAATTTTACATTAGAAGAATAACCTTGAGGCACTTTGGTATCATGAAGACACTGACAGAAGCTAATTTTCTCCCTCTTCGATAATGTATGACAAGTCGGGGGAAGAAATGTTCGTCTTCCTTTAGGAGTGGGAGCTAACTCCAAACGTATTCCCATTGATAGTAAGTATAATCTTGCATTCAACCCATCTTTAGACTTTCCTTTAATGTCTAACAATGTTCCAATCAAAGAATCACAGATATTCTTCTCCACGTGCATGACATCAATATTATGTTTAACTTCATGATACCTCCAATATGGTAGCTCAAAAAATAATGACCTTTTCTTCCAGATATGTCTTTCATTACCAGATTTCTGTGTCTTTCCCAATGTCACGTCATGGTTTTTCGCCCTCTCAAAATACAGATCATGGGATAAAGGTTTTGGAGCAGTATCAAATTCTTGTGAGCCATTAAATGCCTTTTTTAGTCTTCTATAAGGGTGTTCCATAGGCAAAAACTTTCGATGACCCATGTACACTGTTTTCCTCCCATGATGCAATTGACAATAGGACGTCTGTTGTTCGCAAATTGGACATGATTTATGCCCTTTAGCACTGTATCCAGACAAATTTCCATACACTGGGAAGTCATTTATAGTGAACAGAAGCACTGCATGCAGTTGAAAATATTCCATTTTATAAGAATCATACACCCTAATACCATCAGCCCTTAATAGTTTCAAATCATCAATCAACGGTGACAAGTAAACATCAATATCATTACCGGGTTGATTTGGACCAGAGATCATTGTACTCAACATGAAATATTTGCGCTTCATACAAACTTCAGGAGAGAGGTTGTAAATTACCAATAAAACAGGCCATGAACTATGTGTGCTACTAAGTGTTCGGTATGGATTCATTCCATCTATGCACAACCCTAGTCTGAGATTTCTTATTTCATTTCCAAATGTAGAATACTGCGCATCAATTTTCTTCCATTGTGGACAATCATCTGGATGACGTATTTTTCCATCACATACCCTCTCTTCAGCATGCCATCTTAACCTTTTTGCATCATGTGAATTAGCAAATAAACATTTGAAACGATTAATTATAGGAAGATACCAAAATACCTTTGAAGGGAGATTTGTAATCTCTACATCACCCTGTGATTTTTCTTTCTCCTTATACCTTGATGTCCCACATTTTGGACACTCTGACAGAAATTCATATTCCTTCCTATATATAATGCAGTCATTCAGAAAGGCATGTATTTTCTTGTATCTCAATCCCATCGGGCATAATATTTTCTTGGCTTTGTAATGTGAATCTGGAAGATCGTTATCTTTTGTAAGAATGTATTTCATCAATTGTAGCAGCTCTGTAAAACTTTTGTCACTCCATACATGCTTCGCCTTTAGGTTAATCAATCTTAACACAGCCGACAGAACCGTAAAATCTGTACAACCGGGATATAATGGTTTTTCAGCATCACTATATAGATGTGAAACTGTCGGTTCTATCTCAATTTGTTCTGCTACAATATCACGAATCATTTCTTCAATTCCATCGGAGTTACCATCTTGCGAATCATCATCATCAGTGACATTCTGTCCAGTTTCACCATGCCAAATCCAAGGGCTGTAACTCGGATTAAAACCATGACATATCAGATGATCTTTTATCTCTCTACTTTTCAACTTCTTCTTATTCAAACATTTCAGGCATGGACAGAAAAAAATGTCACTACTTGGAACATTTCGTTTTGCAAATTCTAAAAAGGCATCAACACCTTCCTCAAATTCATTGCTCATTCGATGTGTCGTAATCCAACTTCGACTCATTATTACCTATAACAAATATCAACAAAAAATATATATTTTTATGATAAGACAAAACATCTTTATATGAAAAAAATCATAATTTGAATGTAAAACAATTTAAAATATAAAACAAATCTTGAAAGTAGTAGTAGTTTTCATAAGTACCCAACACCAAATAGTTATACATCGTAAGTGTCATGTTAAAAATATGAATATAGACCATTTGTTTTATGTTTAATAATATTGTCATATTATCTGATCATTCTGATTATATATTAGAATTACTTTATCCTTTTGATCCGATATATAATCTAAGGACATTAATATTTCTTTAGAAAAAGTAATCTTAATATCATGGTAATGTAAAAAAAAGTATATGTCGAACTATATATATGTAATACCAATAAAAAAATACATATGTGTTTGTCCTGGGTTTCACACATAAATCAACTCATCTCACAGATTAAATTTTTGAATCATCCTACATAATACTTATTTTTATAACTTAGGGAATGAAAATAATAAAAGTTTTGATTTATGATACTCATTATGGGTAAACATGATATATATAAATATAATATCTAATCTCCTAAAAAGATATCCATGGGGGTATAAGAGCATACACAAAGCACATTATCAAAAAGATAAGTGAAACATTTCTATATAATCATAGATCATAAAACCTGAGTCCAAGTATAACAATTTTAGCATAACATAAGACATGATTTATATGATAGTGGGAACATGATTTAAAAAACCTTATTCACAAGATCACAACATTGGTATGTGGAATAACATAAGAGTGTGGCACAAACATAATCATCTAAGTCATAACATATGTCAAGGGAAAACATAGTTTCATTCACCTCATATTGGGATATGTTAATCAGCTTTCCTATAATTTATTATAATATTTATTACCAGGCACATCACATAACACATTGGAGATGATTGAAAGAAGAAATGTATTATCAGACTCACCATGAGTCCAGAATGAAATATTTGATTGTAATAGGTATGAATTGATATTTTTATGAATGCAGATGAAAACAGATGATGGTTCTCTGATCTAGGAGTTCTAAAAATCATAATTTTTTGAAAAAATATTATGATGTAAGAATGTTGAATGAAATTTTAAGGATAGGTATTACAGATTTTACCTGGTCCAATTTCATTCATGAAAATAATTTTCTGGACAATCATATTGAAAATATGATTTTAAGAAAATAAGTACTACCAATCTTCATCCAGAAAGACACATTCCAGCTAAGTAGGAAATAATAATGTTGCTGGAAGAATGGAACGTTACAGTACCACCCATTATTTTTCAGATTTTGCTGAAGCTAATCCACAATGTTTTAATAATCATTTGCGAGTTGAATGTTGCGAGTTGAATGAACATAATAACCAATTTCAATAAAAAAATTCCACGAGATTCAAAAACGAATGAAAATCACATCAAGAATCGAAACAAAAACGAACGAAATAAATTCGTGGAAGGCTTACTTGAATGTCGCGAGTTGAGGAGATAGATACGAGAGCAGTGAAGAAGATAAACAATGAAGCCAAAATGAGTGTAATGCAGGCGATCGACGAGCCGATTACGGTTTACCACGCGAGAGAGAGACGAGCCGACGACTGTCAATCGAAAAAATCGTAAATGACAGAACACGGGCTTTAATTTTTTTAAATGCTTTATAACGTCGGTTATTATATAACCGACGTTATAAACTATTTTTTAGATTTTTTCCATCGGTTATCCTAAAACCGACGTAAAAAGGCTCCCGCCCTTTGGTTTTTTACGTCGGTTATTTTATAACCGACGTAAAAAACACGTAGATATCGGGTTTTTTTACGTCGGTTATTTGGAAACCGACGTAAAAAACCCCCCGGGGCTTTGGTTTTTTATGTCAGTTTCCAAATAACCGACGTAAAAAACCCGACATCGACGTGTTTTTTACATAGGTTATCAAATAACCGACGTAAAAAACCCTTGCGCATTGGTTTTTTACGTCGGTTATAAACTAACCGACCTGAAAAATCTACTTGCCGCATTTTTACGTCGGTTATATATAACCGACGTAAAAAATGGTGACGTAAAAAACGATTTCTGCACTAGTGAATGTTGTTTCAAGATTTTTGTTTTATCCTTTGTGGATTTTGAGAGACCTTATGGGGTCTTAGGGTTCCTATTTAGTATTTTTATACTCACCCCTGCACGGGTAATGCCTGCACCTTGTTATGTGTTGTGAAGATGACAGAAAATGCTGACTGAGGATGAGGGTACCAGGACTGGAGGCTGCTCGAAGATAGTTGATCGTACCATGATTCAGTGTTTAATATTCATCATTACACCACTGTTTTAAACATTTTTTATATTGAAAATCATAAAAATAATGACAGGATGAATTCCATTTTTTGAATCATTTATTTTTTGTTTATCAATATTATAAATGGCAATGATACTTTTTTTGATGATTCCATTGTAGTATGAGGTGATTTGGAGGGCCCATGATGATGTCCATGAAAAATGGGCCAAACTGTGAAGGATCCAAGCACACCAGTGGAAAAATACACACACTTCTACTATAGTGTGCATCCAATTGGGATGATATTTTTTTGTCCGGTCTGAATTTTATTGGGATACATTTATTATGAAGGAACACATGACTCATTCGGCAATCTATTGGCTCAACCGACCTGATCTATCTAGCAGACCGAATCTACACGATGTCAAAATGTGTGTTCTATGATATGTCCATATCTCAGGATAAAGATGTCAAATTTATTCCAAAAATTAGGTGGAGATAGACAATAGGTGTTGCTACAACTTTATTTTCCAAATCGATATAAGGCTATCTGGAGGTCGAAACACCTATGACAAGTGGTTCTAATAATTCTGTGTGATCAAAACCACCTTCCCATTTTCCAATAAAATGGCACCTTGGGATCCTCATTTTCATGTTTGACCATGAGGAGAAGATCTGGTAATTTGGAGAACCAAAGGAGTTCTCTCCTCATAATTGATGTTCTGGGGGGCCCCTATCATCATAGGGGGATCAACAATGAAGAATAAGTTATACCCGAGCCTTCTCCTCCTCTCAATGGAAAGCAAAATGGTGAATGCACATTTTTAGGGAGCTACACATACATGGGAGGGAATTACTACACATGATACTCTACTATTTTTGTTTCATTTGTTTTTGGATTATTTCACTTATGTTTTATCATTATATGTTTCTCTTATGAGTTCATTTCTTGGGTTTAATTATGTGCACCTCTTTTCATTTCAACACCGATTGGGTTGAAATTTCATATGGGAAACATGAGTTGTTTTTATTAGGAAACACAAGGATCATCCTTCTCCCACACATAATAAAGATATTAGTATGATTTGGTAGCCTTTAATCTATTCTTGAATTCCAATCCTTGAAAACACTATAGTTGTGTCAAGGGTTGGTACTTTGTGCAACGTTTAGAATGGCAAGAGGTTAATCAAGATCTTGACAACCCTCAAGAAAAGAATTAAACAAAACCATGGGAGATTTTCATAACAATGGAATATCCAAGATGTGTAGTGAACTTGATGAGATATACATATCTCATAATTATTAAATCTTCGTTTTATTCTATCAACTATTAAACTCTTTAAATTAAGTTATTTTCTTAAAATTGTTTTCAAAATCAACCCCCACTTTTTGTAATTATTATTAAAAATCCATACTAAAAACCTATCAATGCTCTCCAAGAGATAACCTAGGGTCTTCCCTAGACTTTAAATAAATGTTAAAATCATAACCAATTTGACGTATCAAGACATCTCGGTCAAATTTTGGTGTCGTTGTCAGGGAGCGTTTTGGTTTTAGTGTGGGTTTTTGATAAGTTTATTTTTTTAATTTTTTGTGAATATTTATATCTCTACCTATCCTTTTGTATTATGATATATTTGTTGTGTAGGATTAGTGCATGACACATTCTAATCCGGGAGAGTTACAACCATTCATACCCTGACCAAAGAGGATCCTACATTAGTGACTATGAGATACACAAGAGGAATCTTTGAGAGAGGATGCACAAAATATCAACACTCATCTTGATCCTTCTTCTTCTTCTTCGGGAACCCACATTAAAACTGAAATTAACATGAATAACATGGATGACAACAATAGTACACTAAAATAACTAACCTCTCTTTATGCTGATATCCAACCCACCTATATTAAATTATAACGCGAGGCGCCCAATTTTGAACTAAAATCTGTTTTAATTCATCTATTACCAAGATTCCATGCACTTCCTGGAGAGGATCCACATAGGCATTTAAAATAATTTCACACTTTGTATTCTACATTAAAACCTGAAAATGTGGATGAAGAATAAGTAAAGGTAAGGTCATTCACTTTTTAATTAGAATAAATATAAAAATATTGGTTATATTATGTTAATTCTCCAATAAGAGGCTGGGCGGACATGAAACATCTTTTCCATGAAAAATATTTCCCAGCCTCTCCTAATACAACAATAAGGAATGAAATTTGTTGGATAAGAAAATCTCAATGGGAAACATTACATGAATATTGGGAACACTTTAAATGGTTTTGTTCATTTTTCCCACACCACCAAATAATTGATCAACTTTTAATTCAATATTTAAAGGAAGGTTTATTCCCTATTGATCAAAATATGATAGATGCAACTGTAGGTGGTGCACTGGTAGATAAGACCCTAATTTTTGTAGGGACATTGATTTGATAACATGGAAAAAAACACTAAACAATTTGGTTCATGGTCCAATGTACCGATTCGAGGTGTAAATGATGTACAAATTACTGAATTCGAGAAGAAGGTGGACACAAAGTTCGAAGAGGTAGTACCCTTATTCGATAATGTGCTCTTTCCCAAGTGAAATCTCAATCTCCTCTACCCATCCATTGTGGTATATGTTCTTCTGACACCAAATACTCTGACCAATGTTATCAATTGAAGGAAACAACTGAGAGTAGTAAGGCAATATTTCCAGGCCGCCCCTATAACCCCCTCTTTAGGAAATAACCATACTATCCATCCAACCCTGGGAGGAAGTAGAACCAACCCTATAGGCATGGGGGTATTCAAATCAACCTCAACAACAATGGAACCAACTGGGGTAGATTAGTCATCCGCCACTACCACCCAGAAATCATCAACCATTCCAAAGGCCTTTCCAACAGATCCTTCCAAAAAAAGATCCTAGACTTGATGTTATGATGAAACAAATAGATTACAAGAATATTCAATTCCAAAAAACACTCAGGAAGACATATAAGACCTTAAAACCCAATTAGGACAACTAGATAACTCAGTGGGTTAAATTCAAAGTCACGGATCAGGTAAACATCCCTCTCATCCAGTAGTTAACCCAAGGGATAAAAGAAATGTTTGTTCCATCACACTTAGGAGTGGAAAACAACTAGAAAGTATGATTAATCCTCTATTATAGTCATCCCCTCAGAAGGAAACCTCTATCCCAACAATTAAAATTGTTTCAAATGTTGAAGAACATTGTCATAAGAAAATCCCTTCCAAAGGAAAGAGTGTGTATATTGATGAGTCACCTAGACCAACCATGCCTCTTCCATTTTCTCAATGGTCCACCAAACTAAGAAAACAAAAGGAAACTGAACATGATAAGGAAATATTGGATATTTTCATCAATGTGCAGGTCAACATCCCATTGATTAATGTTGTGAAGAAAATTACACAGTATGCCAAGTTTCTAAAGGAGATGTATACACACAGAATGCATCTTCTTGGAGATGAGAAGGTGAGATTGAGTAGGAATACTTCAACATTAATAGTTCCGTCACTTCCCACCATGTGCAATGATTATGGAACATTCTCAATTCCATGCACCATAGGGGAGTAATATTTTTCTAATGTTATGCTTGATTTAGGTTCCTCTACTAATTTGATGCCTCACACCATTTAATCTATATTTCAGGTCGGGGAATTGAATCCTACTAGAATTATTATTCAACAGGATAATTGGAGTAACACACACCCCTTTGGTGTGTTAGAGGATGTTCTTGTGAGGGTTCAAAATTTAATTATTCCTGCTGACTTTTATGTGCATAAAATGGAGGATGATAGCATAAATGGACATGACCCGATTATATTGGAGAGACCCTTCTTGAAAAACACAAGAACCATAATTAAAGTCCACAATGGTACATTATCTATGGTGTTTGATGGTAACATTTTCCACTTCAATATCCTTGATGCCATGAATCACCACTCATAAGAAAATTCCTCTCTCTCTATTAATTCTATAGATGTACTCCCTTTCTCTGAAAAAACAACATTTCTTTCCCTTGATCCCCTTTCTGAGTTTTCTTCACTGATAGAAATGCTAGGAAATGATTCATGCATTGATTATTATAGTAGTTTATTAAAGTTTCATTCTTGTTCATTGATTGATGATCTCCTGAACACTTAGGATTTGCTGACCATCAATGATACTGCTAAGCTTGTAAAAGATCATTCCTCTATTGAAGATGATACCATTGAGTAGTTATACAAGATCAGTGACCTCTCACCTTCACACACACCACCAAAAATCCAAAATCCACATAAATTGAAATTGAAACAATTTCCTCAAGATTTAAAATATTCATATCTTGATAATGGAAACATGATTCCCATTATCCTTACTAATTCAGTCCCTCCTGAGCATGAATTTGGACTGCTTGAACTTTAGAAGGATTATAAACAATATTTGGGATGGACACTTACTGACATTCCTAGTATCAACCCATAAATTTATACACATTATATTTTGTTAAATTATGAGGCTAAACTACTGAGGCATCCACAATTTCGACTAAACCCAAACCTCCAAGAAGTTGTGAAAAATGAGGTAACAAAATTATTGGATGCTGAAATCATTTACCTGATCATTGAAAACTAATGGGTCAGTCCAGTTCATGTAGTTCCTAAAAAGACTGGTCATACAATAATCAAAAATGAAAACAATGAATTGGTTCCTACTCATGTGCAGAATAGTTTCTGTGTCTGTATAGACTATTTCCGACTAAACCAACACACTAGGTAGGACCATTTCCCATTTCCATTTGTTGAGGAAATTATAGGGAGGCTAGTGGGTAAGTCCCACTACTATTTCCTTTATGGTTATTCTGGATACTTTCAGATCCATATTTTCCCCATGGATTTGGAAAATAAAACCTTCACTTTCCCCTCTGGCACATTTTCCCATAGAAGGATTCCATTTGTTCTGTGCAATTCTCCAGGTACATTCTAACTTTGCATGATTAGTATTTTTTTCGGATTACCTGGAGAATTGCATGAAAGTATTCATGGATGATTTCACAGTTTATATATCTTCTTTTGATGAATGTTTTAGTAGTCTTTGTTAATTCCTACATCGTTTTATTGAAAATAATATAGTATTAAATTATGAGAAATAAAATTTCATGGTGAAAAAAGGTATAGTTTTAGGGCATGTCATTTTTGGGGATGGAATCCAAGTAGATAAATCAAAAATAGATGTAATTTATTCCATACATTTCCCCAATAATGTATGGGATGTGTGGGATTTCCTAGGTCATGCTGGATTTTACCATCATTTCATTCATGACTTTTGTAAAATTACACTCCCCCTCTCCTGATTACTCCAAAAATAAAAAGAATTTGTTTTTGATAAATAATGTGAGGAATCTTTTAATAAGGTAAAATGGAGTCTCATGTCACCCTCAGTAATCCAACCACCTCAGTGGGATTTACAGTATAAGCTCATTTGTGATGCCTCTAATTATGATGTTGGGGAAGTATTGTCACAAGGGGTCAATCGAGCTCCACATATCATTGCCTATGCCTTACTTACTTTGGACCCTACACAAAAAAACTTCACGAAAACAAAAAAGAATTCATTTCCATTGTGTTTACCTTGGAAAAATTCAGATCGTACCTTTTGGGGTCCAAATTCATTGTGTTCTCAAACCATGCAACCCTCCGATATATCCTTATGAAACCGGAAGCCAAGCCACGTCTCATTCGTTGGATGCTCCTCCTTCAGGAATTTAATATAGAAATTAGATATGAAAAAGGAGCAGAGAATGTGGTGGCTGACCATATCAGCATAATTCCTTTAACCTTGGTAATTGAATCATCCCCTAGTATTCCCATTAATGAAATGTTTCCTGGTGAGCAATTGTACTGAGTGGAATATGTTATTCCTTGGTATACTGAAATTTTAAATTATTTCGTTCCATCTTGCATTCCTATTGATTTCAAAAAAAAAGCAAGCCAGTCATCTAAAATATGAGTCTCATTGGTACATTTGAGGTGACACCTATCTCAGGCCCATATATAGTGATCAAGTCCTTAGGCGTTGCGTTCCTGATAGCGAGTTTCAGTCTATCCATAGATTCTGACACACTCTTAAGTGTGGGGGGAACTTTGGTCCCCAACAGAATTCTCACAAGGCCCTTGATTCTAGTCACTTCTGGCCAACACCTTTTCATGATGCCCATGCTTTTTGAAAATCTGTCAAAGAATGGTGAATGTATCTAAATGAAATGAAATGCCACAACAACCATTTCCCTTTCATGACAATTTCCATTTTTGGGGCATTGACGTTATCGGTCCATTTCCCAATTACTTTGGAAACTTGTACATTCTTCCGGTAGATGTTTATCTGTCAAAATGGGTAGAGTGACGAGCTACAAGGAATATTGATTCTAAGGTAGTTGAATAATTTTTGAGAACCCAAATCTTCTATAGGATTGTCTTACTTAGGATCATAATCAGTGACTAGGCTTCTCATTTCTACAATCGAACAATGCTATCAATTTTGTGTTGGTATGGGGTCAGTCATAGAGTGACTAGTGCATATCATCCACAGACCTATGGTCAAGCCGACATGTCAAATAGAGAGGTAAAATAGATTCTTGAAAAAAATTGTTCAACCCAATAGAAAATATTGGGGTCTTCACCTTGATGATTCGTTTTGTGCCTACCGTACAACATTCAAAACTCCCATTGGAATTTCACCTTATCATCTACTATTTGGAAAGAGTTGTCACCTACCTGTTGAGATTGAGCATCGGGCCTACTAGGCCATCAAACAATGAGATTATCATCTTTCTGGTGTGGGATCCCAAATGAAGATGAAAATTTTGGTGTTGGGGGAAACAAAAAGAGACGCATATGAAAACTCCAGGATTTAATAGGAGTGAACCAAGGCTTCCCACGACCGTCTTATCCTTCATCGTTAGTTCCACATTGGGCAGAAGGTCCTCCTTTATAATGAAAGGGTGAAGTTGCATCCAGGTAAGCTTCGTTCTTGCTGGTTTTTCCCATACACTGTAATTAATGTTTCCATATTTGGTGTTGTCCAGGTTCAAAATAAATAAACAAAGCAAACCTCCACTATCAATGGGAAGCTGTTGAATCACTTCCACAATGACCCTTCAGAGTTCCAAATGGAGGAACTCCTTGTTCAAGAAGCATCATACTAGTGAAACAAACCTTGTTTTACCCTTCCTTATCACCTTCCCAATTATTACAGTGAGGACACATCATAATCTAAGTGTGGGGGGATGGGTAAATTCCTGGGTTAGATACAAATTTTCATCATTGTTTTTCTTTCTTTCTTCTCTTTTTCACCTTCTTATGGTATTTTCACTTTTTCCCATCTTTTTGAGTTCATTATTCTTTCCATTATCTTTCTCCTTTCTTATCTTGTTTTCCTTCTTTATGTTATTTTCACTTTTCCCCTTCTTGTTTATTTCATTTGGCATTCTATTGTCTTTAATCATTCATATCTTTTTTTCCTTTTTATGGTATTTTCATTCCCCCCCATAAAAAATTTCAATGTTCCATGATTCGATGACCATATAGGGGGTAAAGTAAAAATACCATGAAGAATGGTGGAAAAGAGTATTTGTATGAAGTTAACATTAGGGAGTGTTTTTTAGTGAATTGTTTTTCTATCAATGATATAAATGTTTTTATCCCTGTGAAACATTTGAGATGATTCATGCCCCTTGTGCATGTATTTTTTGGGAAAACTATTTCACTAATAACTCCATAAATTTTTGCACCAAACCGTGATGTGTAAATATTTCTTACATAATATAATCTAAATATATGTTAGGTTAATATTTTTCTGCTTTAAATGATATTTTCATACATTTGTTCCTTATTCGATCTATTTCATTACTATACCAGATTGACCTATGCGTTTGTACCTAATGTCCGATTGTTGTATGCCATCAAAAAAAAAGTTTGAGTCTTGTACAGGTCAAAAACCACTCCTCCTCAACCTTTTATCTTGTTATAAATATTGCAATTAGTGTCATGAAGAGATTAGATAAGGTTTGAGAGATGAGTGTGATATTTGTTCCAAATGAAACTTCAAAAAATATAATAAATTAGGGGAGTGATGAAATGTATAACATATGGGGTTATCTAGGTCGGGAGCTTATGGTTTGAATTCTACAAATTCTTAAGTTAGTGGGTCTTGAAATATGATTGCAATTGATGTAGGTAAGGGTCGGTGAAAATTCATTTAAAGCTGAATAATTTTAAAATAACATGTATTAATTGGATAGGAAGTGGAAAGAATAGAATGGAATGGTTTTCACACACACAAATGGAGAGTTAGTAGAATTCTTGAAATTTGAATTTCTTTTTCATGTTAGTGTCCTGAATCTTTTTGAATTTCATTATGATATGATTTATGAGACATCATTTTCCATAGGAAAAACTCCTTGGTGTGGTTCATGCATTGATCTCATTACTTTAATGAATTATAATTTCCACGATTGTTAAATCTTCATGATTTTTGGAAATATTTATATGCCTCATTTTATTTGGATATTTGACTTTTCCCAAGAGTGAAAATGATTAGTTGGGGGTGTGATCGTACCACGATTCACTGTGTAATTTTTATCTTTACACAATTGTGTTGAACTTGACTTAAATTGGAAATTATAAAATAATGACAAGTTGTATTCCATTTTTGAATCATTTATTTTGTAACGCCTTGATGCCAGTTACCCAGAGTTGGTGCATTTTATTAATATATTTGTGTGATTACAAGGAATCAAGTCACGAAAGACCGATCAGTTTATCAGTCTTGGAAAATTGATTACATACATGGATGCCACATTACACTTTAGAAAATAAAACACAACACAAATGTTCCTTTGAGAATTCCATTATTCACTCTAGCATAACCCTACTTATCAATCATAATACACTTCTGGGATTACTGAGAAAATTAAAACATATAAAGGGGTGAGATCAGATGCTCAATAGGGATAACAATATAGCGGAAACTTTCATAAATAAGCATAAACATTTAAGGCAATGTATAAGTATAAAACAAAAGCCTTTTTAAACATAAACGTCAGCAAAATATGGAAAAGATACAGTAAAATAATTCCATTTACATATTCACATGGGTATTCTATTAGTCGAATAATCATATGAAATATCAATAGCCACTTTCGTAATGATGGAATGCGTAATGCCAGACTATCTTAACCACATAGTCAAGGCCTTATGTCAAGACTAAAAATAAGATTTTTTCAAGGCCTTACACCAACACAATAGTTTGTCTCATGATACCTAATGATGCATCGAGGAGCTATAGAAGGCTCCACCAATCACTTACTATGTCCAATGAATTGCTCATATGAAAAGGTTTAAACATAACATAAACATTCGTATTAAAACTGGCATATGAAAAGTCAATACTTTACCTATAAACCATGACTGGTATAAGAATAACACATCCACAGTCAAACATATCATAGATCCATCAATACAATACAGAATATTTGTATCATAAAAAATCAACTTCAAACAAGTTTAAAATCCATTAAAGGATTTTGACATAGATGGAAAAGATTTGTAAAACTCTTTGAGATAAATGTAACATCCCGGACCCAGGTGCCACGGAACGGGTGCCCCGAACCCGGGTCTCCATGTGACCTCAATCGCATTTCACCAAATGCCAGAGGTTGCCGACTAGCAGTGAGGGACCAGGTCTGATTGTGGGGAATTTATGACCTCATTTGTCAAAGTGTAGCACAACAGAATGAAATAAAACATACAATGATAGAGGAAGCAGTAAAACATACACAACTGAAATAATCAACAGTAGTGGATATAACCAAAAATGTAAAAATAATGATGGTACATGTCTCAAGTTCTATGAAAAACAGCCAGAACATGTTATACATCAATACAATACAACCAAAAGCATAGTACAGCAAAGAAAAGAAAACAGCTAGTAGTGGAATTGCGTGCCTAGGCTCTGTCCCATGACCTCCTACTCCAAAGCAACATTCAAGTACCTGTATAGGGACTCTTTCCCCAATCCACACCTACATAAACATAATCTGTTTGGGCTAAAAAACATGACCCAAACTGGGTGTGAGAAATATATCTCAGTAGGCACCCCCCAAAGGCTCGTGCCCAACTATGTGTAAGCATACAACAATAGTGTGAAGTAGTAAAATGCAATAAAGTAAGAAGTACTCAAATATAACTAATTACCAGTTATATTTCCATTTTATTATCCATTTAATTCATTTATTTTTAAATACCAACACAGTGAATATTCTAAATAACCAGCTAATGTCCTCAAACATGTAAACACCTACCCTTAGGTAAAGAGTATCCAACACAAGAATCCAACCTTGGGCATAACAGAGTTTTCCCTCAGGCATAAGAAGTTTCGTCCATAGGCACAGAGTCAGCTGCCCATAGGCATAGAAGAAGTTTCCCTCAGGCCGAAATAACTACTACCCACAGGCTAAATAGTGCAGTGCCCACATGCTAATCATAACAACACCCTCAGGATAAACAGGTAACCGGGCCATGCCCAACATGTCAAAATGCAGTAAATAAGCAATTCCTCTCAATCCAATTCTACAGTTACTACATTAAATTCATACCCTAGGGTACCCTGTCCAAATGGCTAAATAGTGGAACACACCCCTGGGGTGGTTCCAGATCCAAGAAACGATCCCAACCAGCATTTTATTATCATAATTTAATCACCTATGGAATTCTAGGTATTAAATATAGCAACGACCTCAGCCACACGACACCCCAACATGGGTTAGTGGCACAAAAACGAACAAAACACACGACAGTTGGAAAAACAAACACCACGCCACCTTCCTTATACGCCAACGAGCATTATACACGAATGTCGTTCCTGAAATGCCCAAGAAAGGCATTGATCTGATGAAGAAGAAAAACTGTTCAAACACAAATAACTCTTATTAGGTAAAGAAATGGTAAGAAGCAGCCAAATAGATGGAAGCCCTTACCCATGCGGTTCCAACGGGATCGTCTGAGGCGGAAACCGATTCCAGACGAACACCGGGTAGATCTTCAAAGGTTCAGCCTCCTCCTTTGGCTCCAAAATTTCTCAAATGCCTCATCCACCAAATTAGGAGGCTACTGCCTGTTTTAAGCTGAAAAAACAAAGTACACGACATGTACTTATAAGTACATTGCATGTAATTTCTTCAATTAACTATTCATCTTGCGGCACCGCTGCACTGCTCATCTGTCGACATGAGTACATGGCATTTACTTCCGAGTACACGGCGTGTACTATCGCCTAGCTAGCAGCTACACCACCGCCTTACTGTTTAGGCCTGCCGACTGACTACACGGTGTGTAAAGGACCACTACACAGCGTGCAATTAGTTCCTACACACCTCGTCGCCGACATGGCTACACGCCCCGTGTACCCATCCCACACGGCCAAATGTACACGGCGTGTGGAAAAGTACACGGCGTGTAGTTCCAAAATTTAGGATTTTCCCCCATTTTCAATATTTTCTCAAAAACACTTATGAAAAAGAGAAAAGAAGAAGCCCGCACCAAAAAAATAATAACAAGGTTCTTACAAACTTCCCCCCTTATAGCAATTCGTCCCCGAATTTCCCTTCCCAGGGTGGTGAAGATAAAGCTCAGAACAACTCTAGACACTGAGCACATACGTTGTCCTCCCGCTCCCAGGTCTCGTCCTACACTCTCCCATGATGCCATAGCAACCATATGAGAGGAACTGACTGGCCTCAGAGAACCATCTACTCCTATCAATGATACGAATCAGATGATCCTCAAAGGACGCATTTTCCTCCAGCTCAACCTCCGCAGGCTGAAAAATGTCAGACAGATCTTAATGATAGCGGCGCAACCAAGACACGTGTAAGACGTTGTGCATGGCTCGGTATCCCTGTGGTAACTACAACTGATAGGCAACTAGCCCGACTCTCTCCAGAATCTCGAATGGCCTCACATACATCGGTGAAAGCTTACCCTGTCTCCGGATCCGCTTGTGTCACAGACTCGGCGAAACATGCAAGAAAACCCAATCCTCGACCACGAACTCCAAATGTCATCTCCGGCGATTAGCATATGACTTATGTCAAGACTGTGCGGTATCCATCTGCTTCCGAATCAACTGAAACTGCTCAGATGTCTCCTGCACGAGCTGTGGTCCCAGTAAAGCTGCCTCACCTGCCTCTAACCAGCCCAAAGGTGGTCAAAATGGCCTACTATATAAAGCCTCGTATGGTGCCATTTAAATAGTTTCCTTAAAACAATTGTTATAGGAAGACTTGACTAGGGGTATGTGCTTCTCCCAAGAGCCCCCAAATTCTAGGACGCATGCACGCAGAATGTCCTCAAGCACCTGTATTGTACGCCCAAACTAACCATCTATCTGAGGTTGGTATGTTGGGCTCAGAAGCACCTGTGTACCCAGCGTCATCTGAAAACTCAGCCCAAAACGAAATGTATAGTGGGTGTCCCCATTTGAAATGATAGTACGAGGGACCCCATGAAGACGAATGATCTCTCATATATACAGCCATCTGAGATTGTCAACACCGAAGGTCTCCTTGATCGGTAAAAAGTGGGATACCTTTGTGAGTCTATACACAACAACTCACACGACGTCATTGCCACGAGGTGACCTCGGAAACCCTGTCACGAAGTCAATTGTGACATCATCCCATTTCCACTCTGGAATGGGTAACTACTGTTACAGTCCAGCTGGCCTTTGGTGCTCTTCCTTCACCTAATGTCAGGTGGAACACCTCGTAACAAAATCAGATACTTCTCTCTTTATACCCGACCACCAATACTGACGCCTCAAGTCATGGTACATCTTGGTAACCCCAGGATGAACTACCCAAGCTGAAGCATGAAACTCCTTCATCAGCTCCTCACGAATATCCCCTAGAACCCACACTCATCCATGGAAATGCAAAACCTCATCACCGCCTATCGTCCGACCAAGAGAAGGGTTCCCACTTGCCATCGACTCCCGTAGAACTAGGCCTTCTGAATCAGATAGTTGTCTCATCCTCACTCTGGCCAGGAGGGTAGAAGTCACAGCTAAAGAGGAAAGACAAGTATACCCCTGACTGTCGTGCACCTCCATATGCATCTCAAAGAACAAGGCCATGAGCTCCCACTCACCATTGGCCTCCTGCACTGCCTATATCTAAGTCTTCCTGCTCAGTGAATCAGATACTGCATTACCTTTACCAGGTGTATAGTCAAGCTTAAAATCGAAGGACTGTAGGTAATCGACCCACCTTCTCTGCTTCAGATTTAGGTCACGCTGACGACAGATATACTTGAGGCTTTTTTGGTCGGTGAAAACCACAAAATGCTCTCCCAACATATAGTGTCTCTAACAATGAAATGCATGAACAAATGCAGCCAACTCGAGATCATGCTTCAGGTAATTCGGCTCATGCAGCCTCAACTGCCGAGACCTATACGCAATAACTCGGTCTCCCTACATCAACACTGCTCCAAGACCAATCCCTGATGCATCACAATAAACTGTATAGCTCTTCCCCTACTCTGGGAATATCATGATCGATGCAGATGTCAACCTTTCCATCACGTCCTGAAATGTTGCCTCGTAAGCTTCTGACCAAACGAACATCACCCCCTTCATAGTCAGACCGATCAACGGTGCTGCTAAGAGGGAGAAGTCCTGTATGATGCATCTATAGTAACCAACAATCCCCAAGAAACTTCATATATCAAACACATTCTTATGCTGCTCCTAGGAAACTACTACTCTCACCTTCTCTGGGTCTATTGCAACTCCTACCTTTGAGATGATATGACCCAAGAAGTAAATCTGGTCCATCCAAAAATGGCACTTTGAGAGATTAGCATAAAGTCAATGCTCTCTCAGTGTACTAAGTGTGATCTCAAGAAGGGTGGAATGGTCGTGTCAAGTGAGAGTGTACACCACGATGTCATCCACAAATAATACCACAAAATGAATCAAGGTACGAATGGAACACACGATTCATCAGAGCCATAAAAACTGCTGGCGCATTCGTCAGTCTGAATGGCATAACCGTATACTCATACAGACCATATCTTCTCCGAAAAGCTGTAACCGGCATATCCGATGGCCTCACATGCAACTGATGATATCCAGATCTCAAGTCAATTTTCAAGAACACTCGTGCTCCACGATGCTGATCAAAAAGATCATCTATCCTCGACAAGGGATATCGGTTCTTAACCGTCAACTGGTTTAGCTTCCAATAATCCACGCAAAGTCTGAAGGTACTGTCTGCCTTCTTCGTAAAAAGGACAAGATAACCCCAAGGAGAAGTACTGGGTCGGATAAATCCCTTTTCATACAACTCCTCTAACTACCTCTTGAGATCCTGCAGCTTAGGTGTAGTCATCCTATAAGGAGGAATGGACACCGGTGCTGCTCCTGGCACAAGCTCAAAAGAGAAATCCACCTCACGTAGCGAAGGTAGACCCAAAAGTTGTCCGAGAATACATCCCTGAATTGATCTAAAACTGAAGGGAAATCTGTCTGACAAGTCCACTGATCATCCAGATATAAAATCGCAATCTGGGCTTTGACTCTAGCTCGCTCATGATGCTCTCGTCCAGCTCGACTTGCCTGAACATTCCACTCGCCCTTGTACAGAAACACTTCACCCTCTGGTGACGTGAAACTCACCCTGTGACAATAGCAGTCCAAAATGGCTCGAAAGGGAACCAACCATTCCATCCCGAGAATGACATCATAGCTTGTCATCTCCAAGACATAGAGGACCCATAGAAAGTTACACCCTCTGACCTCAAGGGGAACACCTTGCACTGACACACACCAACCGTTCTTTTCCCCAACAGAGTGTCTAGTGTCATGATATCGGAAGAAGTATAAACACAGAGCCCATGGATCTCCACAATAGGTATAGATATGAAACTATTTTTAGCACTTGTATCAAAAAGTACTGAAGATAAGACATAAGCTACTAAAATGGTACCTCTAACAGTAGAAGGTTCGGGATCCTGCTCTTGTTGGGTATGTTGCACTGTATATGCCTACCCAGTGTCGCGACCCTGCGACATAGCCTGACTACCCTGAGATGTCCTGCCCTGCAGCCTCTAAGATCCTGGTGTATGGCTACCATGGCCACGACAAGCATCTATGCATGCATGCCCTGAGGTATTCTAGTTCCCTGACTGGTAAGATTCCACTGGTCCTGATCCCACACGCGGAGTCTGCATAGAACCCCTCTCACTAGCCACTAGTGGAAACACCCTTCAAAAGCGCTACAGATGACCCATCTTGCCGCAAGCTTGGCACTCCAATGGATCACGTGGAAACTGTGGCCTCTTGTTCCCCTCTCTACCACACTTGTAGCACATAACCTATCCACCTGAAGCATTCTTCTGACTGGTACTTCCACCCTGAGAGAAGTCCATCTGTCTCATCCTCTTGGCAGCAGATATAATACCAGTAACTGGTGCTGAACTGCCCTATCCCACACCACTAGATTCATGCAGTTTCCTCTCTGAAATCATCTCATGATTCACAGTATCATGTACTGAATGCAACCTGAAAACATTCACCAGCGCTTATATGTCATACTAAACACCATACCCAAATCGTCTGGCTCTCGACGTCTCAACCCCAGCACTGGTGAAAAACGCTGAAGCTCAGTGAAACGGGCAGAGAAATCCATCACCGACATAGCGCCCTACTGCAGATTCATGAACTCTCGAGCTCTACCTACCCTCAGTGTCTCTGGGAAGAAGAATTCATAGAAGAATTCCTGAAAATCATCCCACTCCATGTCTCTGTGATGCTCTGACTGGCTGGTAACATCCCACCACCTCTTGGTGGAATCACGCAGCATATATGTCACAAGCTTGACCCTCCGCCCTGGAGGGGTCTCAAGATGCTCCAAAATAGTCTGCATTGACCCCAACCAAGACTCCGTAGCCTATGGTCTGACATCCCCTGAAAACGTAGGTGAATGCTTCTACTGAAAGATACGTGTCATCTCGGTCATAGATGTGGAAGCCTGTGGTGCTCCCTAAGAGGTCTGCATTAACTGCATAAAGCCTTCATGGAACTGCGCCTCCACACCTGTTTCCGGTATAGCAGCTGGCGTCGCATCTGGATCTACTAGAGGATCAACTGGTAGCCCATGTCCCACCATCTCTAGAGTGTACTCATCGCCACTCTCCTAGTGAACAACACATGGTCATCTAAGAGGCACGAAACTACAAGGTCAAAGGCACACCTTATATTCAAGATTATTAAGACTGAAAGCAAAATAAGCACAAGGAGAACAAGAAGAAAATTGAATTTCAAAATTTTCAAAACAAGACTACACTATGTGTACAATGACTGCACGACATATACTTGACTTTCCTTCCCCTTCCCATCCTTCTACATGGCTAATCCACATGACTCCTGTTGAACAAAAACTACACAACGTGTATAAAATCCACATGGCATGTATGGTGTTATTTTCCAAATGCCAGTGTCTTTTGGGACACGACCGAATACTCGGCTTGACACCACATGGTGTATTACACCTGCACACGATGTGTACATAACCTCGTTTCCCACCCACACGGCTAACACCACATAGTCTGTCCTCGAACAAGACTACACGGTGTGTCCCACAAGTACACGACGTGTTCTGTACAGGAGTTCACCGACCCATGTTGTTAGTTAAATGGTTGAACTCCGGGTCAACACTATAAGGCATGTACAAAAGCTACACGACGTGTTTTGCCCAAGACTTTCCCTACCCCATGTCACCACCCACACGGCATGTGACACGGAAAGAGACTACACGGCGTGTACTCAGGGTACACGACGTGTACTCAAAAAGTTAATTTTTCTTCCCGAACAGAAGAACATACATGGCGTATATGAGGTAATACACGGCGTGTTCTCAAAATGTTCATTTTTATTCCCGAACAGAAGAACATACACAGCGTATATGAGGTAATACACGGTGTGTATACTGGGTTTCCAAAGAGTATGCCTCAGAAACTTCCCCAGAACCCATAAAATACTGAAACCAATATCTAAGTGTCAAATTCCAACCCGTGGGGTCCCATACTCCCCACGAATCAATATTTTTATAGTTATTATTTCATAAAAACATTCTTTTTTGTTTTGACAACATGAATTAATTTTAAATTAATTTATGACACTTCTGTGTTTTGAATATATAAAAATAAATTCAATATTTGGAACTAGGAGGTCCAAATTATTTAAATAGGTAACATTTATTTTTAGAAATTATGAATATTTAATTCAATAAATATATTTTTCACAATGGTTAAAGGGTAAATATTGTAAATAAGGTTGAAAAATAATATTACAATAATTTTAATTTATCCTTACACTTGTACTAATAATATTTTCCAATACTTGTCCGACAATGGGAATCCTTCGGTCGATTTTGAGACCTCATGGAGCCACTTAGGGGTGATAATGACACTTTATATTCATTAATTTAATGTAATGACAAAAATGAAATAAACATATATCTTTTAGTCAATCTATTTTTACAGGAGGTTATATAAGTTATATCTTAGAATATAAATATTAATTTGAAATATTAAAATATTTCTTACATCATATAATTTTATTTATAATTTTTAGACATCAACAAAATATAATTATTTATGACACAATGATGACACAGTGAATACCATATTAATAAATGATTTAAATAAATGGGATTATGAGATTTAAAAAACTATAAAAAACATATTCAATTATTATTGGATGATATTATTTCAAACAAGAGTCATCATATATTATATGTTCAATAGTTTTGGCTATTTTGAAAATGAAAATTAGTTTATAATAAAATAATGTTTTAAACCTTTCTTAAAGAGCAATTTCCCCCTTATAAAATGCCCTCACCTCAAACCAATTACTCACACGTCTTTAGCCCCTTGGCTCTTCCACGATCTGCCCAATTAATTTCCCTACAACACTATCTTCTTCCTAGATGCCTTCCCCAAGGAAGAAGGAAATTCAAGTAATCATTTCGGTTCAAACCAAAGGGAGATACCCAATTTAATGGTAACATCTTCTCTTAAGTTATTTTCTATTATTTTAAGTCTCCAACACCCAAAACTCTCTTTATTATTTTTTTTTAGAAAAAACAGTAATCTCAATATACTAGGTTGTTTTTATGAGAAGGATTTTAACATCCTTAACACAAACCTTCATCTAATGGGTAAAGATCATACTGTTTTTGTGGACAGTGAACTACTACGTCATGAAACGATGATTATTCATTATTCTCCTACCACCTCTTATAGTGCCCATTAATATTTCACTGTATTTATCATTGATATATATTATATTTATATTTACTATATACATATATATTTGTCATTTATAGCAGAACATTATGGTTTCCATAATGGGTAAATATGATAATTTCATTTGAGGAAGTGTGGACTACCGCCCCCTCAAAGGGACATGACTTGTTCATTCCATACATGGAACATATAAATTATAGAGTCACTAAAATTATATACATGATATTATAATTGAATTATAATATACATATATATCATTATTTTTTCATTCTATTAAAAACAAAATAGAAATTAACATAGTGTTCATGCATACGTAAAGCTTACCGTCTCCATGAATAGTGCATTTAATATCTTACCTCCAAATGTTATGTACTATTATAAATACACACACATATATATATATATATATAATGGAAATATTTGATATATATGATATCTAAATCATGAATATCATTATGGAGATAATGGAATTGTGACCACATGGACAACCTATAATTATAAGAAGTTCATTTTTTACCCATGTACCAAATATCGACAAAATGACCAATATTAACTTAAATTATTACATAATGTGTATAAAATTGTAATAAGTGATATATAAGGAATAATACACGTTAAAAATGATCTTCATCATGTATAAATTAATTTTAGATTATTATTCAAGAGATTAAATAATGAATGTTTCATGTCGGACACGAGGTAAGGGACTTCGTCTCAATCTCCTTTAATTGAGTCATATGTTGAATTCTACATGTCTTTCTTTTATATGGTCTATAAAACCCTTTGAATTTTTATTTCATTCAAAGAGAATATTTTTATACATATAATTTTACTAAATGATAAAAAGTGAAATTTTCTTTTTAACGTTAGTGGTGACAACGACCTTTTCCACCACTGTGAGATTTATTTGATCTTTTCTTACCATGACATGTCATAATGTTTTTAAAAGAAAAATTAATACCATATACTCATTTACGTATTTTTTCATTGAAAATGGTTTTGATAATGGATTTTTTATGTCAATATATTTAAATGGTATAGTGTAATTGAAATGTTTCAATTTTATCTTTCCTTCAATTTTTTTGGATGTTTTATTAATATGTTATGGTTCATCAACATTGTTTATGTATACAGGTGGATCCATGATAAACCAAGGGAGGGTGTTCCAAAGATATCTCTCTAATGCATTGGGTAATGTTTAATTTCTTTGAAAATGGAATTCCATAGTGTGGCCTTTCTGAACCCTCCACACAGAGTAACCCCCCTCTTCCACGAAGAGGTAGTACCCGCAGGTAGCTACCCAGCTAGAGAGGGATCCGTTTCCAACCGAGATGGCAGAGCATCCCCATGGGAACAATGCATCAGCGATGGATCAGCACAAAAATCCATCAGCAAGTTGGTCGCGCCTCATTTTTCCCACCCAGAAGAATCTCGGCGACCCGACAAGGCGGGTGGATCCCAGGGGAGAGGCTCGACCCCCGAAAGCGGACTTCCCAGGTATCGAACAATGATCCTCCCAATGTTTGACCGTGTTTGGCAACTCACCTTCACCACCGCACCACCACCGAAGTGGCAATGCATTGGGTAATGTGAAGAAGGTAAATGTTAATGTTTCTCCTAAGATATTTAAGGAATATACTCTAATGTGTATTCCAAATGTAACTACGTATGTAGCTGGAAAATATACAACGTAAGAATGTTATTGATGCCACAATATACCTTTAAAATTTATGATTTCTATGTGTTATTAATAAATCATATGATATCATGAGTTATGTTAAAAATATTATGTTTTGATGGACTAATGTCTTCTTTCTTTTTTTATAACCCTGACTAAGATTTTTATTCTCATCCCATGTTTTTGAAATGTTTTAGGGGATATAAACATTAATAGGGTCAGAAATAGGATCATGGAAAATTCATGTTGTCTATAACATGGAACAAGACAAGACAATTTTTTTCAAGATTTTTTATTTGATGAAAAAAATGGAAACTATGTAAAAGTCTCTACTTAGTAATTTTTGAGATAAAATGTAATAATTATGGAATAATTCTCTAAAACTCTATACTTGAAAATATATTCAATATGAATTATTCATTTAATTAATGATTATGTAATGTTTATGGTTGGTTCCTTGTAGTTGGTATCAGAGGTCAGTTTAGATAACTTTTAGTGTTAGGATATTGTAAAATTAATGTACATAAATTAATTTATGGTATGATTGAAAAGATATAGCATTTACAGATTACCATGTTGTTTTGTCTAAGATATTTCTATGTTCAGAATGGTTTTCCACTGAGGAATCAAGGAATATATAGTGGGATGACATCAGGAGGAAGACAACCTTGCAAATCAGCAACCGGAGATGGTCAGAATCAGAACTGAAGATATTGTTGTAGTGATGGCATAGATGAATCAAAAAATAAATGGTGGTGTAATCTATACACGATATAATCCAGATCAAACACAGAGTATCATGTCATTTGTGGATCATTTCATGAGGCAACATCCCCCATAATTCAGAGTATCATGTCACCCTGTGCAAGATGAAGGGTGGATTAAAGAAATGGAGTCAATTTTTGATGTAATTGGGTGTTCAGAACAAAAAAATTTTAGTCATACTATCTAACATTTTTAAGGTGAAGCTGATCAGTGGTGGTTGATGGTAAAAAATGTCTTGGATAGTGAGGATATTGATGCTCTTGATTGGGATGAATTCAAAGGTATGTTTGACAACCCTGCTTTTATTACAAACTTAAACATGATTTATTACATAAAACTTGACTTGATACAACAACAATTATTGAGAGGTTTAGTGTCATTGGGGCTTAGGATCATTACATAAAAACTTAAAACATGAAATATAACATCTTTATTGAAAACATCCTTTACATAACCACTACATTTTTTCGTACTTAGCATTTCATGGGATAACCTGAGGATATGGATAAGAAAAGGGTGAGATATAAATCCCAGTAAGGGAGTAAACATGGAATAACATGAGGAGTACAATACATGTTAGAAAATAGTCCTATCAATAGATAATAAGAAAAAAATGAACATAAATTAATGATAAAGCATGATAATCATAACATGGAAATGTGGCAACAACACTTAACATGGAATTAGCATGAGCCAAGGCCCATTGCACATGGAGCATGAGTAAATTCTCATTTCACATGAATCACGAGTAGAACCTCGTTTCACTTGAATTTGAATGATTAAACACTCATTTCACATGATGTATCATGATACTATACTTTACCAAATGAATTGGAGCGCTATAAGGGTGCACCCTTCTTAAACATTTCATTTCATTTATAAGTATGCCACATGGATCATAAAACATGGATTCATAAAACATAATCATTTATTCCACGATAAAATAACGTTAAATTAATACATGAAACATTATAATAATGTATTAAATGTGCATAAAGGTGAATACCCTTGATGGAGAAATGGGCATGGTATTCACTACACAATGGCATTGGCTTAGAAAATCGGTTCGATTTCCGCAGCATAACGGCATGACATAAGAATTCATAGAAATGGTTGATGAGATAGAAAGTGGTTAATCATCATATTTACATGTAATGGATAGTAAGGAGGTCATATGGATACATGTACCAACAATTGTAATGGAATTTAGATTCATGATACAAAAGTATTGCTTGAATGTAAATGAGGAGATAGAAGTTCCTTTTGGAATTTCGGCATAGTAACGGGTGTACATGGGAGGAATTTAATGAGAGAGAAAGGGGTAAACCATCATTCAAACATAAATAGGGCAGTATGAGGGAGGTGAGAAACCATACCCCAACATTCATAATTTAAATTAAAAGGGAAAAACAACTTAAGGAAAACTTGACAAAAATCAGGAAGGAAGAAAAACCCTTACTTTGAAGTGTGCTTCCAACGGATAGAGAGAGGATTATGATAGGCCTATTTGGTGCTTTGGGAAACTTGGGAGGATTGTTGAGAGAGTAGGGAAGAGGTTGGATGAACTCAAAAGTCTTGGATTTATGAGGAAGTGGGATCTTGGGTGGGTTTATATAGGAAAGGTGAGGGAATTATCTATTATTTAGGTTTGGGACCCCTTATATTAAATTAATCCAAACCACAATCCATCCCATGGTTTTTCCCATGGTTTTTGGAAAAGGTAAGAGGAAAAAAATATTATTTAAGGCCAAAATCCGAACTTCTTAAAATATTAGGTTTTCTTATGTGGAGGTGAGTCACACTCCCATGGAAATTAATTTAAAATGTCAAGGTGATTAATAAGTCTTAAGGGGTCCATTAATGCTTTGCAAAGTAAGCCAAAAAAACCAAAAATCAAATTATTTTAATGTGAAAATATATATTTTCCGAATATAAAGATTATTGTAATTTATTACATCACAATTGGGTCATTATGATGTCATAAAGCACATTATATATTTAAACGGTATTTAATTTTTACTCAAAAATTTGATTGTCTCAGAAAATTATGAAAAATTCAATGTTGGATAATTTCAACATAATGATTCCAAAAATAACATTTATTTTATCTAAATAATTTTTTAAATATGTTAATTTTCACTTTTAAAATAAAAAACGACATTTATCGAAAATTCACGTGTTTTGACAAAAATGGCTTTCAAACCATAATAAAAATTAAATTTGCATTCATACAATTATATGATCTTTTATATATAATAAAATTAATCTAATAATTAAAATAATACTAAAATTTTATTAAAATATTATTCAATTAAAAAATCCATTAATTTAATAAAATAGTTTTCATAATTAAATAATAACTAAAAACACCATTTGTACATTAAAAACTATTTACAATGTATCAATAATGGAAAGAAATTATATTCATTATTATATAAAAAAAATAATGTACATGAACACAATACTATTGATTAGTTACATAACACCTTAAAATAGCCGCATAAGGCCTAAGGGTAAGGTCTGCGATGGTGACAGACTCTTGGGGTGGCTTGGATAACATCGCTCGAGTGGTAATTTCTATCAACTTCCACTTTTCCTGTAGACAGTCCCGTTCGAGCATGAAATGATGAAGCTCAACTTGGGCTTGGTCAAGAGAGAATCCCAAGGATGCCACCTCTTTTCCGAGCTCCGACAAATGGGCATCGTATGGAGCAATTCTACTCGATGAGGCCATCACTTCTTTTGTCTAAGTAAATTTGGATTTGTTAAGGCCCTATATTTATACTAATAATGTGATCACTGTTCAACGGTTATATTAGCAATGGTCAAAAATCATAACATAAAACCAATGAAGTTGAAATTTTATATAAACATAAAGAGACATTTAATTAGATCAAAAGGGATTTCCATTAATGAAACTTTGGGTCGTTATAATATTTCCCCCTTAAGAAATTTCACCCTCGAAATTTTCCTTTTCCCACACTAAAACAGATGTGGGTAACACAGCTATATCACTTCCTCTAATTCCAAAGTCTTTTCTTCAAACTTATTGTTTCTCCACAACACCTTGACGAGGGGCATTGCCTTATTTCGTAGAATTTTTTCCCTATGATCTAATATCTTCACTAGTTGCTCCTAATAAAAAAGATCATCTTCCAATTGTACCACCTCATAAGAGAGTACATGTGAAGGGTCTTTTATATGCTTCCTTAAGAGGGATACAAGAAAGACATCATGTAATTTGGCCATAGTAGGTGGATGTGCTAGTCGATAGGCCACAACCCCGACACGATCAATAATCTCGAAGGGGACGATGTACCTTGGACTTAAAATCCCATTATTTCCAAACCTCATGACCTTCTTCCACAGAGATATTTATAGAAAAATGATGTCTACAACTTTAAACTCAAGTTCACATTAATGATTATCTGCATAACTCTTCGGTCAACTCTGGGTTGCCTTGATATGATGCTTAATGGTTTACACCTTCCCACCATTTCCTCAACCATTTCTGGTCCAAGCACCTTAAGTTCATTGACCTCATCCAAACATGCCTGTGTTTTACACCTTTTCCCATACAGAGATTCATTTGGTGCCATTTGGATGCTAAAGTGGGAACTGTTATTATAAGAGAACTCCACTAGAGGAATATGATGATCCCATTCTCCTTTAAAGTACATTGAGCATGCTCTCAACATGTCCTCAAGTGTTTGGATAGTCTACTCAGATTGGCCATCAGTTTAAGGATGATAGGTCGTACCGAAATTTAGTTCAGTATTCAGAGCATGTTGAAGACTCATCCAAAACATAGAGGTGAATTTTGGATCTCGGTCAGACACAATAGATAGTGGTACTCCATGCAACCATACCACTTCCCTGATATATATCTGTGCCAGTTGATCCAATGAGAAATCATCCCGAATAGAAATGAAGTGTGCAGTCTTTGTAAGACGATCCACAATAACCCAGATTTCATTGTTTCCTTTGGATGTCCTCATAAGTCCAGTGATAAAGTTCATGGTGATGTTTTCCCATTTCCATTATGCTATGGGAAATGGTTGCATCATCCCCTTAGACTTGATGACACATGAGGAAATTTGATGTATATTCAGTAATCTCCTTATTCATATTATCCCACCAAAAGTTTTCTCGGAGTTATCGATACATCTTTGTACTCCCTGGGTGAATAAGGAAATTTTAATTATTTACATCATCTAAAATATCCTTCTTCAGCTCCGGACATGATGGAACACATAGTCTTTCCCAAACTGCAAAATTCCTTCTTCATTAACATTAAACTCTGAGGATTTCCTTTTTTCGATAGCTTCCACTTTTTATTGAATTACCACATCATCCGTCTGATCATCCTTTAACCTTTCCAAAAGATATGGTTGAGAAATCATTTGTGAAAGGATTGATGATGTTACCTTCTCTATGATTCCCATGTCCATCTTCATCAAGTCTATTAAGATTGGATCCTTCTCAATTCTCATCATTGTTAGAATCGCTGGATCCTTTCTGCTTAGGGAATCTGCCACCTTGTTCGCTTTCCCAGGGTGGTAATAGATTTAACAGTCATAATCCTTGATGTGCTCTATCCATATTCTTTGACGCATATTAAGATCTTTATATGTGAATATATATTTAAGACTCTTGTGGTCAGTATATATCTCACATTTCTCAACATAGAGATAATGCCAACAGATTTTCAAGGAAATGATCACCGCCGCCAACTCCAGATCATGTGTTGGATAGTTTCGCTCATGGATTTTCAACTGCCTCGAGGCATAGGATATCACTTTATCATTCTGCATCTACACACATCCTAAGCCCTTCTTCGAAGAATCGCTGAATACCACAAAAAGATCCGCACTTGTGGGTAATGTGAGCACGGGCGTAGTGATGTGCCTCCTTTTCAACTCCTTGACACTTTCTTCACATTCATCACTCCATGAAAACTTTACTCCATTCCGAGTTAGCTTGGTTAGAGGGTTGGAAAATCATGGGAAAATTCTCACAAATCGTCGATAATATCCGGCTAACCCCAAGAAGCTACAGATATCTGTTACCGATGTTGGCCTCGTCCATCACTCAATTGCATCTGTTTTGGAGGGATCCATAGATATCCCATTACTTGGGATGATATGGCCCAAGAATGAGACTTCATTCAACCAGAACTCACACTTGATGTACATTTCATAGAGATTCTCCTTGCACAAAGTCTCCTGTAAAGTTCTTAAATGCTCCTCATGATCCTCCTTGGTTTTGGAGTATATTAGAATATCATCTATAAAGATTACCACAAATTTGTCTAGGTAATCTCTAATGAATCTATTCATTAAGTCCATGAAGATTTCTGTAGAATTAGTGAGTCTGAAAGGCATTACTATGAATTCATAGTGCCTGTATCTTGTTCGAAAAGCAATCTTTGGGATATCTTCTTTCTTCTCCCTTAATTGACAATATCCCGACCGCAAGTCCACCCTGGGGAAGTATTGTGCTCCAAACAGCTCATTGAACAAGTCATCAATTCTTAGGAGAGGATACTTGTTCTTTGTCGTGACTTTGTTAAGTTCACGATAATCTATGAAAAGCCACATTGACCCATCCTTCTTCTGTACAAATAGGACTGGTGCCCCCCATGGTGAAGCACCTGGGCATATAAACCCTTTATCCAGATTCTCTAGTAGTTTTTTCTTCAGCTCTTCAAGCTCTACAACAATCATTCTATATTGATTCTTGGATATTGTTAATGCCTCGGGTATAAGTTCAATTGAGAATTCAACATCTCTTCAAGGAGGAAGACCAGGCAGTTCCTCGGGAAACACTTCAGTGAATTCCCTCACAATAGGAATTTCTTCAAGGATGGTTTATTCCTTGGACTCAATCATCTGAGCTAGATACGTTTCCTCCTTGGGCAGTAATATCCATGCTTGAGATGATGGAGCTAAAGGAGATTCATCTTCCTCCTTACACTTGTAATGAATTGGGGGTCGATTCTCCATATGGACTGTGATTTCCCTATCCCGACAATTTATGCTGGCTCTATATAAGGAAAGCCAATCCATACCTAGAATTGCATCAAATTACAATAGAGGGAGTATGACTAGGTTCGCTGGGAAATTAAATCCACAGATTATAACAGGGGAAGACTTATATTCATGTGATGTAATGATTTCCCCATTTTCCGTACTCACCGACATCTTCATTTCCATGATTTGTGGTGGTGCTGGGATTGTTCTACTAAACATTCGAGATATAAAATAATTCGTAGAACCTGAATCAAAAAGTATGTTCGCTATTATTGAATGAATAACTAGCGTACAAGTCACCACTTCATTGTTGGGGTTCACATTGGTAGAAGTGATGGAAAAATCTCTTCCTTGTTGCCATGGAGGTTGTTGGTTGCCTATGAAAACCCTTGGATTAGGGAACTGATTTGAAAAATGACCCAGTTCTTTTCATTTGTAGCATTGAACAATGCGTTGAGGTTCGAACAGAGCATTCCTCTCCTCTATAGAAGCCTCATGTCTTTCTTTCCGACATTTAACATCTAGGTTCCCTTCTCTTCCACACCTGAAGCATTTCCTCGTCCCCTTATGATAATTTCCACGGTACGTTTTTCTGCACTTTTTTCAAGTGGGGTGCTGTATCTTCTTAGCACCGTTGGATTTATCCATCGGACCGCTGGCATTGAAGTCAACCTTACGCTTCTTGTCTCCATGATACCCCGGTGATTCTCCAATCACCATTTTTACCTTGAGCGCACATCATACAATTTCCTCATAGCTGTCAAAGTCACGGATCACTAATTCTTTCCACAGGCTAGGCTTCAACCCACCAAAGAAGCGGTCAACATTTCATTCTAGGGTAATGACAAAGACGGAAGCATATCGTGCAAGCCTTTTTATATTTTCCTCGTACGGTTCAACAGATTCTTCATCTTTTTTCTCGAGGGAAAGGAAGTCCATTTCCATTTTAAGCCGGAGGGTGTGTGGAATGTATTTATCAAAAAATAACTTTCGGAAATCTTTCCATTCTAACGCCTCGATCTCCTCCTCAGGATTCGTATTTTTGATCAATGTATACCATCGATCAGCTTCACCCTCCATACGATAAGCCGCCAGGAGAACCTTCTATTGCTCAAAACATTGAATGATGAAGAAGATCTTTTCAATGGAGTTGATCCATTGTTCAGTGATTGTGGGATCAGATGATCCACTTAAAGTAGGAGGCCTTTGTCTCATGAAGCTCTCGATAGGGTCTTGTTCATTCATAGGGTGGTTTGGACATTCCTCTTGACCCATGTTTCTATTCAATTCTTGATTTAGCTGAGAGAGAAGCGTGAAAAAGTTTGCGATTCCCGATCCCATTGGATTGAGCATCTCATTAGTACAGTCATCACACTGACCTTCACATTGGTTGTTAGCCCGAGTCCTCCTTTTACCATCCATTGGATGGAATAAAAGGAATGTTAGGGGGTAACACATAAAGGGTAATCCAAAGGAAAAACTTGATGACTTATAAATAAACTTTTATTTCCATTACTCATGAGTCTAAGGGCTTCAATATAGGCTTTTCATGATCTACTTTCTA
This sequence comes from Viscum album, assembly GCA_963277665.1. Taxonomy (NCBI): domain Eukaryota; kingdom Viridiplantae; phylum Streptophyta; class Magnoliopsida; order Santalales; family Viscaceae; genus Viscum; species Viscum album. The sequence continues at coordinate 417,798 of CAUJRU010000606.1, forward strand.
ACATATATTATTAGGGGAATTATTTTTAATTCCCTTAATAAGAGTTCATTCTATGATTTTGAATTTATCAAAACATATCCTTCAGGAGTTTCATAACCAAGAGTGTAGAAAGGACCATTTTCGTGCACCAGTTCGCATTCGAGTCTAGCTCAAAGCGGTGTTTTCGGGTTTTACCCCTAGGATACATTTGTGCCAGAGCCGCCTCAAACTACTCATATCCAGAGAGGGATGTATTTTTTTGATAAACCACTTAATCAATACATACCAAAACATAGGGATGTTTTTATTATACATAGTCTTGTCTCTAAGGATTTACTAGGGTTTTCTAATCCTAATCCCAAAAATAACTAAACCTATCCTCTGATACCAACTATGAAAACCCTGCTTTTATTACAAACTTAAACATGATTTATTACATAAAACATAACTTGATTCAACAAAGAATATTGATAGGATTAGTGTATTTCGGGATTAGGATAATTACATAAAAAATAAACCATGAAATACAACATCTTTTTTGAAAACATCCTTTACATGACCACTACATTCCTTCGTACATAGAATTGTATCGGATAACCTGAGGACATGCATAAGAAAAGGGTGATCTATAAAGGCCAGTAATGGAGTACACATTGAATAACATGAGGAGTACAATACATTTTAGACAATAGGCATATCAATAGAGCATAATATAAACATGAACATAAAGGAATGATAAAGCATGATAATCATAACATGGAAATGTGCAACAACACTTAACATGGAATTAGCATGAGCCAAGGCCCATTGCACATGGAGCATGAGTAAATCCACATTTCTCATGAAGCACGAGTAAACCCTTGTTGAACTTGAATTAGCATGAGTCAACACTCATTGCACATGATGTATCATGATACTATACTTTACCCAATTAATTAGAGCGCTATAATGGTGCACCCTTCTTAAATATTTCATTTCATGCATAAGTGTGCCACATGGATCATAAAACATGGATTCATAAAACATAATCATTTATTACACGATAAAGGAATGTGAAATTCATACATGAAAAATTATAATAAATAAGTAAATGTGTATAAAGTTGAATAACCTTGATGGAGAAATGGGCATGGAATTCACTACAAAATGGCATTGGCTTAGAAAATCGGTGTGATTTCGGCAGCGTAACTGCGTGACATAAGAATTCATAGAAATGGTTGATGAGAGATAAATGAGTTACTCATCATATTTACATGTAATGGATAGTATGGATGTCATATGGATACAGTTCCCAGCAATTTTAAAGGAATTTAGATTCATGATACAAAAGTATTTCTTGAATGTAAATGGGGAGAGAGAAGTTCCTTTCGGAATTTTGGCATAGTAACGGGTGTACTTGGGAGGAATGTAATGAGAGAGAAAGGGGTCTCCCATCATTAAAACATAAAGAGGGCAGTATGAGGGAGGTTCAAAACCATACCCCAATATTCATAATTGAAATTAAAAGGGAAAAACACCTTAAAGAAAATTGGACAAAAATGAGAAAGGAAGAAAACCCCTTACTTGGAAGTGTGCTTCCAAAGGCTAGATAGAGGCTTGTGAGAGGCTTCTTGGGAGCTTGCGGCACCTTGGGAGGATTCTAGTGAGAGTAGGGCATAGGTTGGACGAAGTACAAAGGATTTTAGTGAGGAGGAAGTGGGAGCATGGGTGGGTTTATATAGGAAAGGTGATGGGATTGTTATTATTTTGGTTTGGGACCTCTTATATTAAATTAATCCAAACCACAAACAATCCCATGGTTTTTGCCCATGTTTTTTGGAAAAGGGAAGGGAAAAAATATTTTATAATTCCAAAGTCCGAACATCTTAAAATATTAGGGTTTCTTATGTGGAGGTGAGTCACACTCCCAAGGAAATTAATTTAAAAAGGCATGGTGTTTATTAGTCTTGATGGGTCCATTAATGCTTTGAAAAGTATTCCAAACAAACCCAAAATTACATTATTTTAATGGAAAAACATATATTGTCCGAAAATAAAGATTATAGTATTTTATTACATCACTATTGGGTCATTATGATGTCACAAAACACATTATATATTTAAACGGTATTTAATTTTTACTCAAAATTTAACTGTCTCAGAAAATTATGAAAAATTCACCTTTGGATAATTTTGACGTCCCGATTCCAAAAATAACAAGTATTTTATCTAAATAATTTTCTAAATTTTTTAATTTTCACTTTTAAAATAAAAACCGACATTTATCGAAAATTCACGGGTTTTGAGAAAAATGGATTTCAAACATTAATAAAAATTATAATTGCATTCATACAATTATATAATCATTTATATATAATAAAATTAATCTAATGATAATAGTAATAATAATATTTTAATAAAATATTATTTTATTCAATAATCCCTTCATTTAATAAAATAAATTTCTTAATTAATTAATAACTAAAAATACCATTTGTACATTAAAAACTATCTACAATGTATCAATAATGACAAGAAATTATATTCATTATTATATACAAAAAAAATAATGTACAAGAACATAGTACTATCTATTTTTTACATAACCCCTTAAAACAGCCACATAAGACCTAAGGGTAAGGTGTGCAATGGTGACATACTTTTGGGGTGGCTCGGATAACATCGCTCGAGTGGTAATTTCTATCAACTTCCACTTTTCCCGTAGACAGTCCCATTCGAGATTGACATGATGAATCTGAGCTTGGGATAGGTCAAGAGCAAAGCCCAAGGACGCCACCTCTTTTCCGAGCTCCAACAAATGGGCTTTGTATGGAGAAAATCTACTGGATGAGGCCATCGCTTCTTTTTTCTGAGTAAATTTGTATTGTTAAGGCCCTATATTTATACGAATCATGTGATAACTGTTCAATGACTATATTAGCAACGATAAAAATTATTAACATAAAACCAATGAAGTTGAAATTTTATATAAATATTAAGAGAAATTTAATTAGATCAAGAGGGATTTCCATTAATGAAACTTTGGGTCGTTATAGTATGATTCTCGAGAAATATTTTCTAAGGTAGTTCGTCATAGGATAGAGAAACATTTCCTAGAATTGAGGTAGGAGGATGACTCATTGTCTGCTTATGAAGAAAAATTCACTTGACTAGAAAGGTATTGTCCAAATTTCTTATGAGATCTTGACAGTAAAATCATCCATTTTTTAAAAAGGATGAAAGTCAATGTATCAATGGGATTTAGATTCTCATGAGTTCAAAAGTTATGAAAAAACTTGTTTGATGTGTGGAGAAGGTGGACCTTGAGTTTTCTGATTATCATGTGTTCATTGGAAAACTACAGAATAAGTGTTTGAGGGGGTAGAATAAAGGGAGTATATCATAAAAAAAGTAAGATGGTGTGAAACTTATGTTTACAGTTTGTGAATATTTTGGTAAAAATTTTGTTTTAGAATATCTTTTGAATTCTGGTAAGTGCTAATGATGTTGTAAAATAGGACATAAGGCACCTAATTGCACTAAGAACGATCCGATTAATGGTAAGACAAAATCAGGTTTATAGTCAGTAAAATGTTGTAAGTTCAATGAAATGGGTCATTATGCAAATGAGTTTCCAATTAAGAACTAAAATGAGGGAATGATACTAGACAAAAACCAAAAATGGGTGGTTAAATCCATCTCAACTACTTCAACAGATTCTGGGCCGTCAAATGAAGTAGTATCAAGTACACTATATGTTTATTCTAATTATTCTAATGTGTTGTTTGATTCAGGTTCTAAACATTCATGAACTTTTAATAGGTTTTCAATTAAATTGGGAATTCCATCTCAGGATATGAATCTTGATCTTATGGTAAAAACATCGGGGAGCAATATTGAGACAAACATAAATTATAATAACCTTCATGTCCTTATGTAAAGATAGAGTCTACCAGAAAACCTTATTTTTGTCCTTTAGTGGAGTTTTTTGACATTTTGGGTATGGATTGGAATTCAATTTGTCATACTAAAATTGACTGTAGAGCTGGAGGATTCATTACAAAATGAATTCCAATTTTGGTCAGGAATTATCCCTTACTTTTGATAACATATCAAGAAGCTGAGAAACTAGTAAAAGATGGAATTGAATGCTACCTTGCACATATGTTTGGAAAAAATGGAACTATTCAAATTAATGATGTGCCAATGGTAAAAGAGTACCTTGATGTTTATCATGATAAGTTGCTCAGTATTATACCTAATTGGGAAGTTGAATTTACAATTGACTTAGTTCTGGATGCTAAGACCATTTCAAAACCCCCTTATTGAATTAAAAAAATTGAACTTATTGAGTTAATTGAAGCAATTTCCTGAGTTAATAGATAAATCTTTCACTCAACCTAGCATATCATCATGGTGTCCTCCTATCTTGCTTTTTAAAACGAAATATGGTTCAATGAGTCATTGCATTGATTATAGAGCATTGAATAACGTCACTATTAAGGACAAGTATTCTTTGGCTCATATCAATGATTTGTTTGCTCAGCTCTAGGGAGCTCATTATATTTCGAAGATTGACTTGAGGTCGGGGTACCATCAGTTGAAAGTAAAGGGAATAGACATTCTAAAGACTATGTTTCATACAAGTTATGGCCATCATGAAACATGACTCTAACCTCCCATTCAACAATAATTTCACAATGAAAAATTAATTTTTAGCTACTATATTCTCATATGGATTACACCCTTTTTAGAATTTACATTAATCCAATAAAAGAAATTATTTAATATACTGTCAGGATGGATGGTAACTCCCGATGAATACCTTGAAAGTGTCATTGAATTTTCCTTATAAGTAGCATTATTTTCATCTTACCTTTAATTCAATACTTGGAACTCATTCTATAACTTGGTATGAATAATATGAATAATTTTCATATTGGAAAAACTATTTATTTGATCTCATTCCAATACATTGATTCAATATCATATTGATTCCTCATATTCTTGATTAGATTCAACCATAGAACAGCTTCTACTTCTAACCGATAAACATCAAAAATGACATTCTCATATTTTAAAATACGGATAACTGAGAATATATTTTTGGTAGTAATGATCAATTTTTCAAAAACAAGTGGATCAGAAGAACACCGGAAAGAAGGAATATGTTTCCTTATGACGTAATCAACAAAATTTTGTTCCCTCATGTTCTCATTTGAATGTCCACCATGATCCATAGAATGAAAATGGTTTCCAAGGAGAGCAATGAGGTTTTCTAATCTAGCTCTAATAGCATTCTATTACTCAGGAATGCAATAATTTCAATTTCCATCGTAATCACCATCAATGAGTTTTCTTTGGGTTACATCAATTGACTAAAATAAAAAATCATTGAGTACGAAATTGTTCTCATATTTAGGAACCAAAAATTCATGGATACTCAATTATAGATGTTCTAATTGGGAATCCTTCATTAATATATGAAACCTTTTCTTTATCCTAGGTTATTCATATAAAAATTATATTTAAATAATTCAAGATGGTTCATGAGGGGTATCTAAAATCTCAAATAATTTCATTGGGAGTGTCAAACCATGGGTGCAATAAGGCCAATTATCATGTACCAGATTAACCTGAGTCAAGATCATAACATCATGTTGGAGTTGATAACACGAGATACATTTGTTTTATATTAAAATCCACTTATATTATCCATACATGGATGTATTTATAGGAAGCCACTCATTCTATTATTTACCAAAATTTGAGTACAATTTCCAATAATTTTCCTTATCTATATACATTACCTAGACATATCCTTATTGATATCACTATGGTTTCCTCATCCTATATTCCAATGGTTAAATGAACGTTTTCTATGATACCAACTAAATTGAACCAATATTTGCACACATTATCATTACATCACTTTTTCAGAATACATAAAACATTAAACATACATACTCCCAAATATAATACTAGTATAGTTATTTCGGGAACATGGAGACATAATCACATATACATGAGTGAGATACATTATCTTCGACTAATATCATCTTGTATATTACCCTTCTAAGAAACATCCAACATAATGTATATCTTCATAAACTGTGGATGAAAAAATAAAAAGGGCTGAGATCTGATGCTCATTAATTGTAAACAAGTGAATAATGTAATCATATTCATGAGAATAAAGGAATGATAACATGATCATAAAAATAGAATATTGTAGCATGCATATCAATTATCCTATAAAAGATACTTTTCATAAAGAATGGTAGTTCATAATTAATTATTCATAAGGAAATAAAGGACATAATCCCTAAAATAATAATATAGGAACCAAATATAGAATTTTGGAAGACACGTAAGAAAATAATATGATTTCTCTAATTATAAAGGAAATACTTCCAAGGCCATATTGTTAGAATGTTTTCACTCCACATACCACCATGGTCTTTGTGGTTCACTCTCCTTACCATATTATTATCTAGAGTTTACAAATCATGGCATATTGGAATTTATTATTCTCTCATGACCATCGTAATAATCATAGTCCACTCCCAATACTATTTAAGTCTATCTCATGATATATAAATTTTTAACTAATGCATTGGAGGGAGATATCCATCCCACTTGTCTCATTGTGAAATCATAAAAACATGTGCTATAATATATTTATAAATCATATCATAAACAAAGAAATGAAATGGGTATCATAAATATGTAATAAAATCATAACCTATGGAAACATATACATTTTTTCTAATAATTTCATCTAATACATCACTAATGAAGATTAATGGAATTAAAAGGCATATAAATGATGAATTAGAAACTAGTTTCAAAAACATCATGTCATTTAAAATATTAATATGTAAAATAATTTGAATGGAATAATCAATAATTTTCCCAGAAAGTAACTTGTATCACGAATGAATTTTATATTATATGAGAAATAATATTGAAATATCTTTTAAAAACATTTCTTTGAGAAAGTACCATTTCTGAATTCAAAGTCACTTTTGAAAACATAAATCTATTTTGAAAACCATTTTTTTGAAAATAGATTTGATAACTTATAATAAAATATTTGAAAAGAATAAAAAAAATTAATTCAATATTTCTTGAAAATTATCTTAATGTATTATTTGATAAAATTATTGAACCCAATTTTTAATACATGGTTTTTGAAATAAAATATATTTCTGACCAAATAGAGCAACAAAATCATGTATTTATAAAAGACATTTCATTAATTATCTTAAGTACCAAAGAGTTGAAAAATATTACTAAAGCGTAAGGATATCCTAAAAAACCATATTATTAGGAAAATTAAAATTTTTATAGATATATAGATCATAATTGTTTAATCAAATGATGCCTAATCATAAACAATCTTGAAAAGAGATGACATTTATTCAATAAACACTTAACACTTTATAACTTTGGATCTTACTCTCTAGGTAAATAAATAAAATTGCATAGATCATAAAATATCTTGAAAATAATGATAGCAATCATATAACATGTTAATGGGTGGTATATATACCTCGAAAAAAAAATTCAGTGCAGAACAAAAAATTAGTAACAAGGATTCAAAATTGAGATAAAACAATCTTAGCGATTTGGTAACTTTTGAAACCTAAACCCCTAGAAAAAATGATAATAAAATTGAAACTTAAATAACCATAAATTTTTTTATAATAGGAATATAATTCATTTATGGTCAGTATATACAACAAAAAAAATAGTGGTTTATATGGCATGCATATCATCGAAATAAAATTGAGATAAAATGCCATTACCTTGTATGTTGACTCACTTCATACATGTACAATATTCATGAATAATAAATGTAATATTATTATTCCTATTTTAAAAAATTGTATTATTTTATATATTACAATATATTGTTTTATTATTACTTTATACTACCTACTTGTTTATAATTAAATATTTTTGTTTCACATCATGTAATATTCAGTTTTTTATTCACTTGTGTCTTAATTTTTTTTATCATTGGTACTAATAAATATATATTTTTTGGAGAATTTAAAAAATTATATATCTAAAATTTATATAATTTATATTTTTATTAAATTAATCTTTATGATATACATGAATGAAATGGAATACGCTGTTTATGGGGATAGAATGTCGTACGTACCCATGAACGTTGCTTCCATTTTTATTGTCGTATTAAAATAAAAATAAAATAAAAATATAAGTATATATATATCATTATTATAATAAAATTATTATAACATATTTTTCATATAATTTTCCAAAATACCATCCATAATACATTTCGTGTAGTGTGTGAACGAATAACATTGCTTTGAGGGGGAAGTTGTCCACACTTCCTCAAATGAAATTATCCTATTTACATCAAGTTTAATTTGTATGGATATTTTTTGTAATAGGATAAAATAATAATAATGAAAAAATAAATAATATATATAACATATATAAAAAAATCCAGTATAATTTCCATTTTGATATACAGTGAAGGAAAAATGAAGATTCATTTTTTTAGAGGAAATAGTTCTCCGTACACAAAAACTGTATATTTTTTACCCATTAGAATGATGTGTGTGTAAGTGTATGGAGAAACCATCACATAAGAAAACACTAGTATATTGAAAAAATGAGTTTGGTTATAATTTATTTGAATAATAACACTTTATGGGGTGTAGAATTGAAAAAAAAAGATCTTTAGAAAGAATGTTACCTCTTATTCAGGAAACCCTTTTTGGATATCACCAAAGGGCATCCATGGATTTATTTCTACTAGGGAGTTCTGGGATTAGGTGAGGTATGTTTATTATCTATTTGGGAAGATATTGGTTAAGCGAATGTTTCCTGACAGGTGTGAGAAAGTGAGAGTATATGAGGCCTTTTATAGTGGAGGGGAAGTGACACTATTATCAATGTTTGGAAAAGTATATCACATATGTTTTTCCCATGTAACATGGCTCTAATATTGAATAAATTCTATACATGAGAGGAATTGGTCTAAATATTCCCCTAAAATTACTCATAATAATGTTTATATATCTTATTGTCCCTTAAGATTAGTTTATACTCCAATATTAAGCTTAATGTTACCCTAATCATTGTAATTAAATTTAAGTACATTCAATAATAGTTTTTGTAAAAATATAAGATTACTATATTAGAAATTATATAATATTTTGATTCCAAATAAGAAATACATTTTTCTCAAATTCCTATCATAAAATTGGTTTTAATTTATTTATATTTAATCCCAATGTTAGCTCAAAATTGCTGGTTCTTAAAGTAAAAAACATTCAATAGGTCGATATGTATTTATATTTAATTTCAAAGTGAAAACTAATAAAATGATTCACATTAAGTTTATTGATAAATAATTTATATAATTTTTCTTTTAAAAAAATTTAAATTATAATTTAACATTATAAATAATGTATACTCACGGCCAGTATTGATTAAAATTTGCAATTTTTAACTAGTCATCCTAAAATAAAGTTTTTTAAAAAACCTAAAAATTAACTCGATGCTGAATTTGAAATTCTAAACTAAAAATGATTTGTATTTTATAAAATTTTATTTCCATTTTTATAAAATTAAATTTATTTATTTCAATTATGGACATGAAAAGTAGTCCATTAGAGAAAAAATATTTTTTAATTACATAATGATGTTACCAAAAATCTTATCTTTTTCCATCAATATGAATTATTTATATAAAAAATAGTAAAAAATTTCTAAAAATAGTTATTATTATTGATATTACAATGTTTAATGGATAGGTTGTAATTATCTCATTTAAAAAATTAAAATTAAAATATAATTTTGTAGAAACTCAGTAGTGCATGTTACATACATCCAGTTGGAGTTGTGTGTAACATACACCCATTTATTATCATGTGAAAGCAGTGTTTGACATAGAGAAATTCAATATATCAATTAAAAATTAATTTATTCTAGAAAAATTGTTTTATAAAAACTTGTGGTGTTACACCGATAAAGTAAATTGTAGGATATCTCAATAAAAATCACCAAAGGGTTATCCCATGCTTATAGAGGACATGATACCATTTGGGTGGTAACACATTAGTTAGTGAAATATGTTTACTTTATAGAGATTAGTGAGTCACTTACCATGGATATATTAGTGATGTGGGAAATTGATGTTTTTTGGGCATCATGGGGTATTAAGTACAATCATCTATGATTGGGGACATATTTTTTCCTCATAGGTATAGAGGAGAGTGAAAAAATATTTTGGATCCCAATTTTACCTCATCACTGATTTCCACCAAAAAAAGATGTACATATTGAGGAAACCATCTAGATGTCGGAGGATATGATACATGCATCCATCTTTAAGTACTATGGATCTTGGGTAAGACAATATCCTTTGGTCATGTTTTTGTACAGCAACATTTAACACTCATCCATTGGAATGAATCCATTTGAGGTGCTTTGTGGGAGACCATTTTGTTCTCTATTATATTGGACGAGGGTTGGGGACTTAGCAGTTATTATTCTTGTGGATATACATATAATTATAATTAAGATGCATTTGGTAAGACGTAGTATTGGGGATCCACAAAAATAGCATAAGGCAAATGTGAATCATAGTAAGTGGCCCCCGTATCTTGATAAATATGGTAGTGTATTCATCATAATCTCCCCTCATCATGGAAAGTAGAGAATTATTAGGGGTGTAATATTTTCGATAGGTTTGTTGGTCCCTTTATGGTCTTGGGGGAATTCGGGTAGGTGTAAAATTGGACGGTGATTCTATTTTGGAAGAAGAGAAGCTACGACGTCTTACACATGTCTCAACTTCCTTGGTAGCTTCATGAAGACACTTATGTCCTAAACTATGGTGATTAGATATCAAGGAAAACACAATGTTTTTAGAGCATCCAATAGATATTTGAGATCACCAGGAGAAGGTTTTTCATGGGTAGAGCAGTCCCCTGCTTCCCATGTTATGGATGTATAGTGTCTTTGAGGATTGTACTTGGGAGGTAGAGATGTAGATTAATTCCAATACCTAGTGTTTTTTTGGTGTTTTTATTCTTTATTTTCTATTTTTTATGATGTGTAATTTGGGTCTTTCTATATTATGAGATGTTTTATTTCCCTTTATGTGTTATATTTAATAAATACATAGAAATATAAAAATTTTCAGACCTAAATCCTAATTGAGATGAATTAAACTATGAGTAGATTAAACACTTGTAGGTAAGCTAGTGACACATATTAAAGATAATATTTTGGCAATATAGGATGTAGTTCCCTTATTTATTTTCTCGATGTGATACTATGTGTTGTTTGTGGTATTGGTGAGTTAAGGTCATGTGGATGATTTTTGGCTATATAAAAGTGTGGCGGTTTGTAGTTGGTACCATAAGATGTGTTGTTGTTCACTATGAGAGTTGGTGATGACGTTGTGTTTAGATGTTGTTGTGTAATATGTTTTTTGTAAATTTTAATTAGATTTGTTTGTTCTATGGTACTATTTGATATGTAATGATATCCTTGAGAGGTACATCATTGGGTGGTTTTTTGGACCCCTTTATTTACTAATGCTAGTTTTGATTATCAAGGACAAAAATCATTTGATAAGTATCTAATGTAATAATATGAGCCTTCAGGGATTGTTAATTTTCTGTTTGGGAAGTTGGTACCATTGGATGAGGTCTGGAGGATCAATGTTACTACTCAAATATGAGTACAGTAAATGGTGGTTCATGATATGAACCAAAATCACATATTGAGATTCTGATTCATGGCATGCAAAGATGGTGAACTCCTAGCTTGTGTTCAGATAAGGTATGTACTGTGATATTGATTCACATCATGAAATTCAAATTCATTATGTGTAATAAATAACGGTTGAGAAGTCATGAAATTAAAACGGTGTTATAAATATGTGAATTCATGTCATGAATGAGATTCACGTCATGAAGGTGTCAGGTTCCTGGTTATTTTATAAAACTTTTGGAATTTTTTATCATTCAGCCATACCTCAAACCCAATTGTTTTGAGTGATCCCTACATGGTTTTCAGATATCATCTATCCAACATATCTTTTTTTTCAATCCTTATGTTCTGGTGGACTCCATCTTGAAATCCATTTCATGTTATACTATATTTCAGGTGGTTTTCCTTAGGTTATTTTTCAGAGATCCAGTAGGGCAGTGTAATGAAATGTTTTAGGGTTAATGGTAATCATTTTTCAAAACAATTTTTTTTAATTTTAGGTTGATCTAGGGTTTCTAACTGGCTTTTTTTTTGTGTTTTTTTCTGCTTTTTCCTATGTCATGAAAGAAGATCGATTTCTTCTTTGAGGTAAGGGATACTCATTATCAGATTTTATGATCCATATGTTGGACTTTCATGTTATTTCAAACCATTGGATAGATATTGTGGGATAACATAATCATATAATACATTTAAAAATTAATATTAATATAAATGAGATGTATTCACATTATTTACAACTTTTTTATTTGTTTTCATGATTTTTATGTGAGTCATTTTAAAATTAATAAATTTAAAGGATGCTCTCTATAATATTTTCATTTTAGATGTTATAATATGTTGTCCCTTTATATGTTTCTGTGTAATCACACCGTAAATAAAATATTAATGATCATATATTGAGATTATTATTTTTTTACCTTATACATTTGGTTTGTTTTATTTTACCGATGGTAAATAATGAGTATTTTTTATAATTCCCTTGAATAATAGTGGACGCCAGTTTGCGATGTAACTGTTTCTGCTTGTAATTTTTTTGATTCCCTACATGGATTGGTATTTATTTTTTCTAATGGAGGTGATCAGATTGGTTGTGTGCTGTCTGGGGTTGTGATGAAGTGGTTGGGTTGAATGGGTACAGTGCTGGTTATTGTGCAATGTGTTGTAATGTGGTTTTCGATAAGTTCTTGTGGTGAAGCAACATTGTTTTTGTATATCGTTATAAAAATAAGTGAATGTTTGGTTGAGTGGATGATGTGATAAAACATATTGTGAAATTTGGTATGACAATGATAGTGGATGTGTGGTGTTGTGGAGGTAATTAAGTGAGCTAGACCAGCTGTAGTGTGGTGTAGTTATGGTAGACAACTATTATCTATGTGATAAACAATGATGAGAAAACAAAAAAAGTATTCTAGTAAATTAACAAGACTTTCTGGAAATAAAAATTTTATAAATATCTTATGTCATTTCCATAAACAATATTTATCATTATATGAAACTAAATGGTCGACTATTATAAGTGGAGACAATTATATATAGAATGGGAAATGTTAGTTTTCTTATGTGGTGGTGGTGTGGTGTGGTTCATATAGTGGTGAAAGTGGTTATGATGGTTGGTGTGTGGGATGGTTGTGGTTATATGGTTCCCCCTATTATGGATGATGTAAATTAATTGGATGAATATTGTGATATATCTTTATATCATGGATGATTATGTGATTTCATATTCCCCCCACCCGAGATATATTACATTACCAATGATTTGAGGTGTATATTTCTAGGTGTTCCCCCAACATCCTCTATGGTGGTTATACATATGGCCGGGTAAACCCACTTTAATTATCTTCCATCAAATTTAGTGATACATGATGGTGTTGGAGTTTACCTAGAAGTAATGTGATAACCCATGTGTCTATATACAAGATTAGAAGTGAAGTAATGTGATATTTGGTGGGGGTCAAGTATGGGTATAATAGGTAACATAGTTTATTTCATACATTTTAATGAAACCTTGATTATATTCTTCTATTTATTATGGTATGTCTTGTGATTTCCCATGCTTCTTTGTATGGTATTTGATTTGATGTGATGGTCATGGAGGGTGTAGGTAAGATTTGATGTAATGTGATGGATCATGTGTTTCCAGGTTGGATGTGATGTTATGTGGTGAGATGTGGTATGTGTGAGGGGATGGGAGCATGGGATGTACATGTTTGGTTCATCATAGTGGAAAGTCTACTAGGAATAAGAACAAGGGTTCCATGCATTATTATGATCTAGATGAAACATTATTATATTGGATGTGTGATTGGGTGAGGGGTCCCTAGCGAGTTAGGGTGTGGTTAGATGACCTCAATAGGTTCTTTTTTGTTCTTCTATTTTTTTATATGAACCTTAGCATGAACATTTATCATGTGA